>JBCNJP010000012.1:20381164-20399685 GCA_039602395.1 Deinandra increscens subsp. villosa | reverse complement strand
GTTGAATCTTGACTGAGTTTAGAATCATATCTATGAGTTTTGTTCTTATAAGGTGTTGAGCGGTTGCTACTTTGGTGTTTTGTCTATTGATTGGGTTGCTATCAATTTTGTGAGTTATTTTGAAGTTTTGGATATCAATTTTGTCTATTATAGATGTTGGTTTCCCTGTCATAAAAAATTAACAGCTTTTTGTTTTATAGTCACATTTGTAGATGTTGGTTTCCCATCTCAATGTTTATTACGCTTCAATGAAGTTACTTTGCCACTGGTATCATTAAGCATCTCTGAGGAAACATTGCCTCAAATTATTCATGGTCAACTAACTATTGAATCAAGGTTGATTGATTCCCATCTTATTCTAATTTTCATTATTATGAACAAGTATTTGATGATGTGAACAGCTTGGTTGCAGCCAAATAAGAAGCTAGAGGAGACAAATATTCAGCTTTAGTAGTTTTTAAGAATATACCGAAGGCTGCTGAAGCTTTTGAGCGGCTTGTTGGTGACCCAATGACATTGTTGTTTTTAAGAATATAGCGGAGGCTGATGAAGATTTTGAGCTGCTTGTTGGTGACCAAGATTAAGTATGCTGCTACACTTGATCTAACTTTCCACTTCAAACAAATCTTCTAATTTTCATTCTGATAAAACCGCTCTTAACCGAACCGGTCTAGCCCCCGGTCACCAGTTGAACCGGCTGGGTCTAACCGGTATTTAAAACACTGGATTGGAGAAATGCTATTTTGGTTTTTTTCTGATTTGTATCTCAATTGTTTCTATTGTTGCAGGTGTTCGTGTTTGTTCGTGTGCTCTGCTGTGTTTGACCGGAGGTGATTTGCATGCTTTAATAAATTTCCATGGGTTAAGGTTCTGTTTTGGATGAACTGTATATAGCCTCTGCTCTTTTTCGTTTTAAAACTAAATTTGCAAAAAAAGGACTTGCAATATAATCTAAAAATTTCGCCTAATATTATATCCCATTAAGATATTTTAAGTTTTGACACATTGTTCTCACAGTATCTTTGTAATCAATTCTCAATTTTTGTTCACCATTTTTTATTTTATTTTTCGCTATGGAAATAGACATCAAAGTCACGACCCACTAACTTATTTGTTTTTCACAGGTGCATTTCAGCTAGGTTCCATGTTGGAAACATAAATCTATATCAACCCACAAATATAGCTGCTCCACTCCATTGTTGCCAAGTAACGACCACCTCATTTTTTGGAATATTCAACCTGTTTGACCCATTTCGTTTGTAACCAGTCCATCTCTAAATGTGCAAGGTTTCAAAAAAGTTTAAATGCAGAATATTATTTTATTTACTTGTTCTTAATTCACTGTGTGTGGCAGGACTCTTTACGTTGCTAATCTTGGAATTCTTGGGTTGCTGATCACGGTGAAGCAAACCGTTTAGGCCTCAAATCGGCTGTCTTGCTTCATTTTGGACGGTTTGGGACGATATATAATGTGTGGGCAGAGTGATCTAAATGAGTTGAGTGGGTATGTATCCTTACAACAGGTTTATTATCATGCTTTGGCTACAGCTGTAGGAATAAGTAAAAAAAATTAGCTTAACAACATCTAATATATTATTATTACAACATCTGATAAGTAGCATTAGTTGTGCAAATTATGTTGCTTCTGTTTGTGTGAGTTATACTTAAAGGTATTCAATATAATCGATGCGAAACTAATTCATAAATAGGTTGCAGGGTTCTTGGCGAAAAGTATTAAGATATGGAAGCTTGGTCTTTTAAATTGGGAAGGAGAGGTGGTTTTTCTTTGATGATAGTTTAGGTCTTTTAAGGTAATTTTATTTAGTGTTGGATATTGAATTATTTATACAATATCTGGTATTACATTGATTAAATGTTCAAGTTCTGAAAATAATTAATTATTGTTGGCATTTGTACAGTGATATTACATCGATGAGCCAGGTTTGCAGCTGCATTTATCATGATTCATGAAGATAATTCAGTTTCTTAGAATATAATGGTGCCATCTTTTTATAGTTCTATGGTGTCTTACTAAAAAATGCTCTACACATAGACGGAGCCCATGATGACCATGTTTGGTGGTGCTGCTAATTAGTTCCTTGTTGTTCAGTTGGAATTTCAGATCAAAGCAATGCGGGATGCAGCTTAAGAGAGTTGTTTGATGTGGATTTTTGTTTAAATATTTAGGACCATAGTTTTCCTTTTTTATGATGTTAGAAGTGGGTGAAAGAAATAAGAGTATAAATTTTAACCAATTCTCCACTTTAAAACCTCAAACCAATGTAATTTTTTTTTATATTTTTTAAGAATGATCTAAACCTTTTGTCAAATCTGTTGTTTTTCAGGTGGTTTGGTTATTGGTCAACGGAAGTCAATGACGGTCAAAGATGGTCAATGGCGGTCAAAGGCATATTTCAACAATGGTAGTTAGATCATTTGGTCATTCCCTCGGTTCATTCGGCAGAGATCTTGAGTTGTAGACCCATCCTTAGCAACCAATTTTTAAGTTTTTGTGTCTACATTTTTATAAGATTTTTAAGTACAACACCTTTAGTTCCTAAATTGTAAGTGAAATGTTGTTGAGTGTATTATGAT
Source organism: Deinandra increscens subsp. villosa (assembly GCA_039602395.1). Classification (NCBI taxonomy): domain Eukaryota; kingdom Viridiplantae; phylum Streptophyta; class Magnoliopsida; order Asterales; family Asteraceae; genus Deinandra; species Deinandra increscens. The sequence goes on along the minus strand of JBCNJP010000012.1, from coordinate 20,397,090 downwards.
CATAAATTGCAACCCAAGCCTGCAGTCATGGCTGATGCAAATGGGCTGGCTGGTGGCTGATGCATATTGTTTGTGGGTGGTTGTGTGTGATTTTGAAGGAATTAAACATTGGTCCAGAAAGTTTTCTTTGTGTGGATAAAGGCTTATGGATCATAATTGTGATTTTACTTGGGAACATTTAAGTGCACAAAAAAATTGGCTTTGATCTCATAGACCGGAGCTTCAGGTTGGAAGAAATAGCAAACTAAATATTACATCAGCAATCATATTAATGGCTGGAGGTATTTGACAAGATTTACAACGGCTTAGGTTACTTTTGAGCTTACGTTTGACTTAGCATTTGGGACTTGGGAGTGTGTACATGTCAAATTTAAAAAAAAATGGTTACCGCATTATAAATTGTCTTTACGCTGCATCACGCTAACAATAACGAATATCACATTGTAAATTGTCGTCGTCACAGAACGCGCGAACAGAAGACGAATAACACACTATACACTGTCGCCGCCGCAACGCGCGGGCACACGGCTAGTATAGTTTCATAAAGAATATGTTGATAGGAAAATTTAGTTGTTGTTATACATACTAAAGCACTACAGATAACATTTGATAACACCCAAAAATATATATAACTTATAAAACCAAATTATTTATTACAAACCAGGCAACTAAAAAAACATAACTCAAATATTCATGTGCATGCTTGCTAACAACCAAAAAGATATATGGCTATAAACCAAAAGAAATGACCACAAACCAGTTAAACAAACAAAACCCAAATATTCAGATTTCAAACTAATTTGGTCGATAACATGGAAAGTAGGAGCATTCAATCGTATACTTTTCCCAAATTAGATGCATATCCCAATCATATGCCACAAGTTATCATAAACTAAATTACCTATAGTGCTTACAGTTTATAACTCAACATCATCTGTATTTACTTATCCACAATCGCAACCATCAGTCTCCAATGGCCAAACATCTGAAATTCGCCAAATTTACTAAAAATCTCAAAGAAAACCCTAAACCAATACATTAACAATTAAAGCAGTAATTTAGGCAGAATCATCGAAGATCAAATCAGATAAAAGCTTACATTCAACGTAGACTCGTAGAGGAAGAAAACAAAAACCCTGAACCAAGAAAGAAGCGGCAGAGAACAGCAATGGAGCCGCCAGTTTTGATCAAAACAAATAAAGCTCATATCACACTGAGTTTTCTTAACATGTCATATGTATTTCTAAAAGTTATTTTGATGATGTACATTAGGGTTTACAAAACAGTTCTATAAATTTATTTAAAAAAAAATTATTAACTTTTGTAATGTAAGCAGCCTAAAAAAATCAACCCATCTCTAAAACAATATAAAAATAATAGTTTCAGTTGCATCCCTCTACATAGAAATCAAAGACTTCCATAGAAAATAAAACATGAAAACAATCTCTTAGGCAAAATAAGAGCCGAGAGTTACTCTCTCTAAAAAATTTAGGCAAATTTGTTGTAATTAGCGACGGAAAGGGACAAATGTGAAGAGTTAATTACAACAAATTTTGTTACCTTCTCTAAGAATCTTGTTATTAGAAAGAATTTGTCAGGAAATGCATCTGACATGTTCAACAGCTTGAAAGACTATTCTTTACAGATTTAATCTATATTAGTAAAAATAAATATTGTCCTAAAAATCCAAGTAAAAGTTCATATGGAACTGTATAATAAAAAATGAACCGGAGGAATACCTTTAGTTGATTATAAGGTACTTATGTAATCTGCAAAGATGCAGGGAAATTAAGAAAATACACAAACAATATATTGAAGATGATGCTTGAAGGAAATAATATGTGGATCAAATCCCACGAGAAACAAAATCCTCGTAAACCTATGTAATTTGCCCCCTTGCCTCTTCACCTTCTGACAAAAACGTTATCAGCCAAAGTGAAACAAAAACCCAGCAAAAAACATGCTTACAAAACACTCAATGTAATACGAAGGTAATTCATATAGTTATATGAAATTAGGATTAAGAGGTAGAAGAATACACACAATCTATGCAATCTGCAGCCCCAAATGAAAGACCCAAAACCCTAACAGACACAATAAAGCACGAATCCCATCAAATGTTAACAAACCTGAAAGAAAGACGTAAAGATTGGAAGAGAGAGAAAATGTAATGATAAATATATAAAAAGTATTATTTAATTATGGTTGTGAGTAGAAGAGAGAGAAAAAGTAATAATTAAAAGTATAAATTATAATGATAAGGATATGGGTCCTGCTGTGAATCCTCTTAGGAGATGATGGGTGGGGAGACAAACAAATGAGGCTTTGATAGCTTTACATAGGTTAAAAGAACCTAAACATATTCCTAATAACTATATCCTCATAATGGTTAATTATTAATACATTAACACAATAAGAGTTGAGATTTTGGATGATCATATAATAATTTCACTATAATTATTATCATAATAAATCTACGATGACAATAATAATATAATAATGAGAGTAAAAGTTAAGAATATGAGTAGTCATGTATTTAAGTAATTGAATTAAACACTACATAATGATGAATTTTATACTTATTTTTGTTATTTCATTTACCATTTTTATTTGAATCAGTATGGTTTAAGGAGTAAAATGCATTTATGATGGTAATAAATTTAAGGTTGCAGAATAGTGACATGAGCTTAACTATATATATATATATATATATATATATATATATATATATATATATATATATATATATATATATAGATGAATACTGTGACGCTCATTCCCAGTCTTGGCTCCAAGAGGGGTCACGTGTCGGTTTTACTCATGAACACATGGTACAACAGATATAACTAAGCAGCGGAAATTAAAAACGTTTCATTTATATATATAACAAGTTACAACAGTAAGGAAGATAACAACATAATCTAATAACTAAATCTTATCTATAACTATGCCAGTCTACTACCGAGTCTTTACTGATAGCATGCCCATCTAATCTGCACTTGCTAGAGCCCTTCCCTTGCTACTTTAAACATCACCGATACCTGACATACATGTTTTTAAAGGTCAGCTTACGCTGGTGAGTTCTAAGTATTTAAAACTTTTACCTTTTCTTGGAAAGTTACCTTAAACATTTGGGCCTAACGACCCCTTCTTTATAAACTTTTAACAGGTATAAAACGTTAAAGAATTATACAAAATTAATTAATCATTTATCCCTATCAGGTATAAGACATAACAAAACTATACCAAATCATTCATTCATTCATTTAACTAAGCATTGTCTATTGGAACCACGTTAGCTCCTTGGGCAACCGTCGTCACCCGTACATTGGTCATAGAGTAACCGTCGCTACCCTGGGGAACCGTCATTCCCCGCTTTTAGTTGTACAACGTACCACAGTCTTCCTTCTTACATAGACAATCTTCTGCTTAGATTTTAAAACTAACCCCAAGGGTTATTTTCTTTATCTGGAAAACTTAATTTCCCTTTTCAAACTTTACTTGAAAAAGTTTAACATCTTTATTACCCGTTTACTATAACCTTCCCGAAAAGAGTTTATAACAGGTAATATCAACTTTAAAACAGTCATAAGCATATAACATTTCACGTATGTGTATTAACATAAAACAGGCACAAGGCATTTCAAATACTTCTCAAGTAGTAATATTGCATGTATATCAGCCCGAAAACGTTAAAACATTTAAAAGTGGGCTCTTAGAACTTACCTTATTCTCTTAGGCAGTTAATTCAGATAAAGTCTCCGCAATGCCTTCCAATTAAACTTAATCGCGTATTGTACGGCGTTAATGCAAGGTTTAATATAATAAACACTTCCTATGTTTATTTTAATACTTCATTATCTTAATAATATTAAATTATTAAGTTCATTCTTTTAAAAGGTAAAAATGACCAAAATGCCCTTTAGGCAGATATCCTTTTCTTTTAACGATAATACGAAGACACACATTCCTTTAAGTAAACGCTAACTCTGGGATCGCCCAGTGAGGGATGCCATTTCCCAGTTGGGATATATGCGACACCATCAATTTTGCCTGAAACCCCAGTGTACAGGCGTCTACCCTTCTGATCCACGCGAACTTCTAAATATCCGATTAACATGGTATTTGGAATACTTTGTCATGTATTCATTATAACTTTATATATACCTATCATAATATATAAAGACATGTTATCATACCAAAAATCAAGTCCCCATACCTTCCGGATTACTTTATATTAAATAATCAATTTCCATGGCTTCCAGATCCAAGTTCGATCGACGATGTGTTAGTATCTCTGTTATACCATGTGTTCTTGTGTAAATCCGACACGTGACCCCTCCTGGAGCCAAGTCTGGGAGTGGGCGTCACACATTCTATAATGAAGTTTTTTTAGATTTATATGAATGTAATTTTGTTCTTTAATTTTCTCTACCAATTTGTTACTTCACGGTTTGTAATCTTTGTAACATTTGGTGATTTTAAGTAGTAACATAAGTGTTACTGATCATTACCCCAATATTAATGGTTATAACATCAGTATTTTATATGAATATTGATGCTTTTGTAGGTTTTAATACATGCATACGCAGTTGTACATTTTTTATCATGTTTTTATTGAATGTTGATAGCATCGATGCAACTGGTTATCACACCGCTATTAGTGGTTATATCACCAGTGTTTATATGCATATTGATGCATTTGTAAGTTGTAATATATGCATATGCAGTTGTACTTAAGTAGAAACATCAATGCTACTGGTTATGAGTGTATGGATGTAATTTTGTTGATTCTTAATAGTTATGACAGTGATGTTAGTAGTTGTAACACTAGTGTTACATCGCACGTCTGAGAAAACGATAATAAAAAACGTCGAGACTATACTTGAATTAAAGATAAAAATACGACAAGTATAACAGTGTAATTTTTATAAAAATCCGACAAACTATTAAAAAGTTATAAGGTTCTTAAAATGAGGGGGGGGGGGGGGGTTTGTGATTATGTTATTTGACAAAAATACCCTTTTGAATTAAAATAAAATATTGGGACAAGTGTCACCATCATATACAATTTGAATTTTTGTAACCACTAGATGTTGGTTATTTAGTTATTACCCTAAGCAATGATTAATAATTATCCCCTCCCATATATATATATATATATATCTACTATCTTATTATACATATTAGAAAGAGAAAATGTAGTGTTGTAAATGTTCAGAGTTTTACAATTTTTAATGCATTGTGTACAAATACTTAAAGCACAATTGTTGAATCTCTTAAACTACATATTCTACATATATAAGGTACAAATGAAACAAGCCTTATGTACAAGACTCAATGCATAATCTCTTCCCTAAAAAAAGGCGGTCAGGATGAAAAAATTCAAAATTTGAATTTGGAAGACATTTATATCTCCTTTATCACTTTCCAGATCTTCATATTCTCTCTCGAATCCCTGTGGTCTCTCCATCTCCAAGCATCAACACCAACTTAGATCTTGGGACTATTTCTTTCAAATCAAGCAGTTTGGCTCACGAATATTGGTAAATTAAACCCTAATTCTTTGAACTTGTGTGAGATTTTCGTCTTCTACAATCAATTTCGAGTTCTCTCTTGAATTGCTTCTCTACACATGACTTCACTCTCTCTTTCTTGCTTTTCGCCATCTACACACAGGATCAGATCCGATTTTCACTAATGTTCTTGAATTGCCATCTACACGTGTTCTTCATCAGTAATTTCATAAAGTATCGTTCGATTCAGATGAGTTTTTGCCCTAATTCCATTTTCGTTTATCGTCTTCTTTTGTGTGTATGGTTCGATCTTCATCCATTAACGCACACACCTTCTGGTTCGATTTTCTGATTCATCAAAGATTTATGTTAATCCATTTTTTTTCATTGTTGTTCATCATAGGTGTTGGCTCGATTTCCTGATTCCATCAAAGATTTCTTTTTTGGGTATGGTTCAGTAAGTTGTCACGTTTTCAGAAATGCAGGTGAGTTTGAACTACTTTTTGGTTAGTATATGCATCTGAAGTTTGATTTTCTATGAGTAATTTTGTAGAACCACGATATGATCTTACTACTGCATGATTCGGTAATCGGATAGCAACGAGAAGGTAAATAAAGCTTTGCTTTATTGATTCACAAAGAGTTACAATGTAGAGAGAGAAACACACTCAGTTTACACACAGTTAAGATGTTGCAAATGACAGAACTGGTTAACTCTCTCTAACACGGACTATTTATAGTCACTTAGTCAACAGGCCAGCGGACCACCAGCGGACCATCTGGTACGCTGTACCAACTGGTCCGGCGGACCATGTGGTCCGGCCAGATGACTATCTGACTCACACAGACGCTCTAGATTAGATACAATACACGAGACACACGCTAGCATAGGAATATGCTTCTACAGACTCCCCCTTAACGTGTAGTGTATCTAGCTATCTATCTTTCTAACAAAACTTCAGTCTTCAATCTTCAGCATTTCTGCATCTGATCTTCAACTTGAAATCTTGTCAGAATTAGAGCTCGCATGGCTGGATCATCCTTGAATACATCTTTGAACTTCAAGATCCACTTGTGAAAGATATAACATACTCCCCCTTTCACCATGCTTGAGTTGTCTCACTCAGATAACCTGCAATTTCAGAAGACAGAAACGCGGCTTTCCTTTTCTTTTGAAAATTAATTTAATCTTGGCGCAAAACTTCTCTTCGAGAATCCAAGATATAGTTTTGAAATTTTGAATTTTGTATCATGTATCGATCGGTCGAAAACAAATAAGAAACAAAATCTTTTTGGCTTTTTGAAACTTTATGTTAAAACACACCTAAAATCTTTTTGGATTTTTCAGATATGAAACATAAATGCAATACAGAAATGAAATACTGAATCACACACTATTTTTGTCTTTTGCGAGAAAGATCACAACTTGGGATCATATTGGACATAACATGCTGAACTACACTTCAATTTCAATTACTTCAGCACACAAGTCATGTCGATTACTGGTATAATTTGTCCATCTTAAACTCAGGCACAATCATACTCATAACATCTGGATATGTTATTGAATTGATTAGGTTTGCATTGACCAGTGTACCCCACACTATCAGACATACTCAGATATGTTTTTGCTTTTTATATCACACTTTGTGATTTCATTTGTGATTTAATCACATAATGATTGTATTCATGATTCAGTCAACTGTGTTCCATGCAAAAAGAAATAAGAACGTTAAATCGTCTACCTTAAGGTCGATCTTTCGATACGCAGATAAGGCCTCGGATTTAACAAAATAAGAAAATAAAACAAGTTGAAATTGTATAACTCAACAACAATCAGGTCGGTACTCCCGTACACGCAGAGAAAGTCCGATGAGTTATACGAAACACCAAAGAAAATAAAGCAGAACGTCAAACGAACAACAATCAGGTCGATCTTTCGATACGCAAAGAAAGTCCGATCGTTTGACAAAATAAAGAAAATCAAACAAGTTTAAATCTTTGCAAAATGAACACATGTATACACAGTGACTTCTCATTTTCTTTTTCACATATCTTTTCTTGATATATCATGAGATATGCATCAAGATGTTGTCCACATGGTCAAGCATTAGTATTTAATGTGTTTATCACATCTGAATACTTTCTGATTTAATGCCGAGCCTACCAAGTACATCAAACAATGATCTTATGGCTTTTTCATCTATTTTATCCATGAGTCAGACACGTAAGCCAATGTACCATCATTTCCCAATCATGTCGGATACAATTTCTCATTTTTCAATGTTTTTGTATTTTTCCATTTTTCGATGTTTTTGTATTTTTCATTTTCTCCCCCTTAAAATGAAAACTCTATTTTTGGATTTTCATTTTAACAAAAACAAAAACACAAAGACACTATTTTTGGTTTTTCAATTTTCTCCCCCTAAACTACAAACAAAATGCATTAAAGAAAGAAAATTGACCAATCGATACTGATACCTGTCAGGTTTAGCTTTCAGAAAATTTCAGTGTTGAAATATGATATCACATGTAATTTAAGTTAAAAACGCAGAATACTCCTCCATCAGCAACTTTGCAATCACCAACGGGTCTTCTAGGAATACCTGCACACTGGTTATAAATGATTAGTACTCAAATGACCCGAAGCACACAGCTTCTGGTCGACCAGTGTCTTCCGTAAAATCAGTTACAGCTTGGCTGACCACCTTAGGTCGCCACTGCATCTTTGCAGGTGCAGTTTTTACAGAAACATCATCTTGTGATGAATCACCAACACTAGACTCACTTTTGAAATATGAATTACTTTTTGATTTAAAATGTGATGTTGGTGAGTCAGTAAAAATTCTGCCGGATTCATCAATTATCGTGGCAGTTTTTCCAGAAAATTTTCTTTTAACAGTGACAGGACAATCCTGTGCTATATGTCCCTTTTGGCGACATTGATAGCACAAACGATATGATCGTTTAAATTGTGACTTGTCCGGAACTGGATCACATTTATCAGAAAATTCAGACTCATCAGAAATATCATCAAAAACCTGAAATCGGTTAGAATGTACCCATTTCGAAGTAGGACTCTGAGGTGTAGCATTAGAACCAGATGAAGAAGATTCGTTCGGTGAACTTGCAGATGAAACTTTCTTCTTTTGCTTCCCTCCAAATCCTTTCTCCATTGTTGAAATGAATACTTGAGCTAGATGATATATTTGCTCCAAGTTTGTATCCTTCTTTTCCTTCTGAACCTTCTTTGGCATGTTCTGCTGCTTTGGAACCTTCTTGCCTTGACTACCCAACCCAGATTGTTTGTAACCAGGTAATTTGGATACATCTATTGTAGACCCTGAAGAACCAGATTTAGCAGCCTTTGTAAATTTAGCTTTAATGCCTTTCAAATTGTTTTCTTCAACCAACTTAGCATCCACTTCTGCTTCATTCAATTCTTTTCATTCTTCTCAACGTTTTCGCCATCAGACATTTCTTTGCCAAAAACACCACCTTCACTTGAAACAAATTTAACAAACATAGATGTATCAGATGTTGCAGAGGTTACCTTTTTGTTGCAAATTTTGGAATTCTTCGCCTCCAGTTTCTCAGATACAAATTCAGAATAATCTTGTTTTACAACTGGAGTGCTTAAATCAACAACAGACTCTGTTTGAATCACTGGATGAGGAATTTGATTAAAATCATCACCTCCAAATACCTTCTTGAAGTTGTCGTCTTGACACAAATAACTTGTAAAAGAATGAGAATTCTTCAAGTTATGCAATTGACGATTGAGATCCAGAATTTCAACATTTAAATCAGCTATGGTTTTGTGAGATTCTGCAACAACTTTCTCTGAACGTATCAATTTCTCAGATGTGTTGTTAACTAATGATTTTTCTCTTCTCAAACCATCATGAGCAACATGCACTTCTTTGGTAATTTTATCCACTCTTTCCTTATATATCTCAATATTCCTTGTTAATAAAGTTTTGTCTTTCTTCAAAGAAGTGATTGTGTCCTGCAACTCAGACTGAACAATCTGATATTGAGTTCTATCAGCAGTAACTTCATCCAATGCCTTCTGAAGTTCATCATTTGATGTTTGAAGTACTTCAACCTTTTTGACAGATTTTTGAAATAACTGTTCAAAATCTTCACTAACATCTTGAGCTTGAGACTTATATTCTGCAACCTCCTTGACCAGCTTTTCATTGATAGAAGTAAGCTTGACAATTCTTGACATGAACTCATCATTCTCGTGTTGAAGTTGTAACTTTTGTTGATCATTCTGAATACAGCTTTCTGACAATTGTTTCTGAACATTTGCTAATTCTGTCACCAACACACTCTTTTCCTTGAGTAACTCTGCATTTGTTTTGCAAACTTCATTAAATTCCTGACATTTCTTGATGAAACTCTCCAATTCTTCATCCTTTCGTTTGATTTCAACAGATTGACATTCTATTTCCTTTATCAAACCTTTAATTCGACTATCCTTTTGTGAACAAAATTCACACACGGATTCGTAACCACTCATTTCGGAATCAGAATGACTTGAATCAGATTTACTGGTCTCAGATGTATACCCACTCGATTCAACCTCAATATTTGCCATCAATGCATAACTATCTTGAGAATGAACTACGAATGCAGATTCATCTGGAAAATCTTTAGACCAATCATAACCTTCATCAGTTTGAGATATCATAGCTTTAACATCTTTATCTTGACCATTCTTATTGGAAATATCCTTGTCAGATGACTTGGTAGGACAATCGCGAGCAAAATGTCCATGTTTGGCACATTTAAAACATTTAATCGTTTTTCTATCCAAGCCAAGTGTTTGTCCTTGAAAAATAGATGTCTTACCATGTTTCTTCATAAATCTCTTTCCTTTTTCCACGACCATAGCAAATTGCCATTCCAAATCGAGTTTATTCAATTGATCGTCATCCAGATGATTTAAATCCTCGCCATACAAAAAAGACTGACCAATTTGATTAAATATAGCTCCAGACGAAGAAGATATAAAAGCAGATAGCAAAGCAGCTAGATCTTCGGTTGCTTGATTAGAAGTTGACTTGCTTGATGATTTATCAGGAATAGCAAAACTGCAGCCTGAAGAATAACTAGCATTCTCTGACTTTCCAGCAAGAAATGCTGTTACTGGTGGATTAGTGCTTGAGATAGAATTTGATTTAGCTTTAGCATGGACAGTAGCAGAATTCTCTCCAAAATAAACTGCAGGATTCTGAACTGATGGAATTGCTGACTTCTTTACAAGTAATTCCATTTCTCGAGCTTGTAACTTGCTTAATAATTGATTGAAAGTCCAACTTGAATAATTTGGATCATTAGCAAGCATCATAACAAAATTCTCCCATGTTTCCGGTAAAGCTTCCAGAAATTTTTCCTTCAAGTCATCTTTTTCTTTCTGGACTCCTACAACATCAAGTTCATTAATCAGATGGGAAAATCTAGAAATCAAATCTGCAATACTCTCTTTTTCACAATGCTGAAAGTTATCAAACTCCTTTAACAAAACTTTCTTTCGACTCTTCTTATATTGCTCGTTTCCTGCACATCTATCCTTCAATGCATCCCATAAAGTTTTTGATGTTGTGCAATTTTTGAATTGATGCAAGAGTTCTCTTGGTAATGCCATTGTGAGATTTGCATAAGTTTTCTTTTCTCTGGCATAAACTTTCCTTTGATCTTCATCAAGATCACTTCGTGGAATTGGTTCTCCATTTTTCTTAGGATATGTATAATCTTGTTCAATAGAAATCCACAGATCAATGTCAAGAGCATTAACAAATGATTCAAATCGTTGCTTCCAATTCTCATAATCCTCCAATCGAAGTAACTTAGGAACTTTCTGAGTTGTTCCTATCTCGTTATCATAGTTCAATATGGCTTGCATTGATGATTGAACAACTGAAAAAGCGTGAAAATCGTTCATTTTGAAATTTCAATATCAAACGCGAAAACTTAAAACTGAAAAACGAGTGTCTTCCAAGTGGATTTTGGGGGTCAAACTGGGGGGTACAGACCTTTCAGGTTAGTATACGTCTAGATCTCGGAAAGACGAACGTTTTGGCTGGTATTGGGTTCCGTAACTCCAAACGGTTCTCAAGTTACGTCAGTTTTAGTGAAAGTCACTATTCTGCCAGCGGATCAAACCAAATCGACGGATCAAAATATTACCAGCGTACCAGTTCCGGATCAAATTAACCAGGCGGATCAGATTTCGAATCAGATGAACTAGCGGAACAGAATTATACTAGCGGATCAGATGTGGTACGGCGGACCAGATGTGATACGCTGAAACTGCCGCGGACCAGAAAGTAACTGCCACGGATCAGCTGATGAAGATTGCCGGGGCGGACCAAACGGCGGACCAAATTTTTTTACCGGCGGACCAAATGCAAATGAAGCTGAAATTGGCTGTTTTTCACAGATTTCGACAATTGAAGCTAGAAAGTGGATCAGTATGATGCGAAAACACTCCAGGAACATCCAGAAATCATTTTTATCCTCGGAATCACTCAAAATTGTGAAAAAATTGATGAAAAATGTAGAAAAACCAAACTTTTTCTCTCTAGAATCCGAAAAACTTACCAAATCACAGCAGTAGAGCAACCTGGAATGCTCTGATACCACTTGTAGAACCACGATACGATCTTACTACTACATGATTCGGTAATTGAACAGCAACGAGAAGGTAAATAAAGCTTTGCTTTATTGATTCACAAAGAGTTACAATGTAGAGAGAGAAACACACTCAGTTTACACACAGTTAAGATGTTGCAAATGACAGAACTGGCTAACTCTCTCTAACACTGACTATTTATAGTCACTTAGTCAACAGGCCAGCGGACCACCAGCGGACCATCTGGTACGCTGTACCAACTGGTCCAGCGGACCATGTGGTCCGGCCAGATGACTATCTGACTCACACAGACACTCTAGATTAGATAGAATACACGAGACACACGCTAGCATAGGAATATGCTTCTACAAATTTTCATGTTTCAAGAAATTTAGAAAATTATGTTTTGCCTTTGGAACTTGTTACAGACAAGAACAATACATGTTTTGTGGAATTGTAATGACTATATCATTGGCACCGGACCAGATGGTCCGGGCGTACCATTTGGTACGCAGCCTATGTAGTCACTTACTATAAATAGGTTGTGTTAGAATGTGCATAAAAAACCCAGTTGAACACTTCTGTCATTCTACACCTTTCTGTGTGTGTTTCTAGAGAGAGAAACTAGAGAGAACTTCTTTGTATCTTCAAGTGATCAATAAGATTTCTCTTATTTACATCCGTGTTTACTATCATTGATCAAAGCATGCAGTAGTAAGATCGTATCTCGTTTCTACAAGTGGTATCAGAGCATTTGGTTGCTCTACTGCTGTGTTTTTGATCAATTTTCGGATTTTTAGAGAGAGAAAGTTTGGGTTTCTTCACGTTTTCATCAAATTCTTTCAATTCCGAGTGTTTCTGTGATAGAAAATGATTTCTGAGTGTTTCTGGAGTGATTTCGCACTTACTGATCCATTCTCTAGCTCAAAACGTCAAAAATTCGAAAAATCCACCGAAATCCGCGTGAAACGCGTCTAGTCCGCTCGAAAAACACTTGGTCCGCAACTGGTCCGCTCAGGCAATCTTCAACGAACTGGTCCGTGGCGGTTTTGGCGTATCACATCTGGTACGCTGGTTTATTTGGTCCGCCGTACCAAATTTGATCCGCCGAAGATATCTGGTCCGCATCTGGTCCGCTAGTTTTATCTGATCCGCAGTTTAACACTGATCCGGAATCTGGTCCGCTAAATTTGGTTTGGTCCGCTGGCAGAAAAGTGGCTTTCACTAAAACTGACGTAACTTGAGAACCGTAAAGAGTTACGGGAGCTAATACCAGCCAAAACGTTCGTCTTGACGAGATCTAGGACTTGTACCAGCCTATGGCCAGTACCGTCCAGTTTTGACCCCCAAAGTCCGCTTGGAAGACCTCCGTTTTTGAGTTTGAAGTTTTTGAAATATCATTTTACGGTGGAAAATGTCCGATTTTCAAGCGTTTGCGGCTATGCAAAGCACAGTACAAGCTATGCTCAATTTTGATATTGAAATAGGAACAAGTCAGAAAGTTCCCAAGTTGTTAAAATTGGAAGATTATCAAAATTGGAAGCAACGTTTTTCTGCATACATCAGCACAAATGATATTGATTTGTGGATTCCGATTCGAACGCTGTATGAGCGTCCAACTGACAATGGAGAATATAAAGAGAAGTTTTGCGCCAAGATTAATTTAATTTCCAAAAGAAAAAGGAAATCGCGTTTCTGTCTTCTGAAATTGTAGGTTATATGTGTCAAGACTCAAGCATGGTGAAAGGGAAGTATGTTTTATTTTTACAAGTGGATCTTGAAGATTAAAGATGATTCAAGAGTGATCCAGCCATGCAAAGCTCTATTCCTGACAAGATTTCAAGTCAAAGATCGGATGCAGCAATGTTGAAAATTGAAGACTGAAGTTTAGTTAGAAAATAGATACACTACACGTTAAGGGGGAGTCTGTAGAAGCATATTCCTATGCTATGAGTGTCTCGTGTATTGTATCTATGTGAGCGTGTCTTTGTGTGAAGTGTAATGACTATATCATTGGCACCGGACCAGATGGTCCGGCGGACCAAATGGTCCGGGCGTACCATTTGGTACGCAGCCTATGTAGTCACTTACTATAAATAGGTTGTGTTAGAATGTGCATAAAAAACCAGTTGAACACTTCTGTCATTCTACACCTTCCTGTGTGTGTTTCTAGAGAGAGAAACTAGAGAGAACTTCTTTGTATCTTCAAGTGATCAATAAGATTTCTCTTATTTACATCCGTGTTTACTATCATTGATCAAAGCATGCAGTAGTAAGATCGTATCTCGTTTCTACATAATCCCGCCTCCTGGTCGTGATAACGCCTATACGGTCGGTCATGAGAATCACTCATCAAGGACATAAAGGCTTGGGCAATGGTAATAATATTCAACAAAAGAACATAATTATATATATGTACTAAGTATATATAAGTTAAAACATGGGTTTTGATAAAGTACTGAATGTACCGAGTTACTCGGATATCTATAAGTTGGTGCGGACTAGAAGGGTGGCGCCTGTACACTGGGGTTTCTGGCATAGTGGCGTTGTCGCATAAATTCCACTGGGACATGGCATACGCTTCACTGGGAGATCCCGGAGTGAGCGTTTACTTATAGGAATGCACCTCTTCATAAGTATCATTAAAATAATACTTTTTCCCATAAGGGGCAAAACGGTTATTTAGACAAATGGATGTTAAACCAACAAGGGATTGGGTTTACGATAAAGGGGTTAGCCTTAATGACCGCTTGTGACCTCTAGGATGTCTTGCTAGGGACGTCCCGTTAAAGCAAGTTAGTTTCACGAAGAAATAAGGCAAGAAACTACTTCGCAACCTAAGGTGAGTTCTATGAGCCCTCTTTTAAATTGTTTAAATGCTTTAAACCGTTTTGGGCTGATATACATAACGTTTTGTAAAAATACTCTCAATTGTTATAAATTCTTGTTATATGTATTGATTGTATGGTGATGATTAGAGGAAAGATAGATTGCCATTTCGATGTTTCTAGTAGAATAGATTAAGGATGGTAATCGAGAAAAGATTGGTGAGTAAGGGGCTTCTAAAACAAGAAGTTAAATAGTGTTGTCCCAATGGTGTCAAAACCAAGCGTCAAAGCTAAGCGGCGTCAAAGCCAGAAAGCGTCAAAACTGAGCGGCGTCAAAGCCAGAAAGCGTCAAAGCTATATATTGTCAAAACTAAAGGGACCGTTGCTACACGATGTGTTCGTAAGGCAAATAGAAACACTATTTCCCTAAGATAGAACTTAACATTAGGATATGTTCTTAATGTGAGACAAGGATGACAAAGAAACAGAAGGTTAGTCTATTCACGAGGTTAGGGTATGTGAATATATGTGCTATATGCTTTGTGTTTAATTGCAGGAATGTGTTTGACAGACCTAAGTGCCTTCGAAAGGTAAAGTTTTCCAAAAACGTAGAACTCACCAGCGTAAGCTGACTTGTTAAGTTATGTATGTCAGATGAGGCTGGACCTTTGGATCGAAAAGGGAAGGCTGAGATGTGAGCAGGAACTAGGGAGCTTACACTATCAAGACTATGTCAAGTTATCAAGAGAAGACATTTCCGAAGACTGGCATGGAGATATTTATTTCTCTTTTATATTTGTCTCTCTTACTATGTAATGCTTGGCATATGAATAAAAGTTTTTATTTCCGCTGCTTTAGTTATCTCTGTTGTACCTTGTGTTCATGAGTAAATCCGATGCGTGACCGCTCCTAGGGCCAAGTCTGGGAGTGGGCGTCACA
>JBCNJP010000012.1:20356526-20380664 GCA_039602395.1 Deinandra increscens subsp. villosa | reverse complement strand
ACTTTTGTTGCTCCAAGCCCAGTGAGAGTAAGTGCAGCTCCTGTGGTAACTCTGCCTACAGCTGCCCCTAGC
The DNA here is from genome assembly GCA_039602395.1 of Deinandra increscens subsp. villosa. Classification (NCBI taxonomy): domain Eukaryota; kingdom Viridiplantae; phylum Streptophyta; class Magnoliopsida; order Asterales; family Asteraceae; genus Deinandra; species Deinandra increscens. The sequence goes on along the minus strand of JBCNJP010000012.1, from coordinate 20,380,592 downwards.
TTCAGGCCATTTCAAGCAGCGGAGCTTCCAGTAAATATGAGGATAAGTGCTGATCCTCAGATCAATTTCCTGATCTCTCAAAACAGAATTAGAGAAAATGAGATCAAGGCTCTTCAAGCTGAGAACAAATATATGAGAGAGAAGGAGGTGGCGGACAAAGACAGGATGAAATATCTGTACGGCATGCTGGTGGATCTGAGGAAGAAGTTCAATGATTTAAAGGATGTAGTAGAGTCAAATACTACTGGTGCGTCTGGTCAAAGTTCTTCACAGGGTCTGCAAGGTGCTGAAGCGTTGAATGAAGACGATGGTGATGAAAACATTGAGATGTCTGACTATGCTAGAGGAGGAAGAGTGATATCCAAAGCTCCTGAGGGTCATGATAACTGGTTCCGAGAATTTTTTCAAGGACCAGCCCCCACTACATATGCTCTTGATCTTGGAAAGAGCTCTATTGACAAACAGGGGAGCAGTGAACCAATCTTGTGCTGGCATTACGACGCTGAGAAGAAACTATTTGCTGTGATCCGTGAAGGCTACAGTCCTGTTGAATATTATAGAAATCGTGCACAATTCCATTCATGGACTGAGCCTGAGATCAGAAATCTGCTTCGTGCTCCTTTCATAAACAGGTGGAACAGCCCTGACGGAGACCTCATCAGAAACAACCTGCTGAGCCATCAAGAACATAACTTTGCAGATTTTGAGTTGAAAGAGGTCAGATGGAGAGAGGCAGGGACTGACCCAGTGACAGGGGAGCCCATTGGTGAAGCTAGGAGGCCACCCACTAAGCGTACAAGAGTCATTAACATGTTGGACGAGATCGATGATGGCACATTAGTCAGAAATTTTGATTGCTGGTACTACGATCCGACAACTCATGAAGTGGTGGTGCTCTGCAAGCCAATGAGGCAATTCCGATTCTATGATCCGGTGGACTTGCTAAGATTTGGAGAGCGAGACATCAAGCTCCTAGCCACCCAACCCATACTTGGAGATGAAAATGACATGATGAATGCTATAAGGGTTGGTATCTTTGATGGAACTGCAAAGCGGATCGTAGAGAAGGGATGGTGGTTCAACAACGTTCAAAGCTTATTCAGGTTTGATATGCTGCTGCCGTAAAAAGGTCTAATGGTTCATGCCTAGGGGAAGATTGTTGGGATATATATATTAGAGGCATGAACATTAGTTATGGGCTTAGTAGTTAATGGGCTTTTGGGCTTAGTTAGTGGGCTTTTATAATGTTTATGATTGGGCCATGTGGGCTATTAGGTTTACGATTTTTGTAATGAGGTAGTATATAAACCTCACTTGTTTATGATTGAACCAAGCTTTTCAATACACAATTTCAGTTTACGATTTCTGTCTCCATAGTGTGTTTACGATCAGCTTCAATAGTAGTTGTTCTTCATTCAAGACTTCATCTTTCTCCTAGATCTAGTCTATTCTTCTACTATTCTTCTTGAATCAATCGTGTTTGAGGATTCCGCACTCATTCACGATCAAATATCGTGTAGGTTGTTTGATCTCGGACCTACAGCTATATTTGCTTTGAAACTAGGTATCTAAATGAATAGGGTTTGTTAATAAACGCACAAGTGAGAATGTATGATTATATGAGAACAGGTGATGCATTTGCTATATTATTATGTGGTGGATATGCCGCTGGTACATCCTGTATACAAGCATGGCAGTATAGTTACCCGGTATATTGAAAGTGTGGAGGATACGCCGCTAGTACATCCTGTATACATACACCTAGGTAAATTGGGGGATGTTCATTTGTTGCAGTATATGAGTACATTATCATGTTTATTAGCAGACCTAAGTCATCTGAATATCTAAGTAGGGGCGGGTAGTAGTACTGTGGTGGTTAAGGAGATGTTCGATAGAATAGTACGTCTTAAGAGGTAAGGTTACGTGAACAATGGTCGATACTGGGGTTGGGGGCTTCCAGATGTAGTCACCTGAGCGGTATTCGAAACTGGAAGGACGGAATGTAGGACGGTTTTCGTTACTGAGGTTGGGGGCTTCCAGATGAAGTCACCTGAGCAGTATTTGAGACCAGGAAGGTATAGAAGAAATGGAACAGTTGTCGGTACTGAGGTTGGGGGTTTCCCGGTGAAGTCACCTGAGCAGTATTTGAGACCAGAAGGTATAGAGGTGTATGGAATTCAGGTCGTAGGAGTTAAAGGTTATTAAGGTAGATGTTTTCTAGAGAAACGTGTATGATTATGATGTTATGTTATGTATGACTTGTTATGTGTTTTACTTGATAAATTTTGTAAAAAAGGATTTTGCAGGTTCAAAGGTTGTAACCTCACGAACGAGGTAACGTTTTTAAAAGTAGAACTCACCAGCGTAAGCTAACCTTTTCCCAAAACCATATGTATGTCAGGTATAGGTGAGACGTTTGGGAGTAAGGGCGGAGCCCTCGTGATAAGAGAATGATCGGGCAAGCTATAGAGGAAGCTGATGAGCGTGCAGGCTAGTTGTGCTATATTTGTTAAGTAGCTGAAATACATGTGATATAATATATATACGTATAATAGAGAAACGTCATGATTCACGTACGAATATTCGGCATGACATTCGAGGAAACGTTAAGAGACGAATTTATAGAATATGGTAGATAATGAAAAATAAAGATCATGGGCGCAGACGGATCTCAAATCCGAGTTATAACGAAGCGGGAAAACACAAAATAGTGATTTGGGCCCGGTTTGTAATAAACTATATTTAAGCACGAACGTCACCAAAATCACACCGAGGCGAAGTTGGAACATCAGGTAATGCTAAATACTTAATTTATAATCGTTATAAAATATATTTGCAATGTTCGGCACAAAAAACGGTGGAATCGGTAACTGTTGCTGTTATGCGATGATAACCGAAATCAATTGGGTTAGCCGTTCGAAATGATTATAACACCTCGGAAAAGTATAAATAATTATTATAATATCTATGAAGAATTCCAGTCGAGAAGACGCATTCGGTCTGTCAAACTGTCGAGATCGCAACGATGATTAGACGCGCTCTCTACCGCATAATAACTGAACGCTCACCAGTTAACGATATAACCGTAGAATAAGTATAATAATTATATTTATTAGACTCCCGTAATATTTTAGACGTTCGGGCATTTTTATGAATCATTTACGAATTATTAAACTATTTAACAGGTCCAGATTATAGGTATAATACCTGCTTATTAATATCATCACAAAATATCTTATATTTATTGTTCTCAGCATACATACGTGTATATAAGAATCTTTCCTTCCTATTGAATCAGCTCTTAAATTTCATTCTCAGCATATTTACGTGTAAGAATTTTACCAATCAAAAATTTTGTATATATACATGCATACATTTGCAATTCAAAACAGACAAAACACAATTTAGTAAAATATGAGACCACCCGCATCGGTAGTGGACGTACGTACGTACGTACGTGAATTTTTTGTATTGTACATAATACGTACGTCCATGCGTACGTACGTCCACACGTACACGGACGTACGAGTGTTTGTGGGTCCCACGATTTTAATTTTCTTTTTTTTTAAATAGCCAACGGATAGATTAATAAAATTCAAATTTTTATTTTAATTTTAAACCTTTATTAATTTAAATAAAATATAAATAAATTTCAAAAAAATTTGAAAAAAATTTTAAAATTCATAATTAATTAAAACATTAATTTTAATATTTTTTTAAAAAAATAACGGCTATTTTTTTATTTGTCTTATTATAACGGCTAGTTTTTTAATATAAAATATTAATAACGGCTAGTTTTTTTGTCTTCTTCCTAACGGCTAGTTTTTCATCACTACTATAAATACACTCAGTATTCTCATTTCATTTCACACATCTCTCTCAAAACCCTCTCAATATCAAATCTCTCTCAAACCCAAAACTCTCAAAAATGAATCCTGGTTTCCGTGGTCTCCCTGGTCTCAACATTCCGACACCCTTCCCGAGCACATCAAACTAGCACTAGACATGAGTGATCTTACACAACTGGCGGAAGAGTACGAAGCAATGGAAGCTTCAATTGCTGCCAGCGAAGCTGGTCCATCCCAACCAAGGAAGAAGCGAAGAGAAATAAACAGAGGACGTGAAGAAGGTGATGCGCGTTTGTTCAAGGACTACTTTGCTGAGACTCCTGTGTATCATGAAGGCCTCTTCAGAAGGCGATACAGAATGACTCGTCGCCTTTATAACCGCATTGCTGCCGATATTACTATTGAAGGTATGTCTACTAACTGGCGATACTTTACACAACGTCATGATGCTGCTGGCAGACTAGGCCTTTCAACAAACCAAAAGGCCACATATGCCCTTCGCCAGCTAGCATATGGTGCTTCAGCTGATCAATGCGATGAATACATACGCATTGGTGAGAGTACTGCCATCAAATGTCTACACAACTTTTGTAGATCTATTGTGGAGATCTATAGGGACCAGTACCTAAGAAGGCCAACCCAAGAAGATGTTGATCGATTAACAGCCTTCCATGAGGAGATGCATGGCTTCCCAGGGATGCTTGGTAGCATTGATTGTATGCATTGGGGTTGGAGGAATTGTCCAACTGCTTGGAAGGGGCACTATACTCGTGGTGACCATGGTTATCCAACACTCATGCTTGCGGATGTTGCTTCACAAGACTTGTGGATATGGCATGCTTTCTTTGGTGTTGCCGGATCAAACAATGACATCAATGTGATCAACCAATCTCCATTGTTTAACGAGATCTTGCAGGGGCAAGCACCTAGATGTGACTTCCATGTGAATGGGAATGTCTGTAGGAAAGGTTACTATCTTGCAGATGGTATCTATCGTGCATGGGCAACACTTGTGAAGAGTTTCACATATCCCCCAGAGAACAACTTGAAGATGAGGTACTTTAAGCGACGACAAGAGTCTGCCAGGAAAGATGTTGAGAGGGCATTTGGTGTTCTCCAGTCTAGGTGGGGAATAATTAGAGGACCATCAAGGTGAATGGATCTACCAAATATTGGAGATATTATGTTGGCATGCATCATCCTACAAAATATGATTGTGGAAGACGAAGGACGTGATGTGTTGAATTGGACTCCTAAGGATGGTACACCTCCTCCACCCCTATATAATCATGGGGCACCTCAAGTATTTGTCGATAACCTTGAGAGGTTCATAGACTTGCGTGCTAGGGATCAGCATACGGCTCTAAGAAACGATTTAGTCGAGTATCTTTGGGCAAACAAGCCGGTGTGGGAAGAAGGTTAGTGCTCAAGGCCTTACTTTCAATCTGTTTGTGTTTCCATTCAGTTATTGAATAAGTTGTGTTTCCTTTCGGTAGTTGAATAAGTTGTATTTCCTTTGAGTAATCTTGTATTTCGTTTAGTGGTTTGAAATTTATGTACTTCAGTTTAATATGTTATTGAGTTCTCAATTAAAACATAATTAGATTCTAACTGAAAAACAACCTAAGCTACTTATTCAAACTGAAAAACAACCTAAGCTACTTATTCAAACTGAAAAACAAACATTAAACAGACAACCTAACCATTACACACACACGTAGATTATTAACCATGAAACGAGTTATCAGACGAGTAGCCGTTGTAGCCATCTGAGACGTAGCCCTCTGGATAGTGTATTGTCCATAGTACCAAGTGTCAAAATCATCAACGATTGTGAACATCTTTAATGTTCATCCTAGGTTCAGCATTCGAATTAAGAAAATCCCCAGCTTTTGCTTCCTGTTCCAACTCAAAGATGACTGTCCACTCTTCAGCATGGTCATCATCATCGAGGTGGAGGTTATTTATTTGGGTGGTTGGTGGAGGTGGTGGTGGTTGGTGATGATGGTGGTTGAGGGGGTAAAAGTGGTTGGGTACTGGATCTTGAGGTGGTGGTGGTGGTTGGTGATGATGGTGGTTGAGGGGGTAAAAGTGGTTGGGTACTGGAGCTTGAGGTGGTGGTGGTGGTGGTTGGTGATGGTGCTGGTGGTGGTGCTGGTGCTGGTGGAGGTGATGGTGGAGGTGGTTGAAACTGGTTAGGTACTTGAGCTTGAGGTGGTGGTGGTGGTGGTGGAAGTTGTTGTTCATAGCGGGTTAACCACAACATCCGGTGGTACTCTGAGACATCTTCAGGAGGTGTGCTAGACATGGTGGTGGTAGAGGTTGGTTGATGGTGGTGAAATGAGACTAGATGTGTGAATCTGAGTTCTATTTATAACCTTTTGGAAACTAGCCGTTGGCTAAAATATCTAAGTTTAAAAAACTAGCCGTTGCTATTAAATATTATTATTTTAAATGGTTTAATATTCAAATAATATTAAAATAATATATTTTTTTTAATATTAAAATAATATACGTTTTAAATAAAAGAATTAAATTGTTAACTAGTTTTTAAAATAAAGATTAAATGAAATGGTGATGTGGAAAGTAAATGGTGGTATGTGGGAAGTACTTGATGTGGAAAAATGTGGGTTTTTGTGGTATGTGAGAAGTACATGATGTGGCATGCTGACTGGACCAAAAAGGTGGTATGTGTGAAGTACCTGATGTGGGTGGTCTGAAAGAAAGAAAGAAAAGAATGAAAGGAATGAGAAAGAGAGAGAGAGAGGTACGGCCGGTCTCCTCTCCCCCCCCCCCTCGTTTATTTTTCCCGACTTTCCGGTCGGTTGCACCGGCGCACCAACCCAGCTCCTCCCTTTCTTCTTCGGCGTATTCCCAGCCCCTCCTTCCTCGATTTTCCGGACAAATAGACCGGCAGCGACGGCAACCCACGACGACCTCCGGCTCTTCCTCTCCGGCCGACGAGAGCAGAAACCCAGCACTCCAATTCCTTTTCTCTCTGTTCATGACACCGGCGACACCAACCCGCCTCTGCTCGACTTCCGACGACAACCCAGCAGCCCCAACCTCCAGTCGGCATTCCTGATGATCTCAGTCCCAGTTTCTACAGCCGTGAGCCTCCGGTTCACAAGAGATCAAGCCGGGTTTTTGATATGAACAATGTGAGTTTATATATGTAGTCTTGATGGGGTTTGTGGTGGTGCTAAGCGGCGGAGGTGGCAGCTATGAGCAGTAACGGATGGATGATAACAGTGGTGGCAACCAGTTGTAGGTGGCGGACGACAAAGGTGATGGTTACAAGATGAAACGGGATTAAACTCGGTAAAGCCCGACACCACCGTCCCCTCTTTCGGTTAACTTTTGGTAACGAGCGGTTGACGACGGGGCGTGACGGTAACATCAATGGGCTACCAGGATAGCATAGAATGGTGACGGTGGTTGGCGGTTGTTAACGGTGGACAAAGGTGGTCGTAATTCAAGCTAGAAAATTAGGCGACGAGTTAACTTAACTCAAAACCCGATTTACCGTCCTCTCTTTCGGTTGATTTTCGGTGACGTACGGTCGACTACGGGTGAAGATGGCAACGGTAGTAAATTACCAGGATAACGGAGATTGGTGACGGTGATTGGTGATAGTTAAAGGTGGGCCACGGTGACGGAAAACGGGGTGTAAACTAGTGACGCTAATAAAACCAGTCATTACTTTCGGATGATTTTTCGGTTACGTAACTCGGTCCAAACAACAAACCGACAACGGGGAAATGCTTGTGGGGAGAAACTAGTCAGGAAAGACTATTTATTTGTCCAAATCGGACAAACTTTATTATTCGGTTATTTTGGACCCGTTTCACGACCCGTTAAAGAGGTAATCACTTTATATATTTGTTATTATTACAAATATTATTATTAATTTAAAGCATATATAAAATGTTAATAAAATCAGTCAAATGATATAAAAAGTATTTTAATATATATATATACACTAGCTGTGTGCCCGCGCGTTGCGGCGGCGACAGTGTATAGCGTGTTATTGGTCTTCTGTTCGTACGTTCGACGACGACGACAATTTATAACGCGATATTCGTTCCTGTTAGCGCGATACGGCGGCGGCGACAATTAATTGATGTCGTACTTGTTTTCTGTTAATTTGTCGATCCTTTCATGATAGATATGTTAATTTTCTCATTCCTAACATCGGTGTAGTGTATCTATGTCACGAGTCTTACAAATATTGAATAAATAATAATAATAAAGACACAAATAAGATTGGATAACCGGTGATAAAGATAATAATTTGAAAATGATAATATTTGGTAAGGAACGGCAGTCTCAACCAAAATGGAGAAATCATCCGCCGTAACGTATCTATTCGTCCATTTTTTTCAAAAGAGCTAAGACACATGCTTTGTCAACTTTAATTGATTTTGATTAGAACTCTCTGTCACCTTTAATATTTTTTAGAATACAAAGATTTAATTGAAGTAAAATGCACATTTCAGAACGTTAAAAGATAAACTCACAAATAATACGATACCTTTAAATTTATATGATTGTATTAGTTACAGGGGCGGACCTAAGAAGGCCCCAGGGGTAGTGTCCGCTGCCCCTGAACTTTTACCCCGACGTGCAATTTTTTTTTTAAGTTTTCGGTTTTTCGCGACCCCTGAAACGAAATTTTCGCGACCCCTGGGAGAAATTTTATGGTTTTTACCTAAAAATATGATCAAAAGCCCCTTGAAAATATGATCAAACGCTACCCTGACTTTTTCTCCTGGATCCGTTTAGTTATATAGTTATCTTTAATTTTTTAGATGAATGTTACTTTATTATTTTTTTTTTTGAACAGCAGATGAATGTTACTTTATGGATGATTATAATGGGTATTTTTTATGATAAACAAATTTTTATAACAGGATACAAAAAGAAAATAAAAAGGTTTAAACGGCATTTATATGTAAACTTAAACATAGAAATGCAGCAAGCAAAAATATAGAATATAGAGGGTATAAATAGTATAAAGCCTAAGATATATATACCGCTACCTGCAATGCAAGCATTGAAATCTCCATGATGAAAATCATGTCTCCAACTGATATCCAAAGTTTCTTTGTAGTCATTACAACATACAATGAAATACTATGAACTTAATGTAAAGAATTCTAAGTAGTAGACTCTCACTGTTTGCCTTAAAAAATTGTCACATCCGAGCTTCCCATCCACCACATGTGTACTACTTTATATGGATTAATAATTTTTAGAAGATATCACATGCTTGCAAGTCTAAAATACCCTAATGACAATACCTAAAACGAACGGTAGTATTTGTAACAGATTCCTGTTGCGACACTCTAATTTTCATGACTGCATCTTTGGATAGGCCACCTGAACGAAGAAAACTTGTGCTTCTACATAAAAGAAAAGCAAAGGTAATAGATGAAACAGTTATTGTTATTTCTATAATCACAATTGTAAAAGCCAAGGTAACATATTTAAAATAAATTTAGATGAAGGAAATCAAAAATGTTTTATGTAGATCTCATATTTGTAAAATACCAATGCAGGTTTGAAAAGTATGAGTAAGCTCTTTATTATCAATATCTATTATTTGTGGGAACTAAATGAAACACATGGGCAGCAAAACCGCTGGAAGATCATCCAAGTGAACCCTGACATAATGTTAGTTGACAGGTTCTTACAAAAAAATAACGCAGGAACAACTAATAAACAAATAAAGACACACAAAACGTTATCTATGAAATGAAAATATCTTCATTAGCTGGTGTGTTCCTGAGTGCAGAAAAAATGGTATTTTTGTAAATCAAACCTTACAAAATTTCTGGTGGAACAGAGATGTATACAACGAAAAAACAAACAGAGATACACAACTAAACCAATAAAGAATGTTGGATCACATACCTTCCCATCTTCAATTTTCACAACCCTAGAATCCAAATCATGTAATCTATGAAGCCTGAAGCCTGTCATTTAAACATTCCTGGTTAAATCCCAAGCTTCTAAACTATTCACATACAAAGAGCAAGGAGTAAATAAAAATTAATAAAACCAGCTTCCTAATAAGTTTCCACAATGTTGATGACAAAAAAAGGCTAATATTCAGTTAATGGACTAAATTCAGTTAATAGCAACACTTGTTCCTGCCCATTTACTTGAACAGTGACAACTAAACAAAGCTAACATGATCAAAATTCCTTTACCCCCCCCCCCCAACCCTCCACCCCACCCCCACCAAATCTGGTTCCCAAATTTGAAGCTCTAGAATCACATTTCTTCTCTTCCTGACTACAACGAAATATAAACCTTTATATCTCTTTGAGAAGAAACAAAGTACAACTTAACGTCTCCATCTTTGTTTGCTCTTACAACGATCAAAGAACCATGGGCTTTGTTTTTTCTTGAGTCCTTTGGTCGAACGGAAAACCATGGCAATCCCAACCAGGAATGTAATGAACTTGAATATGTTATAAAATAAGTGAGAAATCAAATTAAGTATCAATTATAAGATAACGGTAAAAAGAATTATAATCATATTACATATACATCTATATATAAAAGATTGACTTTTTGGGGAAATAGTGATATGGGTTAACCCAACTTAGCAGACAGTTACATTCCAATCCCAAATGCACAATCAAAATATGGGTTTATAAAAGTTACCACACAAGAAAACGTCGAGTACAAGAAGCAGAAGCATTACAGTCATTGTCATCCTCTTGGCCAAGGAATTCTAGAATCAAATCAAAGATTTCACCCTTTAGTGTCCAAAACTGCAACAGTTTATAAACTAATACCAACGAATGTCCAAAACTGCAACAGTTTATAAACTAATAAACTTATGGTAATAATAACACCAAAATGGAACTAAACACCTTCAGAAACATCAACCAACAGCTAAGTATATTCAAAATATGCTAATTAACAATATTTATCATATTTCATTAATTTGAAACAAATGCTCACTTTTATACCTAAAAACATTACAGATCCGTACACCACAGGGTCAAAATTCTACACATGGAAAGGTTTGAAGTCAGAATCTAAATTAATTATGTAGGATGCATTAAACTTACAAAGATCAAACTCATAAGAATATTTTGAATATGAACAACTGAAAGAGTATTACCTAAAAAGAGTTAAAAAAAAGCATACAATGTTGTAAGAAATGGCTTGAGCATGAGAAGCCAGCATACCATGGCCTGGATTCCATCTGGAAATAGGACGTTCTTATTTAGAACAGGAATGGAACCCTTATAAAGCACATCCAAGAGCAGTTTAAGGAACAGGAAAATCAGACATACAAAAATATCTTATTATACTTCCTTTTGTTCTGAAGTTGTAGGTATATTTTTTTCAAGCATTGAAAGAAATACCTTAATCACTCGATATACAAATTGAGTTCAGAACCACTCAGCATTGAGACTAAATGCTATAGATCTCACCCATCCCAAATGACCACTAATGACCTGCAAATATATCAACTCAGTTAGTAAAGACCGACAAGGCAATAAAGAAATAGGGGGAAATAAAATATGTTCTCATATGTTGAAGAAATTCCATATGTACATTTTTGAAATTCTTATGTGTGTGGGCTGTATCCGAAGTGCATAAATGGCCCATGGTAGAATTCTGGTGACTAGAGTTGAATATAAGGTTAATCACATCTTCCTCTAATCGGACAAAACATGATAAAAATACATCACAGAAATTGGTTGAAAATTAACTTGTTTGAGCTTAAGTGGATAAACAATACCGACAATCTGACTTAGGGTACCGGATCCGAAAGGTGATTTGAATTGTAAGTGTTATTGATCACGTAAATGATCGGTATGATTCTAAACATGTCTGACCACGACCATACAAAAATTTGTGAATTCTCAAAGCCAATGTGCTTGAATTTCCACGTTTGGTGAAAAATTGACCAACTTGTACTAAAATTAAACTTGGTATTTGTTAGAAATGAACCAACTTGAAAGAAAATGAATTCTTGAGTCCGGGTGGAAAATTGACCCAATTCGGATAAAAATTGAAATTTTGAGTTCGAGTGGAATTTTGACCAATTAAAGTCAAAATTTAGGTACTAGGTGTGTCATCATCAATTTTGTTGAAATATACAGTTACTTGGTTCATATATTGAAAATTTATCTTCCTGGTAGGTTACTGGTGGCAGACATACTTTTCTGTTTTAAGTTTTGTAATTAAATTGCAAATTTGTTAAATTTTGGTAAATTTTTGGACTTAGAATTTTTTTTTTTCACTTTCTATTATAATTCTGCTCTTAGCGGACTTGTTTTTGCCTTAGCGAACTTCTGTCTGAGGCCAGTCCGCTAAGTATGATCAATAAGTTTGCCCTTGGCGAACTTGTTTGAATGAGTTGAAATTGTTGTGATTGTCTTTCATGAAGTCCGCTAAGAACAAAATGTCCTTAGCGAACTTGATTATGATTGTGTCATTTATTTTGGTGAGAAGTCCGCTAAGTAGATTTTGTCCTTAACGAACTTCTCAGGGTGTTTTTTTTGTTTAATTCTTGCTCAAGTGTTAGAGAAGTACGCTAAGAAGGACTTTGCCTTAGCGAACTTCTCCACTTTCACTTTAAAATTTACTGAGGCTAAACTGTTCTTAGCGAACTTGATTTTGCCTTAGCGGATTTCTTTTTACTTAGAAAATTTTTTGGTGTCTCAAGTTCAAATTGGCCTTAGCGTACTTGATTTTGCCTTTGCGATCTTCCTAGCTTAGCGAACTTCATTTTTGGCTTAGCCAATTTGTTTTAGTCTTAGCGAACTTCCTGGGCTAGCGAACTTCTTTTGGGCTTAGCGTACTTCTCTGAGGCTTTAGCGAACTTGTTTTTAAATTTTCTCCCTTTAGCGAACTTGTTTCGGTCTGCTTTTACTTAGCGGACTTGGAGACTGCCCTTAGCGAACTTCTTTAATTTTAGATATTTTCTCAAGTTCGCTAAACCCTACCCTATATATAGGAAACTTAGTCGATTTCTTCATTCACGCTTTCAAAATTACACAACCGCTCACACGAACGAACCGGCGACTCTCTCCCTTCCACTGTTCGATCGAAAACTTACCATTCTCTCTCGAATCTGTCATTCTAGTTGCAATTAGGGTTGATTCACACACTCTTCTTGCATCCACAGGTTCGATTTCACTCTCATTTTGGTTGTTTTTTATTTCGGTGATGATGATGAGCCGTAGGTCCGATCCTTACTTTTTAGGGTTCTAATGCATTAATTTGTTGTAAACTACAGATTTGTTACATCTTTACTTGATCCTAGTTCACTTGTGCTCAAGTTAAAGGTATGTGATTCAAATCTCGCTTTTATAATTTTGAATCCGAGAAAGTTGAAATACAGGGGAGTGAATTTGTGTGTTTTGAACTTGGAATTCTTTGAGTTTTATTTAACTGTTGGTTATATATTGTTCTGGTTGGTTAGTTTGAACCGTGAGGTTTGCTTGGATTGATAAACTATGAGCTTCAAATGATGTGACCTCAGTTATTTAGGATACTTAGAAAGCTTGATTTGTTAACTTTTGGAACTTTGGTCTGTTAATTATAACTCAATGTGGCTACTGACTCAAATCTGTTTGTGTTTATATACCTGTGAGTCTATTATTTAGCAACTTTAAAGTTTCAATTGTTTTCTCTCATGACTAGTTTGACTTAATGAATTCCACATTGTGTTGAAATTATCTTGTCACCTATCAAAATTTTGTTATGATTTATTATTTATGTCCAATTTTGATGAGACTTTAACTTGAATAAATGCTGATAATTGTTGATTAGAATAGTCACTTATCAGTTAATGGATTAAGTGTAAAGCTTCTCAAATTATGCCTTTAAGTTCAATTTGCCTATATCTTTCTGTATTTGTCTAAAATTTTGAAGTCTAACATAACTTGTCTGATCACAAAACAGAACTTCTTACTGTTGGGAGATTGATCAAGAGCATTGCATCTTTTTCATTGATCTTAGCAAACCTTAGATCATCAAAAAAGGTATGTTGTTCTATCAAATGACAATGAGAGTTAAGACTCAATTTTGGCTACACAGGGGCAATCTTTATTACTTTAATTTAGTTTATCTGATGCTTACTTGATTTCTAACATAATATTGCTTGATCCCAGCAGATTACTCACTGAGTCATTGAGAATTTCACTTCATCTTATATTAGATCTTAGTCATCCTTAGATCTTCAGAAAGGTATGTGTTTCTCAATATAAGCATTCATGTTGTTAAATCAGGTAGTTCATCACCTTATTAGTTTTATATATACTTGTATGTCTCTCTGTGTAAATTGACATCCAATTGAGCCTAACACTGGTGGTTTGGACTGGTTAAGATCCACTTGGGTCTAAAACAGGTCAATAACTCAGGTGAAAGGATCTTGGACTCAATCAATACTAAGATAGACATAATTGAATGTCTTGACATATCTAAGTTAATTTGACCACTTTTGTGAATCAAATAAGAGCATATCTACATAGGATGTGATCTATGGTACCTTTAAGGTTCATATGAACTATCTTAGGTACTTAAGCTTTGTTTGAACACTCATTTAGTCAATTTGACTTTAATAGGTCAAATTTTGCATGAAATTGCCTTTATGAGACTTATGTGAATGTTTTAGCTTAAATGTGAATTTGGTGATTTGGTTACGTGTTGTTTAATCAATATATGCTTATATTTGTGAGTTAGGATTGAATTTGACATGTAATGGCACCATCTAAACTGTTAAGCTTGAATAATCACATCTTGTCCTCTAAATGATCAAATTGAACCAATTGACCCATCAGGACCTCTTTCTAGCTTATGAGTGTTAATATGACTTTGTTGCATCCAGACTATCCTTGTTAATGATGTTATATGATTTACATTCCTTGTTATCAATTCTAAGTATAGTGAATCTACATGTGAGACCATTCTGGTCTTAGCGGACTTGATTCAGTCCTTAGCGTACTTCATGGCCTGCTTAGCGAACTTCTTTTGTTCTTAGCGAACTTGTTCCATTGCTTAGCGAACTTGTTATAGTTCCTAGCAAACTTGTTCACCACTTAGTGAACTTAATGAGTTCTAGCGGACTTGTTGTTGAGCTTAGCGGACTTGAGTCAATTAACTGCAAATGTTTAAAAATTCTAACATTCTAGGAGTGTTTCTGAATGTTTGACAAGTCATTGCTACACTTATTTCATGCTTTTATCTGGTCTTTGAATCTTTAGCTTTATTATATTCCAACTTTCCCATTTTACATTTAAAACATTGTTGTTAACCAAATTAAGGAGTTCACCAGCTCGGGTGGAACCAAGTCCCAAAGTGACTTTCCTTGAACTGACTTGACAAATTGGGATAACCTAATCTTCTAAATGTTGATCCCAGATTGCCAAAACCTCCTTTATTTGATATCTGTGAATGTTGTTGAGACAAGTAGTAGAATTTTCCTTGAAATTCTCCTTGATCCTCCACAAATCAGAATTTAGTTAACCTATTCTTTAATTGGGTCATTTCTTAATACTCATGCAAAACCATTCAATTAAGTAATGTTAATGGAGATTTAGATCTGGCTCCTTGTTTTTTTCCAGATTTTATTACTTTACACACAACTTTTATTTTTTCCTAAGATACTTACATTTTGTTAATCATGACATTCCGGTTGCTTGTGATCATTTTGAAGTATATGCAGTATATGAGTTAGTTTATGTCGTTAATACTCAACTGAAAAGCTCTGTCACTATCACGGGTTTAGTGTGACATGACATTCATCAAGTTTTAAACTAGATATAATATTGTAATTCTATATGTGCATATGCCTCCCAGACAAGCTGCAGAAGCTTTAGTGTATGGTCGCCTGCACAACGGAAGGTGCATATTTAACAAAAACTGGGAAGGAGCTAACGAGCAAGCTCTTGATCTATTGCAACAATCAAGTTGGGCTACAGCCATGCAGATCAACCCTGTTATCTACAAGGGTATTATTGAAGCATTCTGGCTCAATGCTGAATCTGCTGAACTTGACGATGGAACAAGTGTGATAAGGTCAAGAATTCAGAATATTGATGTTGAAATCTCTGAAGAAAAGATCAGAATTGTCCTGGATCTGCAAGATGCTGACCTGCCCAAGACTTTCACTAAGGCTCAGTGGCAGGCAACTACCACAAGAATGGGATATTCAGGTGTTTTCCTTCCTGATGTTAGCAACAAAGTTCAGAAGACCTTATTTCCAACAAATTGGAAGTTTATTATCAGCTTCTTCATCACGGCATTTGGACACCGCAAGGCAGCTCCAGATGACTTCATTGATGATACCGCGTGCGCGTGTGCTATCCATGGGTTCGTCACTGGACAGGGTTTCAATCTTTCCCACCAACTACTGAAGTGGATGATTTCTAACCTTCACCCCACTGGAAGGCAAAAGAAGTTTCTGATGTATCCCCGATTTGTACAAGCCATCTTGGACCATTACTACCCAACCTTGGTGAAGCAAGGAGAAACATTCTCCACAAGTACAATGAATACTGGCTCGTATAGTAAGTACCACAAGGGTAAGTACCAAGGGAATGAGGTACCCTTCTTTCCCGAGATGATTGCAAGAATTGCTCCCGTTAATGCTGAAGGAGATATTCAAATGGGTGAAGCTGCAGTTGAAGCACAAGTTGAACCTACTGATGCGGCTCAAGTCCACCCTGAATTGGACTTGAATGCCCCAGTTGCCACAGATCCTGCTGCTGCTGCTGCTGAAGACCTTGGGAATCTCCAGGGTGATAATGTTGAGGCTTCTGTGCATGTTGAACACTTAAGTCCTGTGAATGTGATCTCATCAGAAGCTGAGGAAGGTGATGAAACAAATGATGCTGAATCCAGCTCCTCAAGCTCAGATGACAGTCCTCCACAGACTGAACAAATTCATCCTCGGAAAAGACAAAGGAGTGGAGAATCTTCCAGGGCCTCAACAATTCTGACACAACCATCATCATCAGACTCAAGCTACAAGCCGTCCAAGGATGACTTAGATGAATACGACTCCTCAGTATCTCTCGATCAGATGGATCTTTCTTATGATCTTGCAGCAGAGGCTGAAAGTCCTCCTAAGTCTCCTCCAAGGTTAACTGTAAACAAACTTACATTTACTGCTGACGGTCGAAATTATTCGTCTGAGTTACTCACAGTTAGAGCTGTAAGAAGCAAGTCCTGCAAAGAAAAGCTTCAAGTCGGGAGAAAGCCTGGTTCCACTGATAAATATGAAGTTGTTGGTTCATCTAGCTCTCAACCAGAAACAGCCTTAGCCACAACCCCTATCTCTCCATCTCCTGCTGATCTAGCTAATAGGATTGATATGGATATGAGATCTCTGGAGAAGATAGCTGAAGAAGCTGTGATGACCACTGAACCCTCTGGTGTTGATGCCACCAACCCAACTGTTTCAGAATCTGAAAAGATAATGGAACTTCAAGCTGAGGTTGTTAATCTTCAGAGTCAAAACGATCACCTCAACTGTTCTCTACAGGTGGCCAATCAAAAGATCTCTGACCAGGCACTTGTAATTGTTGAACAAGCTGCAGAGATCCAAAGACTCAAGGATCTACTTGCCAAATCAAGTGAAGACAAACAACCTGGTAACAAACCAGATGGTGATGATGTATGTGAAAAGGAAAGTGAGCTACCTGAAGACCAACCTCCAACTGATCAAGGAACTATTGGCGACAATCCTCATGATCCTATTTCTTCTTCAACCATGCCTACTGGTAAAGATACTACAGGTGCTGAAGACACCTCAAGCCCCATGCATGATAGTGATTTTGAGGTTGATGCAGAAACTCTCATTGAAGGAGATGAGCTGAACTCCTCTGATGACGATGAAACTTTCGTCAACAGCCTCCTTCATGATGAGCCTGTGGATGAAACTCTAGACACAATCAAGAAGCTTGCTCCTGTGCCAGAGAATCTGAAACTTCCTAGATTTACACAGGCAGCTAAGGCTATTGCAATTGAGGGATCTTCAAGTGTAGATACTGTTGCTACAACTGACAGAGACCTTCAACTCTCTCTGATCCCCTCCTCTCTAACTTCAACTACCACATCTACTGCCATTGTTACTCTGAATGAAGGAGTCCGTCATATGCACGTCGACCCGGCCTTTCTAGATTTTGCTATGGCCAACTTCAGAGAATACTATGCTGAAAAGATCTACTCGAGAAGAAATTCTTGTGGTATTTTGATCGAATCAATTGAAGATGACACTGGTGAGGTCACGTATGAGGAACATCCATACTTTGTAGACTTCGGTGATGAATACGACATGAATGAGCTCGGAGAACGTATGAATGTGCTTATGAATGAAGCAAATCCACTGAATTACATCGATCTGGATCTGATTGAGAGTGAAGATGAAGAAATGGAACCTCTGTTTCCCACTCCTATTCAGGTGAAGAAGGAGGTGGATGATATATATGTTCAGGTTTCACTGTCTGAGCTTATGCAGACTACAGCCAAAGCTTCTGCTTTGGATGTTGCTCCCCATGTTCCAAGTGTTATTCCTGCAGATGCTGAAATTGTCGATCTTGAATCAAGTGTTGACAAAGAAACTGAAAGTCAGTCTGTTCCCACTGAATCTGCTGAGCAAAGCTTTCGGGATCAAATCTTTGAAGCCTCCTTTATTCACTTCTCCTCAGACTCCGACACTGAAGATGAACCGAACGTGACTGCAACTCAAGAGCCTGCGGTTACCGAACAACCTAGTCCTTCTGTTGAAGTTAGAGGAAAGAGGATATTAACCCCTGAAGAGATTGCTGAAGAGCATTTAAGAAAGGAAGCTGAGAAAGAGAGATCACGTAGAGCACTTATTGATGAAACTCTCCGGGATCAAAACAGACTTATCGAGGAAAAGGCTGAAGCGCTCAAGAGGTATGAATCAAACCATCCTCCTGCTGTCATGTATGCTAAAGGCTCTAGTACTTTGCCGGAACGTCAGAATCAACCAGAACCAATGAACCGTTGATCCGCATTGTCACAAACTTAGAGGGCACCGATGTGGATGCTGATGACACATCCATTACAGCCAACATGGTTAGAACTCTGATAAAAGACAATTTCTCATTGACATATCTGATGAGTCTCACAGAAACATAATTGACCAAGTTGTACACTGATGAGCAGAGGTTGAATTCTCACCTACCTCAAAATCAGAATGTTGAAGCTGAACCTGATATCCTGGCTGATATCTTTGCTAATACCACGAAGACTGTGGACTTTCTTCCTATCCGAGATCATCTATCTGATCTTGTCCTTGATATCGAAAACACATATATTCCTCCTCCAGAGAACTCGTCCGTTGACCCTCCTGATTCTGAAGCCTACATTGAATCCACTACCAACAGCATGACGTTTGAAGCACTCCACAACTTTTGTAAATTCAAGAATATAAACAAGAAGGAATACAACAGAAAGAGACTTACTGGTCTCCGGAAGTTTGTGTGTGAGTTCCGAAAGACAGAACGGTTGGCCAAGTTGGAACAGATAAGAATCCAGGAAGAGGAACGGGCTGAGGCACTCAAGAGACAAGATAATCCCCCAATTTATGATGAATGGGATAAGCTGACTCCTAATCTGAAGGCTATGCAACTGTGTGCTGCCAAGAACTTAAGGAAAATGCCTAGCAATCCTAAAGTCAATCATGGGATGAAAATCTTGGGATGGAAGTATGATGAAGCTTTTGATGCTTTCATGGTGAAGAGGAGAAATGGCTATGTCCAAATATTCGGAGACTTCAAAGCTCTCACTAGCTTGTTCTCCTGGGAACTCAAACAGCTCAAGTACCTGGACTTGGTGAACCATACTAAAAACATCCTAAGGGTATAAGGGCTGCTGTGTTGATCCAATCTGCTTATGATGAGAAAAGATTCAGTCTAAATCCAAAAGAAGAGAGAAAAGCTTAGTTGGCAGAAGAGAAGAGAAGACTTCGTGCTCCTCATCGAGGTATGTTCAAGGATATTGGAAAAGAAGTAAAAGCAAAGACTATCCCTGGAAACCAGAAGCATGCTCCCATTATCAGCTGGTACTACAATGGGATGACTCACGAGTTAGTAATTGAAAGAGATGGTGCTGATGCTATCAGATTATTTTCTGCAATAGAGCTCAGACTTCTCTCTCGATCCTACTTGAAGATTTTGTATTATGAGAGGATGTGGATCATCCCGGTTCAGTTAAGACCCTATGAATGCTACGATGCCAACTACTTTCTAATGTTCTTAAACTGGTGGTGTACAAGGCTAGCAGGATTAGGTAGACTCACTCTTGATGCTGAACTTCTGAGAACTGCTAACTGTTGGTTGATTGAAGAACATGGCTCAAGTGTCATTCTGGATAGGTCAAGACGATTGGTCGAGCTGAACAATTATAATGACCTGAAGAAGCTTGTTTGGCAAGATCTCTATAGGCTGTATGATATGGGTATTCACGTATATTCTGATAAAGACAAAGATGCAGCTAGAGAGAATTGGAGATTTCTGCTGAAGCTGATCGGTCAAGATGCATGAAGCTCGAGTGTTTGTATTGCCAACAAGGGTGGAATTGTTGGAACGTAGTTGTTAGCAACACAAACCTTTTGTTGACTTATTTTGTAATTGATACTTTGGTTTGTAATTGACTTTGAACATGTACTTGATAAACTTTGTTTATATGTTAGCGTACTTCTTATGCTTCTTAGCGGACTTGTGTCTTATGAACCTAACGTACTTGTTTTACTCTTAGCGTACTTGTTTGTTCACAACTTAGCGAACTTGTTTATTCCTAGCGAACTTGTTTACTTAGCGTATTGGTCTCGTTCCTAGCGTACTTAATTTGTTCTTAACGAACTTGTTAACGTACTTGTTCATGTTAGCGAACTTGTTATTGCTTAGCGTACTAGTTAGCGGACTTGATAATGCTTAGCGCACTTCTTAGCGAACTTGATTGTGCTTAGCGTACTTGTTAGCGAACTAGATAAAGCTTAGCGAACTTGATTTAATGCTTAGCGAACTTGTTCTCCTGATGGAAGATTTTGTTGAATCCTAGGTAATGATTGTGTTGTGTCAAACATTCTTTTTGTCCCAGGCACACTAGTAGTATAAATATTACTTGGAAAACCCTATTGAGCACGCATCAAGGTTTATTTTCTCAGAGAGCCTCTTGTGTGTGTGTTCTTGGTGTAGTGTGTGTGTTCTTGAGTTTTAGAGATCATCCATGGGTGATCATTGAGGCGAATCCAACCCAAATTGACCATCACACATGATTTCCGCACTTGTGTGATGAATCGTATGAGAACAACGAGCTCAAATCTGGTCCTGACAATCGCTGTCAGGACCGATTTCACATCAAGAATCTCGATCTTGAGCAAGAACGGGGTTCAGATTCAAAAACCCAAAAAGATGAGAATGAAGATGAAGATGAGAAGAATCAATGGAAATCATAAACATAAGAAAGATGATAAACTAGTCGAATGGAAATCCATGACTCACTCTCTCTCTCTAGAATGGAAATCTCACACTCTACAAGAAAATCTTCATCTCCACACTCAGAGACTCTTTTTTGTAATGGGCACCCTCACTATATATATAGTGAGGGTGACTAACAACAGAAAAACATAACATAACTGAAAATTACAAGAAAGGTAAATAACATAAATATTAATTAAATCAAAGTTGATTTAATTAATCTGAAGCTTGACTCGTTCGAACCGATCTTCCGTTGACTTTTACGTTGACCGTTGACCCGAACGGTTGACTTATCCGGAAAACGGTATTCGGTCCAAACTGCAAGCCTCGAGCATCACAACCCACGTCTCTGAATCAATTCACATGGATTCTTCAGTCGAATGCTTCGGCAAACAGATTTATGGCGTCAGTCACATGGATTTTAAGTTCCAACAAGCAACACTACAAGCATGAATAACACAACAAAAGAAAAAGATGCACCACGTTAGTTTGCTAAATGTGAAATCAAAAGTAAGAACGTGATGGTGGAGAGGGTAGAAACGTTGCCACTTTTGTACCTATAACAAAAACAGTCAAATTAAGTATGACAAAAAGCTTGTATTTCGTAAAAATCAATTGTCAAGTGACATAAGCAATTAAAGAGATAGAAATTCATGTTGAGTGAACCTGCAAGAAGAACCCACAGGCGCGTTGCGATGGGCATATTTTGGGCAATTGTAGCTTCACACCAAGGCTGTCATATTGCTTGCAGCCCTATTGGAAGTCAATGCTTATCATAACCAACCTAGGTTAACATTTTGTTTTGTTAATTTAGAAAGCCAATAACATTCATGAATAAACATGAAACAACATGCTAAAAAAAAAACCAAAAAGTGCCAAAATCTAAACCCTACTATGTGCAATGTGTGTAGTGAGACCCGCAATAAAAAACAAGAGGAAGCAATATCAATTCCACAAAACATGTATTGTTCTTGTCTGTAACAAGTTCCAAAGGCAAAACATAATTTTCTAAATTTCTTGAAACATGAAAATTACTCATAGAAAATCAAACTTCAGATGCATATACTAACCAAAAAGTAGTTCAAACTCACCTGCATTTCTGAAAACGTGACAACTTACTGAACCATACCCAAAAAAGAAATCTTTGATGGAATCAGGAAATCGAACCAACACCTATGATGAATAACAATGAAAAAAAAATGGATTAACATAAATCTTTGATGAATCAGAAAATCGAACCAGAAGGTGTGTGCGTTAATGGATGAAGATCGAACCATACACACAAAAGAAGACGATAAACGAAAATGGAATTAGGGCAAAAACTCATCTGAATCGAACGATACTTTATGAAATTACTGATGAAGAACACGTGTAGATGGCAATTCAAGAACATTAGTGAAAATCGGATCTGATCCTGTGTGTAGATGGCGAAAATCAAGAAAGAGAGAGTGAAGTCATGTGTAGAGAAGCAATTCAAGAGAGAACTCGAAATTGATTGCAGAAGACGAAAATCTCACACAAGTTCAAAGAATTAGGGTTTAATTTACCAATATTCGTGAGCCAAACTGCTTGATTTGAAAGAAATAGTCCTAAGATCTAAATTGGTGTTGGTGCTTGGAGATGGAGAGACCACAGGGATTCGAGAGAGAATATGAAGATCTGGAAAGTGATAAAGGAGATATAAATGTCTTCCAAATTCAAATTTTGAATTTTTTCATCCTGGCCGCCTTTTTTTAGGGAAGAGATTATGCATTGAGTCTTGTACATAAGGCTTGTTTCATTTGTAACTTATATATGTAGAATATGTAGTTTAAGAGATTCAACAATTGTGCTTTAAGTATTTGTACACAATGCATTAAAAATTATAAAACTCTGAACATTTACAACACTACATTTTCTCTTTCTAATATGTATAATAAGATAGTAGATATATATATATATATATATATATATATATATATATATATATATATATATATATATGGGAGGGGATAATTATTAACCATTGCTTAGGGTAATAACTAAATAACCAACATCTAGTGGTTACAAAAATTCAAATTGTATATGATGGTGACACTTGTCCCAATATTTTATTTTAATTCAAAAGGGTATTTTTGTCAAATAACATAATCACAAAAACCCCCCCCCCTTCATTTTAAGAACCTTTTATCTTTAATTCAAGTATAGTCTCGACGTTTTTTATTATCGTTTTCTCAGACGTGCAATGTAACACTAGTGTTACAACTACTAATATCACTGTCATAACTATTAAGAATCAACAAAATTACATCCATACACTCATAACCAGTAGCATTGATGTTTTTACTTAAGTACAACTGCATATGCATATATTACAACTTAAAAATGCATCAATATGCATATAAACACTGGTGATATAACCACTAATAGCGGTGTGATAACCAGTAGCATCGATGCTATCAACATTCAATAAAAACATGATAAAAAATGTACAACTGCGTATGCATGTATTACAACCTACAAAAGCATCAATATTCATATAAAACACTGATGTTATAACCATTAATATTGGGGTAATGATCAGTAACACTTATGTTACTACTTAAAATCACCAAATGTTACAAAGATTACAAACCGTGAAGTAACAAATTGGTAGAGAAAATTAAAGAACAAAACTACATTCATATAAATCTAAAAAAAACTTCATTATAGAATGTGTGACGCCCACTCCCAGACTTGGCTCCAGGAGGGGT
>JBCNJP010000012.1:20290489-20356026 GCA_039602395.1 Deinandra increscens subsp. villosa | reverse complement strand
ATCAGTGAAACCATCAGTGAGAATACTCTAATAAGTTTTGACATCTGCCTATCCTATTTGAACCAATATTGATGTGATATACATATTGTTAAATGTTGTTTATTTTAATACTTCATGAGGTTTATGAGTAAATACCAAGTACTCAATTATATGTTTTTACCGCCACTCGTGCTTGATTAATTTCATAATTTCAAGTATGCTTTTATAGCTTTCTGAGATTATAAAGGAAAAGGAAATCTTTGAATTATAGTGGAAAATTTTCTCCTTAAATGTATCTTGTAAGAAAATAGTATAAAAAATTCTCAATTAGGGCCATACATGCATCCATCTGTGTGTGTTAAATTAGGTTTGTAAACGAGCTGAACTTCTCCCAAGCTCTGTCTGAAGCATTAGCTTTGGCTCATGGTTCAGTGAGTTTTAATTAAACTCGTCAACTATTCTTTCCTCTTCTTCATCTTCTTCTTGGTGCAACCGCTCCAATTCTTTAGTCTTTTCTCTCTGATGGGCTTGCCATTTCTAAAAACCACTAATTAGAATGGAAAAAAATAATCAAACTTCCCAAAATAGCCATTTGGACTACTGTTAGCATAAAACCAATTTCCTGTCTTTATAGGAGTTGAAGTTTCCATCTCTAATTTATATTATTTAAAATTTGGTAGTGATTCAATATAATTTGGACGATTTAGCATTTGGTTAAATGAAAAATTATATTATCACTGAGTTTTCAAATTCTATTGATTTTGTAACTCACTGAGTTTTATAACTCATTGAAAACTTGGTTAAAACTCACTGATTTATATAATCAGTGAGCTTTATACTTAGTGAGTTATATAACCAGTGTTTTTTTAAACTCACTAGAACTTGGTACTTAGGGAGCTCTATTGATTTTGTAACTCAATGAGTTTTATTTATAACTAACTGAGTTTTATAACTCGGTTAAAACTCGCTGAGGTTTACAAGCAATGAGCTTTATACTTAATGGGTTTTATAATCAGTGTTTTTTTTTAAACTCACTGAGTTTTATAGTCAGTGAGCTTTATACTTAGTGAGTTTTATAATTAGTGTTTTTTTATACCTAGTGAGTTTTATACTTAGTGAGTTTTATAATCAGTGAGCTTTATACTTAGTGAGCTTTATACTTAGTGAGTTTTATACTTGCTGAGTTTTATAATCATTAGGACTAAGTTTTATTAAACTCATTAGAATTTGTATTTATTTGGATCTATTTCAGTGAGTTTTATTTATAAGGGCATGAGGTATACCCATGTGGTGTGGTGGCCACGTCATCGCTGGCTGGACCACATGCATTTACCACACACATGATGGTATACCCATGTGGTGTAATAGAATATTTTATTATTTTAATAAAAATCATATTTGAGTTTAAATAAATACTAAAATTAAATATAATAAATGTGTTACTTATGTGGCACTGTATTAATGATCCCAACATTTGTTTCACATAGAAAAGGAGGCGTGGAATCTTTGGCGCAAAAACTCCACGCAACACTACACACATATATCACGTTTGAGGGGGCTGGTTTTCACGCAGTAGTTTTTGGCCACATAGACCACGCCACTTTAATAACTTGGGTATACCTGATGCACTAACTAACTGAGTTTTATATATGGTTGTTCATAATTAGTGAGTTTAATACTCAATATGTTTAATACTCACTATTCTGTTCATAATTAGTGACTTTACAACTCAATGTTTTTAGAACTCACTATTTCTAAAACTCACTGTTGAGTTTAAACTCGTTGTTAAAAATCGATGTTATATAAAACTCACTGTTGAGTTTCTATGACAATTTTGAGTTTTAAAACTCAACGTTGAGTGTAACACACACTGGAGTTAAACTCAGTAGTGAGTTTTATTTTGCATCGGTGACAAGTTTTCCTCGAATATTCAAACTATTAAAACTATTAATAAATAAAAAATGTCCAACTATTTTTTTTCTTGTCAGCTTAGAATATCATCTTAAAGCATGATTTAGAAAAACTCACTGATTATGACCTTAAAGCATGATTTGGAAAAATTTAATGCTTATGAACTTGATTAAAACTCACTTAGTAGATCTATTTCTTAATCGGAATTAGGCATAAGTAGGAATGAGTTTAATTTGAACATAATCTAAAATTTAGTTGTTTGAACAATTTATAAAAACTGATAGCAAAATTGAACTTGATTTAAACTCACTGGTTATAAACAACTGAAAGTTTCAACCCATTTTTAAATTTGTCCCGTTTGAGATAAAACACAACCCGATTCGACCCGCTTATATGAATTGAAGTTTCCATCTCTAACTTATATTATTCAAAATTTGGTGGTAATTCAATATAATTTGGACGATTTAGTATTTGGTTAAATGCAAAATTATATTGTCACTGAGTTTTAATTGAGTTTTCAAACTCTATTGATTTTGTAACTCACTGAAAACTCACTTAAAAGTCACTGAGTTTTATAAGCAGTGAGCTTTATTCTTAGTGAGTTTTATAATCAGTGTTTCTTTTAACGCACTGCAGTTAAAACTCACTAAGTTTTATAATCACTGAGTTTTATAATCATTAGAACTTGAATTTAGTTGGATCTATTTCAGTTAGTTTTATTTATAACTAACTGAGTTTTATAACTAAGTGAGTTGTATAATCAGTGAGTTTTATAACTCTATTGAATTAGTAGTAAGTTTAATTCACTGAGTTTTAAATTTTAAAACTCACTGAAATAGAGCTATAAAACTAGCTGATTATAAAACTCGGTTAGTTATAAACAAATCACACCAAAACGTCCACCCCTTCCTCTTCATTGTCTCCTGTTCCTGGCCCACGTGTTACTAATGCGACATCTATAGGCACTTCAAAATTTACATACAGGTACATGTTTAAAAAAAATCTGTTGCCATGTGTTACAGGGGTAAATGGAAGGGTAAGGTGGATTTGGTAGCAGGTTAAAACAGATCTAGATTGAATCGAGCCAAAACAGTTCTATTAATCTGTCATGCAGACTGTAAAATTCCAGAATCCTTAATAAAATATAAATACTCATCAGAATCAACAAATCAGTTTAGTATTCTCTTTGAACAACTTCTGCACAAGAAGAATAATTTTTTTTTGAACATTGTGATGGTTAGATTTATCTCACACAACACACACACACACAAAGGATACTATACTTATATATGTGACCATGGGTGTTTCAGACAGCACCATAGTACAAAACAGGGAGAATTTTGGATAAAAATTTCAGCTAATTAAGAGCTAGACTATTACACCAATACCACTAAAAAAAATGGAGTAAAAGTGTGATGACTTTTCGACAGCTTTAAGGAGCTTTGAGGCATTATTTTTCTTATGAGTTATATTTTTCTTTTTTCATGGCTAAATAAAAATAATCAATTTGTTTCTGGTTTACTTTGAAATAATTCCATTGTCGTCCAGTGGTTAGGATATCTGGTTTTTATCCAGGAGACCTGGGTTCGATTCCCGGCAATGGAACCTTTTTGGCATTATTTCTTTAAGTTCTTTTTTTCATGGCTAGAAAAAACCATCAATTTGCTTCTGATTTAATTATTTTCTAACGGTAGGTCACTTATTGATGGTTTACTAGCCAACGAAAGCCACTTATGATTATCCTAATTACATGTAATTACTAGTTGAATAAATGAATCCTTACAGAACTTCTCCTCACCCAATTCATACATCACCATATAAAACGTATCAAAATCCACTAGGATTTTATGCCACTGAAAATGTTTTTGCATCTGCAACACACTCTTCTGCAACTCCAAGTACTCATCAGAATCAACCAACATGTTTAGTATTATTAAACTCACTATTTTGAATTATAGAACTCACTATTTTTTAAAACTCACTACAAACTAAAACTCATTGTAAATTATAAAACTCACTATTGAGTTTAAAACCTATTATGTTTAAAACTCACTGTTTTTAAAACTTGTTTTTGTAACAAAGAAGGTAAAGTAATAAACGGTTTAAACTGGTAACCAACAAAAACCCAAGAATGAACTCTTGGTAACCAGCAATCATATACAACGTAAGGACCCCAAAATCCAGCTGCATTTTCATCTTCTTATTTGACTCATACTTTAGTTATATATCAACATTTAACATAGATTAATAACATAATCAGTAATATAAAGAATTAGTAGGTAAGATGGCACCTTCTAGACACAGATTAATCATCCTAGTCAAAGGTCTCTAAAAAAGAAGTCACCTGCTCTTATAAGTGGATGTTCTATAAAAGTCAATACTAAATAGACTTTTAATTCATCTACACATTTTAAACATTGAAAAAACAATTAGAATCAGTTCAAAAATTATTAGCAAAGATAAGATAGCACTTGAAGTACTAATGATGCAAAAATCTGAATATCAAATTACAAAGGTTCAGTCGTTTGCAAGTCAACTGATTTAACTCTTTCTGATCCTTAAGCATAGCTTTCTGTTAGAAATGAAACAAAAAACTCCCATCATTATCGAGTAAAGGTCTTGTATTTTTAAACAAATTGAGATAACAGTACCTTGATATCGAACCTGAGAGGCTGCTCCATAGGGAAAAACCAAGAGCATAATTTTAAAGTTTCAGTTTGTAAACACTCAAATCGAAATTCAACATAAGGAATGTGATTCAACAATGATCAAATGCGAGTTCATCGAGGATTCAAATCTTGATTAAAATAACTCACTGTAAATTATAAAACTCACTTTGAGTTATAAAACTCACTGTTAAGTTTTAAAACTCACTGTTCAGTTTGAAACTCACTGTAAATTATAAAACATACTCTTGAGTAATAAAACTCACTTTGAGTTATAAAACTCATTGTTCAGTTTAAAACTCACTGTAAATTATAAAACATACTGTTGAGTAATAAAACTCATTGTAAATTATAAAACTCACTTTGAGTAATTAAACTCGTTGTTGAGTTTTAAAACTCGTTGTTCAGTTTAAAACTCATTGTTGCGTTTAAACATCATCGTAAATTATAAAATTCACTGTTGAGTTTAAACTCACTTCTTTCTTTAAAAACTTACTTTAAATTATAAAACTCACTCTTGAATTTAAAACTCACTGTTAAGTTTAATAATTGTGTTAATTATAGACGACCAATTACCTTATCTTATTATTTACTATAGGTTGCATGAAAATATCTTTTGTTATAAGTTCCATATACATGAAAATAACACCCAACTGCACTCCCTTATGTTGTCTAAAGAAAACATGGTGACTTAAAAAGTCAACTAACTACTAACTCTGACCAAATTTCCATATGAAACATCCTATGTTTTTGCTGTTCTTCAAGTTTGTTCCACTATAATGTGATTTTATTCATTAAAGGTGATCTATTCTTGTTCTAAATGAGATTCAGAATCAGTTGATGCAATATATTTCAAATTTGGTGCATATTTGAGCTAATAGCAAATTTACGTTCATCGTTGTTGTTCTTCAAGTTTATCAATGGCCAATTTTTTATTACTCAAAGATAGAAATCGATTTTAGATTCATTCCGCGCGGATTTGAAGCACGAATGCATTGGCGCAATCGGTTTTGATTATTATTCCGATTTGATTGAAATTAGATAACATAAGTTCGTTGATTCTTCATCGTTCATTCCGGGTTCATGCTCGATCTTTCAAAATGTCACTAAATCATATCAATATACATCTCATTTGAATCGGATTTCGATTTCGATTATCATGCTATCGTCAATTTCGTGTTTCATTCGAGTTTGAAGGAGTTAGGATCAATCAAAATCTATGGTTCATACGTTTTTGAAAAAGTCAATTTCCTTCTCTCTCTTTGATCATGCTGACGGAATGGAGGTGGAAATCGTCAAAGAAGTGGATGACATGATTTGTAATTTAAACGTAAAATGAGAAAAAGACATCCGGACCCCTCCGCGTGATTTCTTGTACAACCTCATTAACTTCATCAAATCAATCTCAGCACTTAAAATTGGAAGATCTAACGGTAATTAGAGGGGTCTACGGGGTCTACACTTTTTAAGGGGTTTACAATGAACCTCTCACTATATATATATATATATATATATATATATATATATATATATATATATATATTAGGCCACACTACAGTTAGAACCTATGATATTTTATTTGTGTAAAAATACCAAATTACAGTAGCTAATTACAAACGGGTATTCCCCGCATTTGCATATCCTAAGTCCTATCTTTTATATTCCTGGTGCAACCTTTTTCCTATGCACATGATTATCGTGACTGGCATTACATTTCCTATCTTACCTTACTTTGTCAAAAATCACTCTACTAAGGTAAGATAGGGAAATTAGATTCAAAAATAAAAGTATTTTTGAGAATTGATTCAAATTAGATTCAAAATAAAAGTATTTTAAGAATTGATTAAAAAACCGTCAAAAATCACTCTAGTAATTAAAAATTGACCGTAAAATTTAAATTTTTAAATTTAAACTAGACTCAAAAAGACAGTTTTAAATCTCTAAATTAGTGGAGGTTATTAAATTTAAATAAATAAATTTTTTTATACCCTTATAATAAAATTACATAATTTCTAATTAGAAATTCTTCATCCCTTTATTTTTTATTGTTATGTGATATATACTTTTAAAACAAAAGTGACGTATTTGATAGTTTAAGTGACGTATTTGATAGGTTTTAAGGAGTGGTTAACATATTCGGTTTTAGATTTTAAAAAGAGGTAAAGCTTTGACATTTTCTTTTCCTATTTAATTATTTTGTGTAATGGTTATTATATCGCGATCGTTTTTTCTGTTTAATTCATGTTTTTAATTTCTTTTAGGTTTATTGGATTTTATTAATCCGAGTTATTAACAATTGGTCAATATTAATCTCAATTTTAAAATTGGCCAAATTAATCCCAATTATTAAGGTGTTAGATTTTTGGACCCCCTTTACATTTTTCTTAACTCCGTTAAGGATTTTACTCAAAAAAAATCTCTTTGGGTCCAATGATTATTAAGGTGTTGGATTTCATTGGACCCCTTTACATTTTCCTAAACTCCGTTAGGGATTTTACTCAAAAAAATTCATTCGGGGTCCAATGAAATCCAACACCTTAATAATCGGATAATTTGGCCAATTTTAAAATTGGGATTAATATTGGCCAAATGATAATAACTTGGATTAATAAAATCCAATAAACCTTTCTTTTATAAACTACATTTAATCATTCTTTTAAGGAAAATTGGATTTAAATAATCCCAGGTTTTCTTTATTGGCAACTAATAATCCCACATTTAACATTGGCATCTGTTAGTCCCACATTTACACTTGTTTATTTCCAATGGTCCCTCCGTTAAAAAGTTTAACGAAGTTAACGGAGAATTAATGAAAAGTGACGTGGCTGGTGAAGGCCGCCACCGGCGACCTCCAAACCGCCGGAAAAGGACTAAAACAACAGAAACACATCCATTCTATCAAGTTAAAAATATTTTGTTTCATGTTAAAAATATTCTGTTTCATGACATAAAGTGAAAAAAATGGATGTGTTTTTGGGGTTTTAGTCGTTTTCCGGCGGTTTGGAGGTCGTCGGCGGCAGCCTTCACCAGCCACGTCACTTTTTTGTTAACTCCGTTAAATTTTTTAACGGATGGGACCATTGGAAATAACAGTGAATGTGGACTAACAGATGTTAAATGTGGGATTATTAGTTGCCAATAAAGAAAACCTGGGATTATTTAAATCCAATTTTAAAAATAATTTTTCTTCATATTTTTATAGTTTTTAGTTTTTTATCTTCGTTTAAAGATATTAAATAAATAAATATTTTTTGACAAATAGTGTTATACTCTTATAATAAAATTAAATATGAATTTTAAATATATAATTTAATTGGCTATATTTTATTCCTTTTTTGCTGCTCTTTTATTGTTTTGTTTATATATATATATATATATATATATATATATATATATATATATGTGTGTGTGTGTGTGTGTATTTATATCGTTTTTTTGTTTATTGATAAATTCAAATGGATCGTAGTCACTGGATGTACGAAATCGGGTGTATTCACCAAAAATATTTTACTGGCGTGCAAAGTTTCTTAAAGCATGCTGAAGATGACCGTGTGATTAAAGGAAAAAAATCAATTTTATGTCCTTGTATGGAATGCAAAAATTCAAGGAATTCAAAGATAAAAATCATATTGACATATTTGCTTAGACATGGTTTTATGTATATTGCACCTGTTGGTAAGACATGGGGAATCACTTGCTAGTTGCAAGATAGCATTGACTAGTACAATCAATAATGATGATGAGAACAATGATCCATATACTAGTAACGACAATGACAATTTTAATCGGGCGAGGGCAATGATACATGTTTAATGAATACTTGATGGTTGAAGCTAGTATTAGGTGAGACAATGATCAAGAGAAAACTACAGCATAGGCAGTATCTGGTGACCGATTTTCTAGAAAAACCATTATATGCCAGTTGTGAGAACTTCTCTAACCTTAGTGGTGAGTTGAAACTGTTTAACCTAAAGTCAAACTACGGTTGGAGTGATAATAGTTTACAAGTCTATTAGAGATTTTGCATTAAATGCTTCCCAAAGACAAATGAGTTACCTATATCCTTATACCAAGCTAACAAGTTGATGTGTCCAATGGGATTGAAAGTTAAAAGAATACATGCATGTCCAAATGATTGTATGTTGTATAGAAATGAGTTTCAAAAATAGTCATAAACGCGTTAAATGTGGTGCATCGAGGTACAAAAGAGTGATAATAGTTTTACAAGTCTATTAGAGATTTTACGGGTGGAGTGATAATAGTTTTACAAGTCTATTAGAGATTTTGCATGAAATGCTTCCCAAAGACAAATGAGTTACCTATATCCTTATACCAATGTGTCCAATGGGATTGAAAGTTAAAAGAATACATGCATGTCCAGATTGTATGTTGTATAGAAATGAGTTTCAAAAAAGTCATAACTGCGTTAAATGTGGTGCATCGAGGTACAAGCGCAAAACCGAGCGAGAATAATATGATGAAGATGTGTCAAAAATATGGACCACCGGCTAAATTATTATGGTATTTCCCCATTATACCGAGACTGAAACGTTTATTTGCTAATGATAAAGAAGCAAAATTATTGTGTTGGCATTCTGACGGGCGTAAAGATGATGGAAAGTTAAGACGTGTGGCAGATTCACCTCAATGGAGAAATATTGACTGAAAATTTCCTGATTTTGGCAAGGAGATAAGAAATATACAACTTGGTCTTAGTTCAGACGGTATCAATCCCTTTGGAAACATGATAGACGTCATAGTACATGGCCAGTTCTTCTTTGCATATACAACCTCCCACCATGGCTATGCATTTAACGCAAATACATATTGATGTCTTTGTTAATTCAGGGTATAAAACAACCTAGTTATGAAATTGACGTTTATTTATCTCCTTTGATTGATGACTTGAAAACACTATGGAGTACAGGCGTAAAGGTTTATGATGCTTATAAAAAGGTGAACTTCAACTTGAGAGCCATAACTTTTTGCACCATAAGCGACTTTTCAGCATACGTCAATCTGGTCTGGAAATAGTACAAAAGGTAAAAAAACAAAAAAAAACTTGTACTGTATGTGAAGAAGAAACTAATTAGACACGGTTAAATCATTGCAAAAAAGTCGTGTATATGGGACATCTACAATTTCTTCCAAGAAATCACCATTTTCGAAATAAAACTACAAGTGTTTAACGGAAAGACAGAACCTGAAATAGCTAGTATTAAATTTGATGCATTCAAAAGTTGAAAATATAAACACAGTGTTAGGAAAAAGAAGTCGTGCTGAGGAAACAGAAAGCAATTGGAGAAAGAAGTCAATTTTTTGGGATTTACCTTACTTGAAATGTTTGGAAGTTCGACATTGCCTAGATATAATGCGTATTGAAAAAAATGTATGTGATAGTTTGTTGGGATTATTGTTAGACATCCCTGGAAAAAGTAAAGATGGAGGTAATGTGCGTAAAGACATGGAAGAAATGGGGATACGTAAAGAGCTTGCCCCTGTTGAGAGAGGCACACGTATTTATCTGCCACCTGCGTGCTATACTAAGTCAAAAGTAAATAAAACAAGTTTTTGTCAATGCTTAAACGATATTAAGGTTCCATCCAGCTATTCTACAAATATTAAAAGATAGGCGTCAATGAAAGACTGTAAATTTCTTGGTATGAAGTCTCATGATTGTCATGTTTTGATGACACATATGATTCCTATTGCAATCCGTGGACTATTACCAGAGAACATCCGACATACATTTACAAAACTATGTTTGTTTTTTTAACATGATCCACTCAAAGGTGATGGATCCTGAAGTCTTGGATGAATGGCAAATGGAAATTATCAAGACCCTTTGTGAACTAGAGATGTACTTTCCACCGTCCTTTTTTAATGTGATGGTTCACCTAGTAAGCCATATTACTATAGAAATCAAGGCTTTTGGTCCTGCATTTCTACGTTACATGTACCCTTTTGAAAGATATATGGGTTTCTAAAAGGGCTATGCAAGAAAGCTGTGACGCCCACCCCCAATCTTGGCTCCAGGAGGGGTCACGTGTCGGATTTATTCATGAACACATGGTACAACAGAGATAACTAAGCAGCGGAAATTAAAAATTTTCATTTATATATTTTTCAAGTACAACTGTAAGGAATATAACAACATAATCTAATAACTAGATCTTATCTATAACTATGCCAGTCTACTACCGAGTCTTTTCTGATAGCTTGCCCATCTAATATGCCCTTGCTAGAGCCCTTCCCTTGCTACTTTAAACATCACCGATACCTGACATACATGCTTTTGAATGTCAGCTTACGCTGGTGAGTTCTAAGTATTTAAAACTTTTACCTTTCCTTGAAAGGTTACCTTAAACATTTGGGCCTAATGACCCCTTCTTTATAAACATTTATCAGGTATAAAGCATAACAGAATTATACCAAAACATTTAACCTTTAATCTTGAAAGATTACTTCAAATAGTTGGACCTAACGGCCCCTTCTTTGTTTAATATAAATGTAAGGAAATGAAAATCTGAGTCAACCGGTTCAAGATGAAGATTTCCGGTTGAAGACATGTTCAAGCGGAAAACCCTCAAGCGGAAGACTTGTCAACCGGAAAAGCTCAAGCGGAAGAATATTTCCGGGTGAACTCTTTTATCCAACAGTATAAAGAGTTCAACCGGAAAAGTACTGAAAGATTACTTTTGCAGAATTCAGGCCTGCAACTACTTTTATTCTTCCAAAGTCATATCCTAGCCGTCTCCTACTTATAGATAATTGCATTTTGCACATTTCCTCTTATGTATGTTTACTAATGTTCTTTTAGTAAGTTTATTGTTTGACTTTCATGTACGGTTAGATTAGCCCGTATGAGATCAACGGCTGTAGTTGATCTCCTTAGTACTATATATAGTTGTTAGCTAGTTCATTCACAAGCACTAGATTTAGTGCTTACACTTGTAACAGTTTGAACTTGAGTTAATGCAAATAGTACCGAGAAATTTATTATCTTGTGTGCACTAGTTTATGCAATCAATACAATCAAACTACAAGTATAAGTAAAACAAAGCTTAAGTAAAAACAAGTGTGATACAACTTTATTCCGCATGGTTGTGATCCGCAAGTAAAGAGTTCTTGTTTTGATTATTTCTCTGAGTAATCAACGGTCCTACAAGTGGTATCAGAGCTTTGGCTCTCCACTTTGAAGACTTCTAGTGCTTCAAAGTTGATACTTTACTTGCTTACTTAAATTTTTACAAGCTTTTTCTGTTTTACAAACTGTTTTTCACAATGACTGACTTAACTCTTGGTTCACTTAATGGTAGCTCTAACAAACCACCAATTTTCACTCCTGATGACTTTGATACTTGGAAACTCAGGATGGAAGGTTTTGTTAGAAGCCTAGACAGACGCATTTGGAACAGGTTGACTGTAGGTCCTTATAGCCCAACTGTTCCATCTGCTGATGATGCCCAAGTGCAAATATCAAAACCACTAGACAAATATGTTGAATCTGATTATGCTGAGCTTGAATATGATCACAAGGCTTACTGGACACTCCAGGCTGCATTACCCAACTCTATACTGGTAGGGTTCAAGGGATATAAGACAGCACACAGCTTGTGGAATGCTCTCAGTGAAATGTATGAAGGGTCTAGTGAGGTTAAGGAAAACAAAAAGGATGTTTTGAAACAAAGATATGAAAACTTCACTTACAAAACTGGTGAATCTATGACCAACCAGTATCTTAGATTTGTTTCACTTCTTGATGAATTGCAAAAGGTAGAAGTAACAACCGAACAGGCTGATGCCAACAGGAAGTTCTTGAGATCCTTACCTACAATGTGGACTGTCTATACAGTAAGCATTAGGGAGTGCAAGGACCTCAAAAAGCTTAAACTAAGTGAACTTCATGGAGTCCTTAGTGCTTATGAAATGGAGCTTAATATTAAGCAGAACAACTTTCCTGAAGCATCACCACAGTTGCAAACCACTGCTTTGGTTACAACTGATTTTCAAAAGATCTCAAATTCCTCTCAATATCACTCACCCTCAGTCAGTTTCAATGAGTCACCCAGATGCTCAGAGAGTTCTTCAACACTGTTTGACAACTCTCACTCTGCCTATGTGGCAACTGACTCATCTCAAGGCTTCACACGTGAAGACTTGGAATGCATAGGGGCAGATGATCTAGAAGAGATGGACATTTTAACTCAATTAGCTATGGTTTCTGTAAGGGCCCAAAGATTTTATAAGAGAACTGGAAGAACTTATAAGGGGTCAAAGGGATCATCAATTGGGTTAGATAAATCTAAAGCTAAATGTTATAATTGTCACCAACTTGGCCATTTTGCCAGGGAATGCAAGCAGCCAAGGAGAGATGGACAGAATAATAACAACCATGTCCAACAGAGATCAAATCATGGAAGCAACAACAGCAGCAGTCAACACAACAACAGCAGCATTCAACATTACAACAACAACAGCAACCAGCAGCCTACTCAACCAAAACCACTTGGAAATCAAAATGTGGTGGCAGTTGTAGCTAACCAGACTGAATGCTATGAATGGGATGACTTTATCACTGAGTTTGAGCCAATCAACCATGCTTTGATGGCCAAAGAAGATTCAACTGAACAGGTAAATGAAATTCCTGAAAAAGTTTTGGAAAATTTGTGCAGCTTTGCCTGCATAGAACAAGTGTCAAAATACAGGAAACATAACACTGATCTGATTGATGAGGTTTCTAATTTGAATGAGTTAAAGAATTGCTTTAAGAAAACTGAAACTGCTTACATCACTAAAATTGAAAATTTAAACAAAGAATTTGATGTTTTAAAGCAAACTAACTCTATTTTGGAAACACAATTAGAGGATTTATTGAACAAACTAACTATTTCAAGACAAGAAACAAAAGATGCAAGAGCAGAAAATGATGTTCTTGAAATTAAGTTAAAAGATGCCTTGTTCACCTGTGACAAATTCCAAACAGCTAACAAGAAAGCTGAGAAACTTTGGAATGGGGCAATGCTTGGGAAAACAGGTATTGGGTACAACAATGTTGAACCACCCAAGGAATACTCACCTGTTATTGCTCCAATCCAAGCACTTCAGAAGGAGTGCAGTGTGAGTCTAATTGTTGATAGCACTACATCTTCTCCTTCTGAATCAAAATCTGTTGAATCATCATCAAACTGTGAAGTCAAAGATGCTAGCACATCAGCATCTGTTGACCAATCCAATGTTCTAAAACCAAAAGTTGCTTTTCCACCACCAACTATTTATGAGCCCAAGGACTCAAAAGTTGGAGGTAAACTACCTGAGCAGCCAAAACCCAGTGAAACTGAGAAAATGGGTAAGCTAACTTACCACCAGGTCACAAATGAAGAATCAACCAAAAATACAAACACTTACCAAAGAAAAATGTTTGAATGTGTTTTCTGTGGTGAAAAAGGGCACATGGCTGCAATGTGCAAATTCAATCCTTTGAGCAAAGCTCAAAACTTGTTAAAACCCAAAACTGTTTCTACTTAGAAAAGATCTACAGGTAGAATTTCACCTGTAAGAAGTAACACAATGAAGTATTTTGATACTGAGTCAAACAAAGTTTTAATTGGGAACAACAAAAATGGAAGTTTTTCAGTCTTAAAACCGAACAGGGTTCCGGCTGAACTTCAACCGGAAAAATTTTCAACCGGAAATGAAGTTCAACCGGAAATCTCCAAAACACACAGATCAGTTACTGCACCTAAACAACGACCCAGGGTTCAGTTCACTGATGAGTATGACCATTTTGAAGGTCAAGGAAGGAGAAATCCATCTAGAGGCAAGACCACCTCTAGAGAAAATTTTGTGAAAAACAAGCACAACTCTCAACCGGAAATTCCCTCTAGTTCAAGTGGAAATGCCACTGTTGCATTTCACAGTGAGAGATCTAGCCAGTCAAACAAATTTTCAAACTTTAATGCTAGAATCTCACCAGTGACTAGTGTTGATCAGACCTACACCTCACCCAGTGAGCTGCCAAAGGCTTTGACCAACAAACAAAAGAAGTATAGGGAATACAGAGAGAGGAAGATTGCTGAGAGAAGGCTTAGCAAAACAAACAGGCAATGTCAATCAAGTGAACAGTCTGAACACTTGAACATTGATCAAGATGACCTGTTGAATGAGGATCCAATATCAAATACTCTAGTACTTAAAGAGTACAAGTATTATGATGCTTCTGGCAAGCCCAAGACCTCAAAGGCTTGGGTTCCCTTTAGAAATTAATCAACTTTCGTTGTGTGTAGGTGCATAATAAAGGCCAACAAAGCCTATGGGTTGTTGATAGTGGATGCACTTGCCACATGACAGGAAATAAGCATGTATTGGAAAACCCCAAAAACATAAACGGAGGTCCTGTAGCCTTTGGGAGTGCAAAAGGACACATTACTGCACAAGGTGCTGTTAGTAATGGGATGCTTACCTTTGACAAGGTAAATTTTGTTGATACATTAAATTTCAATTTACTTAGTGTCTCACAAATGTGTGACAAGAATTTGAATTTGATATTTACTGAGAGAGAGGCCATAGTCTTGAAACCTGGTGTTAACATCCCTGAGGAACTTGTGTTGCTCAGAGCACCTAGGAGAGAAGGACTATATGTTTTGGATCTATCTGCTGCCACTCCAGCAAGTGGAATTGCATGCTTTATATCCAAAGCCTCAGTGGATGAATCTGATTTGTGGCACAGGAGGTTATGTCATGTTAACTACAAGAACATGAACAGAATAGTGAATCTTGGCTTGGTTAAGGGTCTTCCTAACAAGCAGTTTAACTGTTCTGAACACTGTGTTTCTTGCCTCAAGGGTAAGCAACACAAGACCTCCTTCAAGCCAAAAACCGAGTCTTCTATCACTCAACCTCTAGAACTTTTGCATATGGATTTGTTTGGTCCAACTAGAGTGATGAGCTTAGGAAAAAGGTCATATTGCTTTGTCATTATTGATGATTTCACAAGATATACATGGGTGTTTTTCTTAAAAACAAAAGATGAAACTGCTGAATTGTTAAAAACACTAATTGTATCTTTAGAAAATCAAGCAAAATCGAAAGTTAAGACAATCAGAAGTGACAATGGCACTGAGTTTAAAAATCATGTTTTGAACTCATTTTGTGAGGAAAAGTGAATCCTTAGACAATTTAGTGCTCCTAGAACTCCACAGAAAAATGGTGTTGCTAAAAGGAGAAATAGGACATTGATTGAGGCTGCTAGGGCAATGCTAGCAGATTCTAAGTTACCCGTGATATTTTGGGCAGAAGCAGTAAACACTGCCTGCTATGTCCAAAACAGGACTTTGATTGTGAAGGGTAATAACAAAACTGCTTATGAGCTTTGGAGAGGTAGAAAACCCAACATTCACTTTTTTAAATCATTTGGCTGTCCTGTTACTATTTTGATAACTAATAGGTTGTTGCCTAAGTTTGCTGAAAAGGCAGATGAAGGTTATTTTGTTGGATATTCTGGTGTGTCAAAAGCATTCAGAGTTTACAATAAAAGTACTAAAATTGTTGAGGAAACCATTAATGTGATTTTAATGAGAAATCTCTTAACAGTTTTGTATCTCAACCAGAATGGTTATTCGATATAGATGCACTAACCACTGCTTTCAATTTTACCATTGAGAAGCCATTGAGTTCAACAGTGCAGGAACAGGAACATAAGCAAAGTCACATGAGGTCAGCTGATGATATCTGGCAGATGAACACCAAGGGACTGCAAATGCAACCTACCTTCTTTTCATCCATCAGCACCAAGCCTGTGAAACCCAACAATGCAAAGAAAACCTCTGAAATTGTTTTTGCTGATGCAGAAGCCTTTCCGGTTGAAGTTCCGGTTGAAGTTCAAACGGATCCTGTAGCAGTAGAATCTCCGGTTGAGACTCAACCGGAAAACAATTTTTCAGTAAATTTTGAGAACAATGAACCTGATGATTCAACTGATGCTGGTTCAAATGATTATAGTCTTGAGCATCTAATCTCAGATTCAGTCCCAAGTTCTCAAGAACCAACTGAAATTTCAGAACCTGCATCACAAACCAACAATATTGAGTTATTACCTCAACTCAATATTCCTCACAATGGGAGAAGCCATGAATTTCCAATGTTTACTGATAGAAGAGTTAGTAAGAATCATCCAAGGGAGAACATTATAGGAGACTTGTCAGCTCCTGTGCTGACAAGAAGCAAGTCTATTGATGCAAACATTTGTCTGCATGCTGCATTTCTGTCTCAAGAAGTACCCACAAAGATCAATGATGCATTGGAAGATGAAAGCTGGGTAGAGGCAATGCAAGAGGAATTGTTTTAGATCAATAAACAGAAGGTTTGGGAATTGGTAGACTTACCTGAAGGTGAAGAACCAATTGGAACCAAATGGGTATTCAGAAACAAGAAGGATGACATGGGATTAGTGATAAAAAACAAGGCCAGACTTGTAGCTCAAGGCTACACACAGGAAGAAGGCATTGATTATGATGAAGTTTTTGCTCCTGTGGCCAGGCTTGAAGCAATCAGAATATTTCTTGCCTATGCTGCATTCAAAAACTTTCTGGTATTTCAAATGGATGTTAAATGTGCTTTTCTGTATGGTCTTTTGGAACAGGATGTGTATGTCAAGCAACCTCCAGGCTTTGAAGACCCTCATTACCCCAACAAGGTATGCAAGATAATTAAAGCTTTATATGGTCTCAAGCAAGCTCCTAGGACATGGTATGAAACACTTTCAAACTACCACCTAGAGAATGGCTACAAGAGAGGAGCTATTGACAAAACACTGTTTGTGAAATATGATGGCAAAGATACTTTGATGGTACAAATCTACGTTGATGACATCATCTTTGGTTCATCCAGTGCTGCCTTATGCAAAG
This sequence comes from Deinandra increscens subsp. villosa, assembly GCA_039602395.1. NCBI lineage: Eukaryota > Viridiplantae > Streptophyta > Magnoliopsida > Asterales > Asteraceae > Deinandra > Deinandra increscens. The sequence goes on along the minus strand of JBCNJP010000012.1, from coordinate 20,338,565 downwards.
AGTTTGAGGGATTGATGCAATCAAAGTTTTAAATGAGTTCAATGGGTGAACTGAATTTCTTCTTAGGCTTGCAAGTGAAGCAAACTGCAAATGGAATTTTCTTGAATCAGTCAAAATATATTCAAGATATGCTAAAAAGGTTTGATATGCAGTCTCTTTCAACCTCAAGAACTCCCATTTCCACTTCCCACAAGTTAAACAGTGACTTAAGTGGCAAACCAGTGGATGTTCACCTCTACAGGGCAATGATTGGATCACTGCTCTATCTCACAGCTAGCAGACCTGACATCATGTTTAGTGTCTGTTTATGTGCTAGATACCAGTGTCAACCAAAGGAATCACACATGTTAGCTGTGAAGAGAATCTTTAGATATCTTAAAGGACAACCAAAGCTTGGGTTGTGGTATCCAAAGAATTCAGATTTCTCCTTCAAAGCTTACACTGATAGTGATTATGCTGGCTGCAACTTGGATAAAAAGTCTACTACTGGAGGATGTCAATTTTTGGGAGAAAGACTTGTGTCTTGGCAATGCAAGAAGCAAACCTGCGTATCTACTTCTACTACTGAGGCTGAATATATTGCTGCATCAAGCTACTGCAGTCAAGTCTTATGGATTCAGAATCAAATGTTGGATTACGGCATCAAGTTCATGGAGACTCCTATTCTTGCAGACAACAACAGTGCTATATCAATCACAAACAACCCTGTTCAACACTCAAAAGCAAAACACATTGATATCAGGTACCATTTTATTAGAGATTGTGCTGAGAAACACTTAATTAGAATGGTTAAAGTTCAAACAAATCAACAATTGGCTGACTTGTTTACCAAAGCATTTGATGAAGCTAGATTCTTCTATCTCATTAGTGCCATCGGTATGATGAACTTTGACTGATTAAACTGTTTTCACAAACTTAATAAAAGAGACCATTTTGTGTCAAAGAGCCCATCTCTTGATACAAAAAGAAAAACAAGAAGAAAAGCTCCTGTATCAGTTAGACACCTTTTCAATCATAGTCAGGTCATACTGTTAAACTATGATAACTGATACATGTGATTTTCAAAATCAAGTGTTTTTCTGTCTTCCGGTTGAACTTTCCAGTTCAACACATCCGGTTGAATCTCAACCGGAAAGTCATCTTCAACCAGAAACTCAATTTTTGATCACACCATCCAAATTTCTGAAACTGGTAAAAGGAACAACAATTCCTTATTTGAAAGTTCAGATTAAATTTGAAAATTTTTCAAACGGAAATTTTATTTCCTGTTAACAACCTCAACCGGAAAAATTTTCAACCGGCAAATCTGTCCGGTTCAACTTTCAAACGGAAAGAAATTTTGTTGTATGGGGAGAAAAACTCTCCGCTTGAATCTCAACCGGAAATCTCTTGCCTTAAATAAATCATTTAATTCACCGGTTAAGGCACACTTTTTCAAGCGGATTGTGCATTTAAAGTGTTTCAATTAACTGTCCGAGAAAACTGTTTGAATTAAATTCAAAAGACACGCAACAGGAGGTTGTATTGTACAATCACCTGAAGCACACTTTTTGCGGACCCACTTGCACTTTTTCATTATCTCTCCTGTGACTCAGCGTACTTTATCCCATCGCTGATAACTGTCACCCACCTTTAATCCCACCGGTTAAATACCCACAACCCCTTCAACACTCCTCATAACCCCAAAAGCAAGAAACCATTCAAAATCCGAAAACCTAGAAATTTTCAGAACCATTTCTTTCTACTCCCAAATTTCTCTCATAGTCAATCAACAATGTCACCAAAGTCCAAAGCAAAAGGGAAACAACCAGTGAAGAATGATCCTTTCCCACTTGAACACAACCTAGTTGCGTTTCTTGATGCTCCGGCGAACTCTACACACGCTGATACCTTCACCGAGATGATCAATTTCCTCAAAAATTCATATCTGAATCACGCACTCACTGTTGCGGTTTATTTATATGAGGAAATTCTCTCGGAATACTGGAAGAACATCTAACTGCTCGAGAAGGATGTAGATGATGTAGAGGAAGACACGCTGAAGTCAACAATACAAGGGGAAACTGTTCTAATCACAGAATCACTGATTAGGGAACTACTGAAGTTGAACGACAAGAATGGGTATGTTCGCAAACCCCCAAAGCAATACATGGCCCTTCTCAAAGAAATTGGCTATGGTGGTGCTACTGAAGGAACTGCCACTGTTCTCAAGGGTCAAATGCCCTACAAATGGAGATTTCTGGCCCACACCATCATGGTGTGCCTGACGCCAAAGAAATCGGGATTTGATGAAATGGCAGCAGAGCAAGCTTCTGCCTTCTATGCTGTGGTGAAAGGGGAGGTATATAATTTTTCTGCTGTGATTTTTAATGCTTTAAAGGGTAATGCAAAGGAATTTGCTTTTTACATGTATCCTAGATTTATCACATATATTTTGCAAGAAAAATACCCCAAAATTAATTTGGATGGAAACATGCTGGTTCCAAGAGCTTTATCTGAAAATACTTTTTCCAAATTAACCACCAACAAAAGCAATTCCTTGGGAGGGATACTGACCATCCCATGCCAATCCAAAGGGTGATTCCGGTTGAACAAGGAGAATCTAGTTCTCAACCGGAAACACATGCTTCTGAAGAGCAACTTGCTCCAGTGGACAACACTGTATCATCCACAGTAGATCCAAAGGGTGATTCCGGTTGAACAAGGAGAATCTAGTTCTCAACCGGAAACACATGCTTCTGAAGAGCAACTTACTCCAGTGGACAACACTGTATCATCCACAGTAGTTGAACCCACCACTGATCAACCATCTTCTCCTTCTGATATTCCAATCCTGAACTTTAAAAGAAAAAGGAGAAGCGATTCAGAACCACAATCAACTTCAATTCCCACCATCCCCCCTTCCCCAAAGCCTACTAAGCTCAAAAGGCTCAAAAAGGTTGTGCAAGAGCCTAATCCTCTCTTGCAACCCATTGCCTCCAACCCTGAACCAACCCTTGGCACACAGCCAACTAGGTCAGCCAAATTGGGATTTAAACTTGTTGATGAACCTTCTTCTGAGGGGGAGTCATTTCATATGGATGTACAATCCCCATCCACTTTCTCACCTTACACTTCACACTTCTCACCTGTGAATGATGATGTAGAAAGAGATGTCACAGATGATGGTGTTATTAACCCAAACACAACATTACATGGGAACATTCTGAGTGACACTCACACTGCTACATCTAACCCCCATTCATCCTAGGAGGTGAATCTCAGGAGTATAGATGAGATTCGTGTGGAAAGGGCTGCTGCCACTCAAAGCTTCTCATTGAACTTTGATGATGGTAGTAACATTCATAAGACCCAATCCATGGCAACCCACACTATTGTTCAACCGGATGATACCCAAGTGGATCCTAAGGGGAAACCTGTAGTTGAGGGGAATCCCAGGAGCCAAGAACACCAAGGTGGTGGACTTGATCAACATAGGGTTGATGGTCCATCTTTCTCCTATGATACTAGTGCAACTCCAGTTGAAGGATAGTTTATCACTTACTGAATTGACGGCATTATACAAAGCTCTACAGGCTCAAGTAACCAGTCTCAATTCGACTGTTGCTAGCCTTGTAAAGGACACTCCTGCTGCTACTCAAGCTCAAGAAATTCCAGTTGAAGCTCCAATTGCTCAACCGGAAACTTTCTCTACACCAAGGTTTGAACCGGTTGCCCAATCAACTGCTGAGATTAGCTCTTTGAACCCATTTCCTTTTGGAGGTCAGGCTGTAGAAGCTGATGCTGCCAAAAAGGGGGAGAAGACTAATTCTCCAACACCTGTTATTGCTGCTGCTGCAACCACAACTGAAGAAGAAGAAGAATATGATCAAACAGTGCCATTACCTGAAGATGCAAGGCAAACAACCTTCAAATTGGCTAAAGTTGATCCCTTTTTAGTTGCTGATGGGTTAACCAAGGTGAAGATGAGCTCACTCATGAAGGTATTTCCACAGGATCCAAGCCTGTTGGGAATGATTGAAGCAACAATGTTAGTTGCAGGTGCTCAGCCAGAAAGCATTCTGCAGGTCAAGCACTTCTTGACCAATGTGATTATCCCACATGAGGAGGCATTTGCCAAATCTAAAGTGGATGAGGTCACAACTAACATTGTCACTGAACCAGTTGCTGATGTGGTTCATGAAGATGTGGTTGATGATGCTCAGTCATTCAGACTGAAGTAGTTGAAGGTGAAAAAGAAGGAGAGGACACAACTGAAATCATCAGCACTGTACTGAAAGATCTAAGTACAAAATCTCCGGCTGAAGTTCAACCGGAAGAGACTCAACCGGAAAAATCTCAACTGGAAGAGACTCAACCGGAAAACTCAACTAAAGTTGAGATTGCTGAAACATTGATCCAACTGCACTCCACCTCTGATTCAGAGCCTCCTTTGAGCTTCAAAAGAAAGAAACTAACCAAACCAAGGAGGATGATCAGACTGAAGGAGAGTGAAGATTGCATAACTCCTCAACCAAGGATAGAAGAAACTATGGTTGATTCTGACAAGTCAGAAGAACAACTGACTATGGATGATCTAATTGAAGAAGATTTCACCCATGACTGGGAAGACAATCAAGCCAGGTTAAGATCAGAAGCTGCCAAATCAAACTTGCAATACAAACAATTTTTGGCAGACCTGGATCTTCTATCAAATGATTTCGTGGTTGAAGGAATGGTAGATGAAGCAAGGAAAAGGTCGATTGAATGGAGAATGCAGGTATATGACCTTCCTAAATTAAGTGAACAGGAGAAAAACAGGCTGATCAATATAGCTTCCAGAATGCCAACTGTCTTGAACAAAAACTTAGACAACCTGGAGCTATTGGAAAGGATCAAGAGATATGCTATCATCAGATGTCTCATGCCTGCTGCTGAAGTAGAGAAGATGAAGGCCAAAGACACTTGCAAAATTGTAGATGAGCTGCTCAAACAAGTGAAAGGAGCAGAGTTTGCTGTGATTCCAAGTCTCCAAATGCCTCTGCCATCTGAGACAGTCACATGTAACCCCTCATCTACATATATTAAGCCTGAACCTTTTGATGGCTCTGACCTACTTGCTGAGTCTCTCCCTTCCAACCTGTTGGAAAGACTCAAGCACCCAGCCTCCTATGCTCCCACTCCATCTTCCAGATTTTACTCCCATAGACCTAGGGGAATGAACCCAAGGCCCAGGGGATCCAAATCTACCAAACCTAAATATATTCCACCAAAAATGAGGTTAGATAACTGGACTGATATCACCCCTGCCAAGCCTAAACCCTGTGCACCTACTTGGATATATAATCAACCTTCATCTCCACCTAAAAACTCCACCTCTTCAACTTCACAAACACAAACCATGAAACCACCCACCATATCATCAACAAAACCTTCTGAACCCACTGAGATAGCCGCAACCAGTTCTGTTCAAGCATCGTCTCAAGCAGATAAAGGGAAAGATAAAATCCCAATTGAAACTGATAAACCATCTGCTAATCCTGCCACTGGTGCTTCACCTGGAAGAAAGAAGTCTATTGCAAAAAGACCTCTTCTTTCAACCAGAAATTTTCAAACCAGGAGGATCATGAGACAATTGAACAATGTTAAAAGTTAAATTTGAAAGGCCGTTATCTCCTGAAGGGTAAAGCTTCTAGAGATGAAAACACATAGAGCATCGGATCTAGTGATTTGTACACCGAATTTGGACCGAAACAACACCGAAAATAACCGAAACGAAGAACACGAATCAAGTAATTTAAACTCAGTTTATAGCACGAATTCGATCAATGATTACAATGAATAAACTCGATGTAGTATACGTAATCTAAAGATCAAGATCAAAAGCTCTCCCACTACAAATCGATTCTCATAAAAACGGTTATTATGAAGTTCAGTCTCGCCTCCGAACTTCAAACCGTATATATATATGCTCCTGATCGAGATTGCCGAACTCAAGGTTCGGTGGAGGTTTGTGCAATCAAGCCCTCCACTTTATTATATTGACACAAACTACCCTCTAACTTGATTTAACTATTCTAACCATCTCAACTAACGACACTAACTAGAATACACACACGTCACACATATTTTACACCAACAAACTCCCCCTTGACGTGTGCTGTATCACATCTTCAAACGCTTTGAATCTGTTGTTAGTTGATGTAGGGTAAACATGGATGGGACAGGACTAAGTCAACTGAACCATTTCTGAAAGTGATAAACTCTTTGACAACTTCATAACCATGCTTGCAATCCATTCTGAGATCTTTATCTGAAAGACTTTGATGATTTCAACCTGCAGCCTTTAGAAGACAAAAGTGTGGTTTCTCGTTTCCAAAACATAACTCTAATCTTGGAAGCAATCCTTCTCCTTTGGAGAAACCAAGACATTTAGTTTTTGAAAATTTGTTGTATCCCGTGTCGATCAGATCAAAAACAAAGAAGAAAGAAAATATTTTTGGATTTTACAAAGTTTATATCAAAACACACTGAAAATCTTTTTGATTTTTCATAAACTGAAACATAAATGCAATATAGTATTAAACTCTATTTTTGTTTTTGGTGAGAAAGATCACAACATGAGATCATATCAGACATAACGCATCGTACACACTGTAATTTCAAAATACTAAGCATGCAAGCCAAGTTGACTGAGAATACAACCATTTGATTTATTTCAGCTAAAGCAGGTCATTGTCTATAGCTTTCTGATATAAAATTTAGTGTATTTATCGAGCATTGAAAACATGGTACCCACACAATCAGGAATACTGGCAATCCGCTTATTTCATATTTTTGTATTTTTTTATTTATTTTTTATTCAAGCCAAGTTACTTGCAGCAGATTTCTCATGCTGATATTGTAAACTTGCTTATACAGAATCAAATGCCATAGAGATATCAAGTTCATGGTGTTTCTTGCAAAAAGAAAGCAGAACCCTAAACAAACAACAATCAGGTCGGCCGGTAGGCACGCAGAGAAAGTCCGATTGTTTAGGAAAATAAAAAATAGAAAATAAAGCAGAAATTGTATAATCCAACAACAATCAGGTCGGTACTTACGTACACGCAGAGAAAGTCCGATGGATTATACGAAACACCAAAGAAAATAAAGCAGAACGTCAAACGAACAACAATCAGGTCGATCTTTCGATACGCAGATAAAGTCCGGTCGTTTGACAAAATAAAGAAAATCAAACAAGTTGAAATCTTTCAAAATAAAGCAAGCATACACCAGAACATCTCTTTATTATGTTTTTGGTATTTTCACATTTTAATTTGCCAGATATGCACAGTACCCATCATGATTTGTAACCACAGTTATCAAGCAAGCGTTATCTTTATATCATACTTGCATATATCAGACTACTCAGCACATTCAATCAAGTCAAGCAAGTACCTACAGCCTTTCTTTCTACTTTATTCATGGCAGATAACGTATGCTAATGTACCATCATTTCTCACATGGTTGGATCAATTTCTCTTTTTGAGATATTTCTCACATGGTTGGATCAATTTCTCTTTTTGAGATTTTTCATTTTTTTAGTATTTTTCATAAAGGAAACAAACATCACACTAGTTTTGTGTTTTTCAAATATTCTCCCCCTAAAATTCAACAAACTCTATTTTAGAATTTTCCAAAATTTTTACCCCTAAAGATATGAAAGAAAGTAAAAGAAAAGAAAATAAAAGTGATCGATCAACACGGATACCTTGGATTTTTAGATTTTGAAAAATCATTTTTCTCAAAAATGTTTATGAAATATCAACTCTGTTAAGCGCTAACTTAGGTAAAATACTCCACTATCAGCAACTTTGCAATCACTAATAGGCCTTCTTGAAGCATCCTGCACACAACCTCAAACAACTTTTAGTTAAATGCGGGAACCCAAACCGGCTTGGGTCGTCCCGTATCCTCAAAAAAATCGTTTCCCGCCGAGGTTGCCATTTTCTGTTTCCAAGAACGAAATGGTTTAAATGATTTCGACCTTTGCGAATCACAACCATTGAAAAACTTTGACTTGTTAAAAACCATATTCAACAACTCTTCGACCAACATTTTCTCAGGTTTTGAGTGATGTTGTCGAGGCCCATAATATGAAAACTCATTTGAGTAAGGCATTTCAAAATCACTATTGAAAAATTGTTTTCTTTTTGAAAAATGTTTTGATTTTGAAAACTGTGGTGAACAATCATCATAATTTGAGGTTTTACCAACAACCGGCTTCTTATAAGCTGGTTGTCGTTGGTTTTGCTGAATTTGTCTAACATGTACCTCATTGAGAATCATCGAATCGGATGATGGTGATCGATATGAACCAAGTGAAAACCTTTTTTCGAATAGCACAATCACGAATCACATGCCCTTTCTTGTTGTAGTAAAAGCAAGCTCTCCTATCAACCGACTTAGGAGATGACATGGATGCTATTGACATTGTAGAATGTTGAGAAGAATCACTCTCTAGACTCTCTAACTTAGAATTCGTTGACAGAAAATCAGCTTCAGGGTCACACAAGATATGATTCTCAAGTGGAATCTCCTTTTCTTTGTGAACCTTGATATCCTCCACAATTTCTTCTATCTCAAGCACATCTTGGAGATCATTTCCAACATTCACGTTCTCGTCTTTGCTTTCATATCCTAGACCACCATTCTTTTTAGATTTATCTGGTACCGACTTAGGCTTCTCATGACCTTGTGAAGCAAGTCGAGAAAACTCATCCTTGATGGCATTTAAATCATTTTTATTGGAAAGCAATGATTCATCAATCACAATCTCCGACAATTTTTCGACTTTCACTTTTCCTGGATTGTCGTCAAAAACCTTTTCCTTATCAAGCAATATGGAACTTAAAACAAATTTAGTTCTCATGTTAGCATCAAAATTCTCTTCATTTTTCTTCTGCGACTTTGACTTTTTCTTCTCAGAAGAATTATCAGCAAACTTTGAATAATCATGAACTTCTTCCTTTGCTTTCAAAGTATTGATAGAATTTTCAATAACCACAGGAGGTGGAACATTTTTCAGAATAACATCACCAAAAATCTGTTGAAAATTCTCCTTTTTGCACAAAAAATTTGTGAAAGATGATGAATTATTGAGATTATGCAACTGTCTTTTAAAATCACACACCTCAATCTTCATATCTGCAATTATCTTTTGCGCTTCAGCCAATTCTTTTTGTGTTGCAATGAGTTCTTCTGTTGTTCTATTCAGAGTAAACTTTTCTCTCCTCAACTGATCATGAGCATCATATGTTTCTTGAACAACCTTTTCCCATTTCTGTTTATAAATCTCAACATTCTGCTTCAAAAGCTTGTTTTCACGAAGCAATTCAGCTTTAGCATCTAACAGCTTTGTGTTATCCTCTTGATGACCTAATTCTTTAGCAGTAAGATCAACAACATCCTTTTCTAGACCTTCAAGTTTTATCTTTGATTTTGCAAACAAATCATCAAAATCTGCAGCCATATCATTTGCTTTTTTCTTCCATTTCTCAACTTCATTTATCAAATCATCATTTGTTTTAGTCAGCTTTGAAACTTTTGCAATCAACTCCGCATTCTCATGCTTAAGCTTCAATTCATTCTCAGCAGCTTCACATTTTGAAGAACCATCTTTTTGAACTTCTTCAATTGAAATGTCTTTGTTTTTCTGAACCTGGACATCCTCAAACACTTTTTCTATCTCGATCTTTTCCTTGTCATTTTGAATACCATTGACAAGTCTATCTATTTTCTGAAGAATTTTGTTTTCTTTCAATGCAATCCTTTCAGACAATGTCAACGATATTTCAGAAGATGACTTTTGAATTGGAAATGTGTTTTGTTCTTGATAACTGTCAAGTTTGGTAGTATATTCAGTACACGTTTTTGTCAGAATCTTACAATTTGCACAAGATTCAGATTCCTCAGTGTCAATCTTCTATCTGGATTTATTCATTTCAGTATATTTCTGAGCAAGAGCATCCCATAACACTTTAGAATTCTTGCAAGTCTTGAATTGAAGCAGTAGTTCTTTTGACAATGCTATTGTGAGAATATCATAAGCTTTTAATTCTCTTTCATAACATTCCCTTTCCTCAAATGAAAGATTTCTTTGAAATTTAGGAACACCATGCCAATCAGTCGGATATGAATACTGTTTATCAATCGCCTTCCAAAAGTCATCAAAGTTAGCGTTGATAAAAATCTCAAAATCTTTTCTCCATTCTCGATAATCTTCACATTTTAATAATTTGGGAACCACCGAACTTGATTGAACTTTACTCATTGTAATTTCACCAGAAAAAATATCAATCAATAAATCTTGTACCTTGAACTATATGAAATTGGTGAATTTCAATCTCGAAGCGAGTCTCAAAAAATATTTTTGTATATTTTTTTTATGAAAGAATTTTGAAAAAAAAAATGTTTATAGTTTTTGTTTTGTTTTAAGAAAAGAAACTAAATAATGAAAAATAACACGGTAAAAACAAAAAACAAACACGAACTAGTTTATGTTTGAAAACCGATTCGTCAAACGCAAAAAAAAAAAACAAAAAAAAATTGCGTTCAGAAATCAATCCAACGAACACAAAAACTTTATGTAATCTATATATTTTTAAAAATAATTTTTTTTTTAGAAAAATTCTTATGTAATTTTTTAAAGAAAAAAAAAGAACTAAGAAAAACTTTAGGTGTTAAAAAAAGTTATGTAATTTTTTTAATATTTTTAGTTAGTTTTTCTTAGAAAAAAAACTTGTGTAATTACTTGTAATCTTGTAAAACTAGAAGGGCTAACATGAAAAATCATCCAAATGATGACAAAATAGTCGTGAGGACTATGAAGCAACAAGAAATTCGTGACCGTGTAGTTAGACTGATACATAATGATACAGAACTCACCCTCATATACATCACCATAGTTGTAATCCTTCACCAAATTAACAACTAGTGTGGAACAATGTGATGTTTTTTAAGAACCGGAAGATGGAGAGACAATGGAGAGAAGGTGGCGCCTACAACCATTATCGAAGAGGAAACAACTACAACGATGGAGGCAGAAGATTAGAGCAACAAGAAGAGGGATGGACTAGGGTATACAACAGAAGAAGAGAGAACAAAGGTAACCAAGGAAGCACATCATTCTTCATAAAATATTTGCCAAATGGATGCACGAGTGAATACTTGTGGGAAACATTCCATCACTATGGGAAGATTTCGGACGCATTTGTGCCACGAAGGAAGGATTGGCGGGGACGAACGTTTGGATTCATAAGATTCCTAGGAGTAAATAATGTGGACACCATGCTAAATACACTAAGGGAGGTCAAGGTAGATGGAACAAGTGCAAGGATATATGTGTCAAGATTTGGTAAGGAAGATAGGGTTAGACAACCCAGGAAAATGGTAGTAAATGAACCTGGCAGGCGGGCAGACCGTCATGCGCATGCAAACAGGGAAAGAAACGAAGAAAAGATGAAGGTGGTGCAGGAAACAATTGTGAATAGGAGGGTTCAGACAGAGGCAAAAGAGCATGGTAGAAGGACCATCCAACTACCAAATAAGTGTGCTTTCATTCCATCACACTGCAATGGACGTACCCTAGTTGGGGAAGTTGTATTCATGGAGATGATGGAAGGTATAATTGACAGACTGGACAAAATGGAACAATCAAGGGTGGAATTATCGTACGTCGGGGGGTTGAAGATACTACTTACATTCAAAGACCAGGTGACTGCTGGTAAGTTCTTATCTGAGAAGAAAGAACAATGGTCGAAAATGTTCTCTATGCTGAGATGGTGGGATGGTAGGGAACAGGAGACTGAGAGATTAGTGAGACTCAAAATTATGGGAGTTCCGTTAATGGCGAGAGATGGAGAAACCTTTGATAAGATCGCGGAGGCTTTTGGCCGGCGGGCTATTTCGTCGGATTTCTCTTGGGCTAATGATGATGTTTCCAGTGGAGATTGCTTTATCCTCACCAACAAATTGGGATGGATTGACGAAGTGGTGGATGTGGAATGGCATAATCATAGATAGGAGGTATGGGTCACGGAGGAAGCACAAACATGGAAAATGCCGTCTTTCAGTCGGAAAACAAACCCAGAAATTTCTCCGGTAAACCGCCGGAGTAACGAAGAGTCAGGAGACGGTGGTGGCGCGTGGGAGGGATCGTCAAAACAGAATTCTTCTCCTTCGGGAAGCAACAACGAGGGACCAATCAAGAATGGAGAGGAACTCGAGGAACCGGCTAGCGTATTACGTTCGAGTGGACTGGGGGGCAAAAACAATAATGAGGTTGGAAATGACGAGGAAGTATCTAGGGTTCTGAACTCTTTCAATGCAACAGCAACTGGAAAAGAAAATGAGGTGGGGCCCCACGGCCTAGTAATAGAAGAAAAAAAACCCTAGGCCACTCGCATGATGGGGAGTCGGATATGGGCCAAAAGAAAGACAGAAAAACTAGTTGGGCCACTCATGGGGAAGTTAGCCCAAATAAGGAGGAAAAAACTGGGGATGTTTCTGGGAAAACCGGAAATCGAGCAACGGGGTCAAATGAGATCAATTCATCTGAAAAGGAAATAACACTGCAGGAAGAGACTGAAAGTCGAGAAGTGGCAAAGCAGATGGGGTTAAATTCTAGTCAAGATAAAAAACACAAAGGTAAGGAAGATGAGAGCATTAAGGAGCAAGAGGAGGTGAGCAGCAACCTAAACTGGCGAGTTAGGGATCTAAACATCAATAAGCTGGCAGAGAAAGTGGCAAGCAGTGGGGAGATGGATGGGAAAGCAAAGAGGGGAAACACCCACGACGGAGTCACATATCCGGACGATTCAAGTGGAGAGGATGAAGATGATGAAGCAACCTGGGAGGATGGGGGTATTACATCGCTACCGACGTATCGCAGGGCAAAAAAAGGAATCAAATGGGCTAAATCGGCAAACATCTGACTCCAAGCTCGCATGATGCGTGGGGGGGGGGGGGTAAGTCTGTAATTTGGGGGCAACTCTCAAAATCGCAATCGGCATCATCGTCTAGGACGCAATCGGTGGAATTTGGGGCATCGATTAGTTCTGGGACAAATAGGGAGTGGATCCGGAAAGAATCAAGAACGACGATGGAAGTTGGGAAAATGGTTGGAATTGATATGGATGGTTTCGAGAAGGAGGTCACAAACCTAATCCAGGACGAGGGGACAAACAATGTTCCCCAATGAACATTTTATCTGCGAATATCAGGGGGGCAGGAATGAGGATAAACATTCCTGGATGCGAAGGATCAAGACACAACACTTGGTTTCATTCATGGCAATCCAAGAGACTATGATTGAAGATGTTCAATCGACACCTGTAGCAAGCTTTTGGAACAGGTCAGCTTTTGATTATGATATTGTTGGGTCTGTGGGTAAATCGGGGGGACTCTTATCTTTGTGGGATACATCGGTATTTCAAAAAAGTAGCTCTGTATGTTCTCAAAATTTCATAGCGGTTAAAGGCAGGGTTAAAGAAGTGCAGGATGAGATATGTATTGTGAATGTGTATGGGCCGAAAACCCCGGCCCAAAAAAGAGCACTCTGGGAGGACATCTTGGCGATCAGAAACCAGTGGAATGGACTATTGGTTGTTGTAAGTGACTTCAATGTGGTCAGATCAGAAGTGGAACGCATAAACTCGGACTTTTGCAGGGTGTCGTTAAGGTAGTTCAACCAATTCATCATTGACATGGAGCTTGTGGATCCAAAGATGGGGGGTCACCAAATGACATACATGTCGGGTAATGGTGAAAAATTGAGCAAAATTGACAGAATTCTGTTTTGCAGGAACTTTCAGAATCGATGGCCGGGTGTTACTGTAACGGCATTACCAAGGGAATACTCTGATCATAGTCCCATCATTCTTGAAATTGGCAAGTTAGATTATGGTCCCATACCGTTTAAATGCTTCAATTCCTGGTTTAACAGGTGTGACTTTGAGAAGACGGTGAGACTTGCCTATGCTCTGGCTCCGTATGATCGAAGACCGGACAGAAACCTTCTCCAAAAACTTCAATGCATAAAAGGAGAATTAAAGAAATGGTGGGCCGAGACAAAAGAGAGGGAAGGAAAAGAATTGAAGACTCTAAAAACAAAGTTGGAGGAGATTGAAATGGTGGCCGATACAAGAGAGCTAAGCGCAGAAGAAAAAGGTGAAAGGTTGGAATGGAAAAAGAAAATTAAGGTCTTGGAACAAATTGCAAACAAAGATCTAAAACAAAAGGCAAAGGTGAAGTGGGCTATTGAGGGGGATGAAAACTCGAGCTACTATCATAGGGTGGTTAATACAAGAATGGTGAATAACAGGATTTTGGGGCTGAAGATGGGTGGGGAGTGGGTTACAACTCCTGGTAGGATAAAAGAAATTGTCTTCAACCACTTTGCACAAAGGTTTGTTGAGCCTTTAGGTAAAAGGCCAAAGTTGGATGGCGTGGGCTTTAAGAGACTATCGGAGACTGATATGGAAAGTTTGTCTAAACCATTCTTGATGGAGGAAATAAAAATGGCGATATGGGAATGTGGGGGTGAAAAAAGCCCGGGGCCGGACGGATTCACATTTGCATTCTTCAAAAAGTATTGGGATTTATTCGCGTCGGATTGGTATAGGATTCTGGAAAGATTTTTTGAAACAGGGGTGGTGAGTCTTGGATGCAACCCGGCCTTTATCGCTCTCATACCGAAGAAAAATGACCCAATGGGGGTGGATGATTTCATGCCTATCTCACTGATCGGGGCGATTTATAAAGTTATCGCAAAGTGCTTGGCAACTCGTTTAAGCAAGGTAATCGGTTCAGTTATAAGCGACACTCAGTTTGCATTTCTGAAAGGAAGATTTATATTGGATGGGCCTATGATAGTGAACGAGACAATTGCGTGTTTGAAAAAGGAAAAGAGAGAGGCGGCGTTCTTTAAAGTCGATTTTGCAAAGGCTTACGACACTCTTAACTGGGAATTTTTGGACAAAACGATGGAAAGTATGGGATTCCCTTCGCTATGGCGTGGCTGGATCAGGGGGTGTTTAGCTTCGGGAACGACGTCGGTGTTAATTAATGGGTCTCCCACAAAGGAATTCAAGGCAACTAGGGGCATTAGGCAAGGAGACCCATTATCACCTTTTTTGTTTGCGATAGCAATGGAGGCGCTACACGTAATCACGGTTAGAGCATTGACATCGGGCACTTTGCGTGGAATTCAGTTTCCAAACAATGATGTGGTGCTGTCTCACCTATTCTTCGCGGATGACGCGGTCTTTATGGGGGAGGCGTCGATTAGTAATCTTGCCAATTTGGCTAGAATACTCAGATGCTTCAATCTAGCTTCTGGATTAAAGGTTAGTTTCCAGAAAAGTATATTATTTGGGATGGGAATTGATGATGGATTACTAGGACAACTTGCTGCGACACTTCATTGCCAAGTGGGTAGGCTACCGGCTGACTACTTGGGAGTACCCACTGGGCGCAACATGAATAGGATTTGTAACTGGGAAACTGTCATAAACAAGGTCTCAAAAAAGTTGTCATCATGGAAAAGGAAAAATTTATCTTTTGGGGGTAGAGTGACTTTGGCAAAGGCAGTCCTGGGGGCAATACCTCAGTATTATATTTCTCTGTTCAAGATGCCATTGAAAGTGATAGAAAAAATTAAGGGGATTAGAAGGAACTTTGTGTGGGGTGGAGGGATTGAGAGAAAGAAGATTTCATGGGTGGCGTGGAAGAGAATGTTGGCAAAAAAGAACATGGGGGGCATGGGTATTGGATCTATTAGAGCTGCAAACATTGGACTTTTAGTTAAATGGATTCATAGAGTCAAAGAGAATAGGGAGGCATTATGGGCCAAAGTAATCACAGCAATTCATTCTTCACCTAGGCAAAAGGAAACAGTGAGCTGTAACCGCTTAATCAATGGACCATGGAGACAAATAGTCAAGTCAATGGAGGAACTTCAAATATTGGGGATAAATCTGTATAAAGTGTTGAGATGTAAACTGGGGAATGGGAAGATGGCTAAATTCTGGTTGGACAATTGGGCGGGTGTGGGGAGGCTTATGGACGTTTTTCCGGAACTATATAATTTGGAAATGGAGAAGGATTGTAATGTGGTAGATAGGATTAGCAACTCAAGAGATGGTGGCCGAATTAAATGGGTGTGGAACACAAATGATATCCCTGTGCACATGCAGAATCTAATTGATGATTGCCAAGTACTACTTGAAGACATCAGATTATCGGAAGAGAGGGACAAATGGGGGTGGGGGCAGAATCTAGTGGAGGAGTTCACTGTGAGCAATGTTCGAAACCTTGTGCAGGAAAAACTTCTCGGGGAATTCAACATAAAATTCAGATGGCTCGGTTGGATTCCAATCAAGGTCAATGCGTTTTTTTGGAGGGCTATTCTTGGTAGGATTGCGGTTAAGGGAAAGTTAGTAGCCAGGGGTATAAATATTGATCCTCGTTGTGTGGCATGTGGTCTCGATTGTGAAACGGTGGAGCATGCTCTATGGGGTTGTCAAAAGGCCGTGGAGGTATGGATTGGGACCTTACAATGGTGTAAGTTAACTAACCTTAGTTCACTTTCATTCAACGGGATGGTGGAAGAGATTCGGAAATGGCAAATGGGGAATAAAAAAGAGAAGATACAATATGGAGTTATCCTAACGGCTCTGTGGATTATATGGAAGACAAGAAACAAAGGTATCTTCCAGAATGTCAACTCGAGAGCTGTAGATACGGTGGATTGCATCAAACTTTCCTCCTTCTTATGGATAAAAAATAGGGGAAAACTGGAGGGCTTGTCATGGGATGACTGGAAGATCTTCAGGATATGACTAAAAGGTATAGGTAAGCTCATTGGGGCTGGGTGGGCATCGAGGGGGGGGGGGGGGGTAACGGGTTATGTTCTGCCTATTCTGGGCAGATGTGGGCTGTGGGTGGGGTTGGGCTATGTGATCCTATTTTATTAGTCAACTAGGTTTGTAACCCGTGTGATACACGGGATGACAAAGAATTAATCGAATCGAAACGTGATTAGTTTTTTAATGTATTCAAATTCATGAGCTTGGTTTTGTCTAGAGTTCTGATTTAGTTTCTTTTACTACAAAGGATATCCTCTAAAGTAAGAGTTGGGCTTTATTTTAATTAAAACTAAGTTCAATTTCTCTCCATGGCTTCCAATCACAGAAAATATCAGATTATGATGATGGGGTAGTACGGTTTCGGGTGATATTTAAACAGTGACGGCGAAAGATGTATAATTCGATATTGTGTTTGAACTCTATATAAGACTATAAGTGTTCATATGGATTTTATTTAATTGATTGACATTCAACAATATGGATTTTGGGTGGAAGCCATCGAGAGAAATTGTGCCATTAATAGTTTGTGTAACACACAGGCACATGCCCCCCGTTGCGACGAGTTTGTTTGTTTTTCCGAGGGCGTACTGAGAAATATTAGTTTTAGTGACTTTTATGTAGGGGTCAAGCTATTCATTTTCATTAGTTGTCTGCACGAAAATTATAAGCTTGTGACTTGTGAGCCATTAATTTCTATCGACTATCAAGTTATACAAAAGTGGAGTTGCTACTACTGTTTCTAGTTGAGTCAGTTTTATTGAAAATTACAAAAATTCATCAGCCTAAATCTGCTGCTGCACCAATGTTGCTGCCACTGAACGTACTTAAAAATAGGCTGCTGCACACATCTGATGTGTACAAAAGTCTCCCTGTTCTGATCGCGGAAACTATCCGCGGATCGCGCGGACCTCAATTGGGGTTCCAATGCTGCCTATTTTGAGGTTGCTAACATTTTCAATCTCCATGTTGTGTTACCTGCAAAGAAAGAAAAAATGGATGGGAGTTAGTGAATATAAAAGTGTAATTTAACATAAATGAAAGATCTGATATATTTCACAAATAGTTGAAATTATGTTAAATCTTAAGCTAATTTTTGTGCTAATTTTCTATTATAAACATAAACCTGATGGTTATCTAATTTTGAAACTATAAACTGAATTCACCAAATAAACCATCAGAATACCAAACTACACCAATATAATTAGCATGCATAATAAATCCAACTCTGATTAAGCACAGAAACAAAGAAGAAACAACCGATTATCATTAGAAAACGAAATTACAGAAATAAAATTAACATGCAGCTCTCATTAAGCACAAAAGCAAAGAATAAAAAACCTATATAAAGTAATCAAAGAATAAGGGCAGAGGAATTTACTAACTTAGGGCATGACGAAGATCCGTACGGCACGCAAGGAAATTATACCTACTTACCTAGATGACATATGAAGAACGCGTATGTTTAAGAAGAGATGACCATCTTGAAAATCGAAGAGGGCAGAGGAAGAAAAACGATGATACGTTGAATCCGACAATCTTTTTCACAGCGGCACATAAACAACGTTACAAACCAAGGAGTTGGAGGGCGTCGAAAACACGTAATCCTCGGACCACCTGCATTGCTTTTACTGGTTTAGAATGGCCGGAAAACTCAAACCGTAGAACGATTATATCCCAGGAGCTGCGAAATTAAGATGATCGGAGCCAAATGCGTGATCGATCAGAGATTTTCAAACATAGAAACCTAACTTTTTTGAATCGATAGGCCCTCAGATCCTTCCGGAAAACTCCATGAGAACAACAACAAAAAAACCGATTAAAAAAGAATCGGTTATATTCGATCTTCAATCTTCAGAATTTTATGTTCCAGATCGAAATCATTTAACCAAACAGGGGAGAGAGATGGAGGCACGAGCGAAAATGACAATTCAGAAGCTCCGAGTAAATGACGCCGATTGAAATTGCGATATAGGAATTGGAGAATTAAGGCATGTGACGATTGAAATCCAATTGCTCTAGTAATTGATGATTAAAGGAGTCCATTGTAAGTTTGTAACTGATAGGGTTGAAACTCATAAGGTTGAGGTGAGATTGAACTCAATGAGATGATCCACGTGGCAGAATATTAAGATAAACACATGGTAAGATGGTAAGAAGGGCTCATATGGATTCTTCTTTATTAGTATAGAAAGATTGGGTGGGGTTAGCTATTGGGGCCACATCTTGGTGTGTGTTAAATTGGAGTGCGTGTGTTTTGGGGTAAAAGCATCATCTCACGGTTCTTGGGGGATCAAGTATGTCGGTGAGATGGGGGGTGCTCGTTGAGTCTTGATGTGGAGTCAGGGCAGAATATGTGTGTCCGGGTGTGATTTCGATGCAAGCGTTTCGTGATTGTTTTCTTTTCGTGTCAATGTCTTCGTTTTGTGTTCTGTGTAAAGGTCGTCGTGTTGTGTCGGGGGACGGGAAATATGACTCAAGTGAGAGTATTTTATGCAATACTTTTATCGAAGGGGTAGAGGTCAATGATGGGGGGGCTTATGGGGAGGGATGCAGGGGTATAGTGACTGGATGTGCGGGTTAAAAAAAATAATAATATACGGTGAGTGGAAAAAATTAAAAGAGTGAAGGAGTAGTTGATGGTGGGCTGGGAAGAAATAAGTTCAAAATCATGGGAGGATGGTTGTAGTGGAGGTGTGCATGGTGAGTGGGTGGAAAACCTTATAAAAATAAGTTTAAAGGGAGGAGGGGCAGAAAAGAAAGAAAAAAAAAAGAGGGTGTAGTTAGTAGATGGATAGCATCGCAGATGTGCAGAAAAAAAAAAGAGGTGGATACGAAAAAATAAAGAGAGGTATTGTTGATAAATCAAAAGGGGTGGTGGGCCAGGGAAAACTAATTTGGGGTGTGTGCGTTTGGGACATACGATCCCGTCTCCGATGGTGTGAGTTTGGTGTGCGTTTTTACTGGGCAGGTCTGGGATGTGGAGGGATTAAATCTGGGTTGGGGGAGACGGGTTTTGTATTCATTTCGTGTGTGGACGTGGGGGTATTCGATTCGTGTGATAGTTGATTGTTTCGTGTTGTGTGGGTGTATACTGGCTTGAGTTGATTACAATCAAATATGGATATGAAAAAATAATGAGAGGTATTCTTGATAAATCAAAAGGGGTGGTGGGTCAGGGGTAATTAATTTGGGGTGTGTGCGTTTGGGACATACAACCCCGTCTCCGTTGGTGTGAGTTTGGTGTGCGTTTTACTGGGTAATTCTGGGATGTGGAGGGATTAAATCTGGGTTGGGGGAGACGGGACTTGTATTCTTTTCGTGTGTTGATGCGGGGGTATTCGATTCGTGTGATAGTTGTTTGTTTCGTGTTGTGTGGGTGTGTACTGGTTTGAGCTGATTATAACCAAATATGGAAAAATAGGAATATATAATAGAGTTTGCAGATCTTAATCATTTTGGCTGGGAAGACCTCATTCAAAAGAAACATTGGAAACAATGAAGGTATATATGCACTGCAAATGTGCATACCTGTTCGTGATGGTGGTGTATGGTCCTGGGCTGTCTTGGATCTGGGCCTGGAAACAAGAGAAATGCTCATTCAAAGGGATGGAAACAAGATGGTGTTATAAGTAGACTGCTACAATCCATGGCTTACTGGGCCTGTAAAAGCACATTTGGAAGTTTATTGGGGAGGATTTCTGACGCCTAACGCGGTTCGAACAAAAAAAAAAGAGAAATAAAAAAAGAGAAGGCTCGATGAATTCTGGGTAGATGGCAAATGGGCTGATTAACCTTAGTTGCCATTGTTTTACGCTTCCATCTCGCTGCGGAAATGTCACTTCCTCGATGGGTTTTGCTAGGGCCTATCCCATCCTCATTGGGGTTTGCCTTTTCCGGTTGTGGGATGGGGGTGTGATCGTCGGTTCCGCTCTAGATGGGTATGGATGATACATGTATTAATTGATACATTGGTTTCAAAACAGGGCATTACCAAGCATTGGGGGTCAGGGTGCGACGGAGATTAAAGGATAGGGAGGACTCCTCCGAGAGTCATCTATGCAACGACTGGGATGACATTGGGGGATTTTTAGATAGGAGTGGTTGAAGTGTTTTTGCTTTGGACTTGTATTGTTTTTCTGGCGTTGTGTTGTAAACTTGTATTTGTGTGCTCAGTTTTCCCGCTGGGCTTTTCTTATTGATAAGTTGTTGCCGTTTCAAAAAAAAAAAAAAACAAGAAATTCGCCGATGACTTTTCCGGCGAAACAAAAAAATCCCGGCCAAATCAACAACAAACTTTAACCATTCATATCTTTCTCGATTTCGAACCAAAATTGATTCCGAAAGTTGCGTTGAATTCGTATCCACGAAACGAATCAAACTAGCACCATTTTTGTAAGGTTTTGATGAGGTTTAAGCATCGAACAAGAACACCGAATGAACTCACGGTTTTGACAACTTGTGATCTTCTCAAAACAACACCAAATTGAAAACCGATTATTGCATTAGCTTCGTATGATCTAACCGAGTCTGTAGGTACCAAATTTACATGAAATAGTTGAGAATTACAGAAATCACCAGGATAGATTTTAATTCTTCAGTAAATTAGAACAAGAACAAAACTGTATGAACTAACAAGAACAAAACCGTATGAACTATAATTCCTCAGGAAGAAGAGTTCATCTGGAATGAGAGCAGATGAACAGAACTGGATGACATTTTTAGACAAATGTTTCACTGCCTTGGCGGACAGAGATGATTTATAATTAAACAGGATCAATTTTAGTTATTCATTAGAGAAGAAGAAGAATAGAACCGGATGAACTAGAGTTCTTCAGGATCAAGAGTACTTATTCAGTAATAGAATAGGATGAACTAGAGTTCTTCAGGATGAACCGGATAAACTAGAGTTCTTCAGGATGAAGTATATATACTATAAATAACCAAAGTTGTTATTTCTGTTCGTAGTCTATATGATATTCCCATGTATTTAAACCCATTATCTAGTGAATTAAAATCATTGTGGTTGAAAACAATTCCTTATACACTAATATTTAGTCACACAACCTAATATATGTAGAAGACAACTGGATGAACTAGAATTCTTCAGGAAGAAGATCGAGTCAAAAGACACATCGGATGCATAACACATCAACAATTAACTACATATATAATCCAAAAGATGTGATGTCAGTCAATCAATTACAAATATATATAATAAAAAAACAACATAAACTTAAAACATGCTCCCATAGGGAAATTGTCTGAATCGTCATATCGACATGTCCATGGGTAGCTACCTTCAGGGAGGGGGGGAGGAGGAGGAGGAAGACACCTCCACATCTCCATCGAGGTAGATGGATATGACCTCCTCGTTCATGACGTGCAGGGCCAAGGCCCTAACATCCCTCGGATCATCGGTGAATGGAACCAGTCCAAATTCCAGAGACAATCCTGGGATCCTCAGGTAGGGGTCGAAATCTTTCAAGTCATAACCTAGGTCAGACACCATTTGACCTAGGTCATCGATCGAGAAGGATTTAATGTCCACCTCGTCGAAGTAGCGAACCCTCCCATCGATGTACTGTATCCGACCATTGAGGCTCGCAAAATACCTTAGGTGATAGATCACCAAAAGTAAACAGACTAAAATCTTCTACCCCTGTTCAAGAAAAATAACCAAATCAGAGAGCGAAGTCCACATTAAAGCATTTGAATTTCAGTCATTTAGATGATTACTTACCGTATTCGAGGCTATCTTCCACATTCAGAGGATGCAAATGCCACATTTTCAGAGAGTGGTGATAAACCAAAAAATAGAGAGCTGAGAGAGCTAACGGCGTATATAATGATGATCAATAATTAATTAATTAATTATATGATTTATATCCGAAACTCGAGGTGGTAGATAAAGATTTGACCTCTAGTAATGATATATATCCGTCGTCGTCACAGATAATTAACTAATTAAAATTGGCTACTATTTAGGCACGGTTAATATATGTGGCCATAGGTAATAGATTTTTGTCACTCACAACCTACTATTGAGTCACACAACCTAATAATAGTGGCCATATGTACTAGCTTTTAGCCACATAACTAAGTAAAAAGCATGGCCATTGCTCACATTTAGCCACGCATAATATATACTTAATAGTTTTTTTTTTAATTTACTAAGTAATAAAATCTAATCTTCCGTCACATAACATTATTTAAACGTGGCCATACATTCCTTTTTGGTCACACGAATTAAAAATCATAAAAATTCCGTGGTCGTTTGGTGCATTTCGCCACTCTTTTTTAAGCGTGACAAATAAGTGTCACATGTTTTTATAAAACAGTGGCTAAAGCCACTGCACCTGATTGTTGTTATCACATAACCAAAAAAATGCGTGGCTAAAAGGGTCCAAAGGCTATATATTTGGCCACGGGTACAAAATATGTGTGGCTAAAACTAGTATTTCTTACTTTTGGCCACGTTTTTTACAAAATAGTGGCTATGCGTTAAAAAAACCGTGGCTGAAGCCACTTTTTGACGTAGTGTTAATACTAATATTTTTTTAATAGTTTTTGAAGGTTAAAAGTAAAAAGGCAAAGCTTAGTGCAAGTCAAAACACCGCACCTTCCACTACAAGACGAACATGACTTGTAGGATTGATGGACTCTTGGGAAAATAGATGGAGACAACTTCTGTCAAGCTATCCGTGTCTAGATAATTTTAAAGCTAATGAATCAAAAATACATTTTGTGAGCAAAGCGAAAAAAATCCAGTCACAGATTTATTTGAACTTGGACCTAATATGTTAACGAAGGCGGAGACGAAGAAAGATGGTATCGATAATAAAATTGGAAAAGATGTAGTTTCTGAAGTAGATGAGAAGAAACGTAAGCGTGGTGGGCATAAATGTTTAGAGGCAGAGATATCGAGAAAGGAGAGAGACGTCATTAAGCAAGATCAGGATCAGGTTATCGCATCGACAGAGGTGAGCCTAAAGAGACGTGACTCTAGTTGTGTGCCCCATATAGAAATCGAAGTAGTATGTCTAAAAGTTTACTTACTATCTCTTTTTAAATAAATTTGTTTACTAAAGGTGTTTGTGTTTGCAGTCAATCAGTACATTTTACCTTATAGGCCATTCAACGATAGTAGTCCCGATTTGATTGTAGCTAGAGGACGAGTGTATCCTACATCTCAGAGGACTTTACATGGTCGTACGATAGCTGATGGTTTCGTGAAAGTACAAGTAGATGATGTAAACCAAGAATAGAGAAGTTTTCAAGTCCCACTTGAGACAGAGACCGATGAGTTAATTAAATTGGGAGATGCACAAGGTCAATGTATTCAGTGACCAGAGAACGATGAGTTAAATAAATTGGGAGATGCACAAGGTCAAATTTATTCAATGGCCGAGAAAATATATAAAGGTATATTTTATATAAATAATAATTGTATATTACTATATTTGTTGTTATACTAATATCTTTTAATAATATACAGATTTTGAATAACGATTCTTCTGAGCATTCTTATATTGCCCAACGGCAAAGTGTATCTTTGTCTGCCTCTCAATCTCTCTGTAGTGTAAATGCAGAATCGTCTTGACATTCTTCGAGTCCAGTTTATAGGCCACAGGTAGTTCTAAATATATATTTTACAATTTATATTTAGTTATGTAATATGTTTTTTTGTCAACGTAATTTGAGAAAACATATTCATGTCACGATCCACAACTAATGACTTTAGAAGATGAAAGGTTCATTTCTTAACAGCTTGACATGACTTTTGTTAATCTGGTAATCACTTTTTTCTAAAATACACACATATATATATGTGTGTATGTATATGTATTTATAATAAATTGGTGTATTATCTTTTTTGTTAATAATATTATATATAATTGCAGCTAAATGAATTCTATCCCTTACAATCGAATCATGTTGATCAAAATCTTAATAAGCTTGATCCTTCTTCTGATGCTAATGTTGTTATCAAGCCTATCATTAAAAAATGAAAAAAATGCTAGTCTTTTAACTAAGCTAAAGAAAAGGAAGAAGTCTAGAAATATATATAGATTAGCGGAAAATTTGGCGTGTCTAGTGAATGAAACTCCCATAATATAAGTGAAGTCGCCGTTGGGGATGTATAACGAAGTAATTACCGAGAATGTTGAAATACAAGCGTTACTACAAGTATGTCTTAACAAAGGGGTGGATATCAACGTTTTCGCTTGGTTTGCAATGCAAGTTCGAATATTTTGTTTAACTATTCCATGGTAATTTTTGTTTTTAGTGTGATTAACCTTATCATATTTCTTTTTAAATATAGGTATTTATATATACTTTTGGGGAAGATCATGGTATTGGTCTCACCACATATTTTAATCCTCGGTATATTGAACTTCGTATGTGCAACATCACTAGGGATACCGTCATAAAACACATTCAAAGTGTTATGAAACTTCACAAGGATAAGCAATAATCTATCGCACCATATTTAGCGGGGTATGGCAATTCTTTTTTCTACGTATAATGTTTTTTATTTATTTCATTTGTAGTCTACTTAAATATTGTGACGACCCTAAAACTTTTGCTTTCTTTCCCCAGCAAATACAGCAGCAACGACAACTGATGCTGCGAATGCTACGACGCAAGAATAATTTTCGGGACGAAAATTCCAATTACAAGGGGATGATGTGACATCCGAGAATTTCAAGGTTTACTTCCGTTAGACAATTCCGTTAGTTACGTTATAAGTATTAACTTAGTAACTAATGCATAACTAGGCCGAATACGTCCACGACCTTTGGTTGATCACCGAACCCGCCCATATGTGCTATGTGTTCATTTATTAATGTCATTATGTACAATGTGATTTAAACGCATGATTTAATATTATGAATAGCATGACAAATTGTAAATCCTTGATTATGTGAAAATTGCCTAAGTTGTGCAGCCAGCGAAACTACCGGGCGAAACTGTAGTGTCGCCCGGTAGCCATCTAAGCTAATCAATTAAAATGCGACCAGAGCCAGTTTCGCCTGGCCAGCGAAACTGCCAGCGAAACTAGCCTCTGATATAAATAATCTTAATAAACCCTAGTTCTCCCATCTTGCCTCATTTACACAAAAACACACACACTCTCCTGAAACTTCTGGACCAGCTGATTCCAGCCGAGAACCACCA
Source organism: Deinandra increscens subsp. villosa (assembly GCA_039602395.1). Classification (NCBI taxonomy): domain Eukaryota; kingdom Viridiplantae; phylum Streptophyta; class Magnoliopsida; order Asterales; family Asteraceae; genus Deinandra; species Deinandra increscens. The sequence continues at coordinate 20,312,496 of JBCNJP010000012.1, read as the reverse complement.
AGGATCAGCTATCATTCCGAGTTGTGAAGATCATCCATCGATCCTAGATCAACCGTGAGTCCCAAAACCACCATTTTTGTGCTTTTCTATGTGTTTCTTCATAAAGCATGCCTAAATCTCTGTGTTATCGTTAGATCTTCTGTAGAAATGCTTAGGAATGCTAGATCTACCATAAAGTTGGTAACTTTACGTGTGAAATCCACCCATAATGAAGATTTATGCTATTTAGGTCATTTTAGGGTTTTAAATGTATTTTGGTGATTTGTTGATGAAAATGCATGAATAAGGTGTTAAAACTGCTTGTTTGACGTTGGTAAATGTCTATGCATGCTAGATAATGAGTTATGTGAAATATGGAAGCTGTTAGAGTGATTTTTAGGCTGATCCGTAAGTTTTTCGCGACCAGCGAAACTGACATGTTCTTTGGGCGAAACTATACAGCGAAACTGTATAGATCTCCCTCCAGCGAAACTGTGCTGGCGAAACTATAGTGTCGCCCGCGAAACTGACCAGACCTGCTCGAACGAAATTACCGAGCGAACCAACCTGAACGAAAGTTCAAACCAGTTTCATGCGAAACTAGGCTAGCGAAACTGTGCCAACAGTTTCGAGCGAAACTAGCCTAGCGAAACTGTGTCATCGGGTATTGCCTAGCGAAAGTGCTGCCCGTGCACACAGCGAAACTGACTAGCGAAACTGCTAGCGAAACTGAGACCAGAATCCAAACTTGTACAATTTACTTGAATGTTATGCCATGACTTACATGATTATGCCATGATGATACATGCTTTGATTTCTGATGCATATGAACCCTTGTTTATGATCAACCATCGGTGTCTTGTGTCTGTATGTCGAGTCATAGTTCCAACGTGCTATGTTATGGGCCATAGTGACGTTAAGTAAAGATTAGACACAAAACTAATACTTAAGATCTAAACGTGTTCATAGGTCTTCGTTAAGCAAACTTGGATATTATAGAAAGTGTAGCAGTGCAACCCAAGGTGAGTATCACTAACCCGATTACCGTGAACCCGTTTGGGTCACACCGAATAACTAAATAAAAACAATGCTGACAACCTCGAGAGTGCTACGCACCTCCCTGATGAACTTGAAAACTTGGAGTGCTCGGCACCCACTTGACGAACTTGAAGTGCTTTATGGGAAGCACTTGTGAATTACTTAAACAACTATTTCTGAAACGAAACTAAAAACATTTTTGAGATTCATGAGAATCCGGTAAACCTTTTTAATATGGCTAGCGTAGGTTAAAGTCTAAACCACATGATATCACATGATTTCTAAGGATGCCTTGAAACTTAAAAGTCCTCAACTAAATTGTACCATTAATTGTAAAGCGAGGGGATGTTGGGTAGATCTACTGGAGTTTGACAAACTCCGCCCCGTGGCACGGGGAGTGCACGGAGGTACAATATCAGCCTATCTGACCGTGATCCCGAGAGGACACGGGGGAGGCAAAACCGCGATGACGTAGGTCCGCAGTACTGGTGGCACGGCCACTACAATAATTTATGGTCAGCTTTGGTACAAACTTCCTTAGTGCATGGAACAACGGATTAGCTACCCGCGATATCGGTTGAGCACTTTAACTATACAAAACTAGTACATACCCGATAACGTAGGTTACGGACAATACTTTTACTAAACCACAATAATATGATATTGGATATCACTAAGCATTGCTTTTCACAAATGATTATTTCATAAGTATGGGTTGATTCGATTATGATTATGAGACCGGGCCAATGCGTGACATGCCCACTGTGAACTCACCAACCGTTAGGTTGACACTTGCGTGGTTTAAACTTTTGCAGATCGCTAAGGAGTATCCGGAGCGGGTTGGCATGGCACATGAAGACTTTTATTCTTAGTTAAAACTTAATTGGGAATTTAAAACAATGTCTATGTAAAGCACGTGGTTAGTGCTAAAGATAATGTTTTCCGCTGCGTACTGTTAAACTGTTTTTATTATTAATGTTTGGACTTTACTCCGATTCGTTTAGTATTTGTAACTAATGGTTGTGGTCCTGGTCTAGTCGCACCCCTTAACGGTATAAACTCCGTTAGTGGTTAATTTGGGGGTGTGACAGATTGGTATCAGAGCCATAAGTTGCAGAGAACTGGAATCATTTTCTAAAACGATTTGGAAACTGCAACTTGAAAACCTTAGTTACAAACGGACAAACAAATTCCCAAAACCAAATTTTTACGTGCCAACCTGGGATACTCGCTCTGCTGTGTAAGTAAAAGCTTAGTACGTATGTATATATATATATAAATATATATATAGACCGTGTCTAGGAAGTCTAACGGAAAGCCTTAGGGAATTTTCACACATGAATACGAAACGCGAACGCTAATGCGCGCACTATGCCGGGGGAAAGCGACAACGAAACGATGCTACGCGTTACGTCCTGATTTCTACTACGATGACTACGCCGACGGTGACTTTTATGGGAAAGCCGACTTTTGACGATAGTGCTTACGACTTACGACGTTCCTCGACGACGCCTCCATTTTGCACAAAAATTTTCTGGACTAATAGTGGGATAACGGGAATTGTTAATATACATATTATGGGATATGTATAAGGTATAACTGTGACTGAACACTGGCTACTTTAACTGTTCAGCAAAATGGCTGGAAGAGCGGGAAGGAACAACATTAACTTGACACCCGCGCAACTGCAAGCGATGATTAACGAACATGTGCAAGCTGCCGTGGCAGCCGTCCAAGCTACAATTGCCGCGCATGGTAATTATTATGCCGGTTAAGGCCCGAAGCGATTATATTTTGAATTGTTTAAAACCCGAACTATTTATTGCATCAGGAAACCAGCATCACTGTACGTTTAAGTCTTTCATGGACTGTAAGCCGATGACGTTCTCCGGCGAGGAAGGAGCGGTGGGACTCCTTAGATGGATCGAGAAGTCTGAAAAGGTTTTCTCCATGTGTAACTGCCCTGCTGGAGACAAGGTGAAGTTCGCGACTGGTACCTTTGAAGGAGCTGCTCTTACCTGGTGGAATGCTGAAATCCAGATGATTGGGTTAGATGCTGCCAATAACATGGAATGTGGAGCATTTAAGGAACTGATTATGGAGGAATACTGTCCCCGCGACCAAGTAAAGAAGCTAGAGGGTGAATTCTTGAATCTGAAGATGACTGGGTCTGAAATCGAACAGTATACTGCGCGTTACCATGAGTACGCGGTACTATGCCCCACAATGGTTGACGCTGAGTTCAAACGCATCGAGCGTTATCTGGAAGGCCTCGCGCCTCAAATCAAAGGATTAGTGACTGCCAGCAACCCCGCAACCGTGCAGCAAGCCATCCGTTTGGCTCACAAACTTAATGATCAGGAGGTTGAGAAGGGTACACTTCCTGGTTGACCCTGATGTACCCATTGCCTCCTGATTGATTCCTCCTCTTTTCTTTGCTTGAATCGATGTATTCTTCGCCTCAACCGTCTAGTGGCTCGAGTGGTTGTACGTTAAGTGACTGTTGTCCTCCCTGATTTAACCTAACAAGCTCTCTATGCCAATGCTACTGCCTCAGAACCCGCCTATCCTTTCAAACGCCATAAGGCGTGCGATTCTTCTAAGTGCAAGGACTCTGGGAACCCTACATATCTAACGCAAGGAAACTCGGGTGTTGGGTCCTCTTCTACCAGAGTCAGCAAGAAGAAGTGGAAGGCTAACCTATACCAGGACAACAACTCATGATGTTCCATTTGATGTTGCTATTCCCCCATACCTCTCGTCGTTCAAAGTATCCCCTTTGCGCCAAAAGCTAAAAAGCCCTACTTGGGACTAAACCCTTTATGCAATCGGTGCAACCATCATTACCCTACCCACCTTCCATGTTGGTAATGCACAAAATTGTGACCTTCTCGGTCATCATAAGGGCATCTGCCACTGACCCATCTATCTCAGGAGCACTAGTCACCAGCCAACACAAGATCAGTCTCAAATGTTTCAACCTATGATGCCCTTGCCTACTCAAGCCTTTGTTGTTATTGCTTTGGTGCCCCTGATCGTACTCCTCTGGCGCATCCACTGTTAGTTACCTTAAACGTTGCCATCAACGACAATGCTATCCGTGGACCTCATGCTGGATCTTCCCGCTCGGATGTTGTTTGATGAGTCTTATGTTGTTGCCTTGTAATCATTTGAAGTCATTGACTACCTATGTAGTGACTTCCTTTATTTTGGTATTGTTTGAAACTTTATTATTCTATTCCCTTACGCATTTATGTACTTGATTATGTGTTGTCTCGTTTGAGTTTCATAATCTTTTACCCCTTATATGATCATTATCGTTATGTGTAAGTTGAGTAAATTCTCGTTGATGGGTTCGCGAGTTTACAGGTTGCGTGGTTACGGGATTACACGTATACATGCAGACAAGCGGGCACATAAGCGGGTTGTGAACCTACGCGCACATGAATCTCCTGTGTCGTTAAAAGTTTCAAATTAACCATTTTGAAATACATTCGTTTGATATATCTCGTGTATCTTAGGTATGTGTGTCGGGGAGTCTACCCGTTTGGAAATTTATGAGTTTACAAGTCCACATGTTTACGGGATTGCATGTGTATGAGTTTATGATTTTACGACCTTTCGAGTAGACAACCTTATACACGTATTGTTATCCAACCTATTCGTTCTAAGTTTGGTCTTAATGACCATTGAGTTATGTCTGCCTTGCGACCTAACTCGTTGATGTCCGTTCTTCAGCATTGTTCACCGTTAGCATTTTCAGATCCTTTTCCTCTTATCTCAGCGTACCTTCTTGGTTATATTTCAGTTACCGTTATGCTTCATGGAGATCATTCGTATCTCGCCGGACACTCAGAACCCGACAATCCTTGACGATAAACCAGTCTGTGGGCTCATGTCCATAATTACTTGCGTACGGAGCGCATGCATTTAGGACCCAAGATTGTGAGAGCTCATCATAATGAAGTGGGAATCGGAGACATCCGAATATACGTCGGGTCTTCCTCCCGTTCACCAAATCGACTTTCACATTGCCTTTATGCTCGTAAGACTCCAGTTTCCAGTCACCTTATCGTCTCTAACCCTCGGGGAACCGTTCGCCTCTGCACGATCGTTCTTCTTTATGGGTTTAGCCTTTCCATTGTGTTAACCCTCCTCAATTTGTGCCCTTCATGCGCCTCAGCTTTTGTTTGTACCTGATTCGCGATAGTGTCTGGTCCTGAACTCCATGTTTCGACCGTCACTTCGCGTCCCCTTTCCAAATTCGTGATCACCCTCATAGGGGATATATGAATTTGCTCATTTCTCATCTTTGATGTTTATCGTGGAAAGCTCGCTTGTATTCAGACCAGAAACTCTGGGGTGTTCCGGTTAGTTAGGGTCAGGATTTCGGCTATTGATTTACTTAATAGCCGATTTATGGAATCGATCCGTGCCGTTTCTGCCCTAGAGTTGTCTAGCGTTGCTTTACCAATGACTCATGAGTCTAATTTTAGACTCTAGACCCATCGTTTCTCGGATTCGATCCTTCGATTCGACTCTCGTTTGTTGCATGACCTTGATGATTGTGTCGGTTGTGATTCATTCTTTCTTCACGCTATCATTATGTGATCGGTTTCTGGATTCTTTAATCTATTTCATCGGGTGTATCACTTAATTCTAAATCCTTGGCCTCATCTGAAGGGTACTATGGGTGGATGTGATCGGTAATCACTATTAATCAAGTTATTCTCATTTTAAGGTATATTTATGTTATCAGGTTTCTCGCATTTCGAGTTATGATATTCGATTTATGTTATCAGGTTTCTCGCATTTCGAGTTATGATATTCGATTTATGTTATCAGGTTTCTCGCATTTCGAGTTATGATATTCGATTTATGTTATCAGGTTTCTCGCATTTCGAGTTATGATATTCGATTTATGCTACCAGGATTTTCGCATTTTAAGTTATGTTTTCGGTACATGTTATTGAGTTCATGTATTTCGAGTCATGATAGACGATTTATGTTATCGGACCCATGTACTTCGAGTCATGCTATATGATTCGTGTTATCGGACTCATGTCCTTCGAGCCATGCTATTCGATTAGTGTTATCGAGCTCATGTATTTCGAGTCATGCTATTCGATTCATGTTATCGGGCTCATGTATCTCGTGTCATATTATCCGGTCTATAACATCGGGTACATGAATTTCGAGTTATGATGTTCGGTCCATGTTATCAATGCATGTATTTCGAAGCATGTTGTTCGGTTCCAGCTATCGGTACATGTATTTCGAGACATGCCGTTCGGTTCACGTTATCAATACATGCATTTCGGGACATGTTGTCCGGTTCATGTTATCAAATTCATGCACCTCGGATCATGTAATTCAATTCGTGTCACCGAATTCATACACCACGAACCATGCGGTTTATTCCAAGTCAGCGGAGGCATGTGATTCTGAAACGTACCGTTCGGATTACGCTAGTCGTAACACCCGGACGAGTACTAATCGGGTCATGGCATCCAATGCGTGGTTTTCCGCTCAATTCGTGGGACTCGATTTCTTTTGGTATCATTGGTTTCAAGCCTTTTTGGTGCTCGTCACTTGAATTTTTTCGGTTGCATCGTAAATTCGAGTGCCGATCATTACTCTACTCTTGCTAAATCAGGGACTCATACGCGCTGCTACCTACGATCGTGTGTGATGCTAGCTTAGCATACGATCGGTATCGGTTGTGGGGTATAGGTCTTGGGTTTTAGCGAGGGCTGATTCAGATTCTATCCAGATATCGTGTCTCGTAAGGTAAACCGGATGTGGGTCGCTACCCATCTAGTTCACCAGAACTTGACGCCGTGCTTGGATAAGATGTCTGAAGCTCCACATCTTTGTTTATCGATTTTGGTGTTGGCTTATTCTATGTGATCTATGTGAATCTATGTGAATCTACGTGAATCTATATGTTTGAGTTGGGTTACTTTGAAGAAATCCATGTTGCATCCATCACTCACCTGAGTCTCCTAAACCCCCCCCGGTCTCGTTCCTAAAGTAGGGGAGACTATGATCCGCTATTTTTGGTTAGTCTCTCGGCTGAGTCTGGACTAATCGTTGTATATTTTTGAGATCTATCTCAGTTTCTGTTGTTTGTCCTATGTTGTTCTATCATTGGGAGTCGGGCCGAGAATTGTGTGTGTGTAGGTTATGTCTCTGTTCATCGGTTACCTCACAATCTATTCTCCTCAGTCATCATTCTAAACCTAACCCTTGCGGTTGGGTGGAGATTTTGGTGCCGATATAATTGATTCAGTAATCGAGAATATATTTCTATCCTCGGTGAAATCCCTTACGTCGACTCTATGATTGGTTTCAAATGTCAAAATGTGTTGTTTTAGTAAAACTCTCTTAACTACTATTTTCCCTTATATTTAAAAGTCTCTTCTAATTTCGGGACGAAATTCCCTAAAGTAGGGGAGACTGTAACATTTGTAAAATATCCGATTGAGAAATCCGACCCGTTTTGAATTTACGCGATTTACCGATTTGTAAATTACTGAAAACCGAAAGAATTTTAGAGTGTTTACACCCCAATTAATGAATTTAAATGATTTATAGCCAATTTTCGAAAGCGAGTACTTAATTTCAATCAATTGGAATCAAATTGGATGTCTCGTATTGAAAGTAAAGCAATTTCGGGTTTTTACGCAATTTCGGTACACGATCCGTCGTTTACCGGGAATCTCATAATTGGTCACCGTATATCAAATTAAACATTTTTATGTGTCTAATAATCAATTATAATGTCACGAGTCATTACACACTTGATCGAGTCGCGAACTGTTGGTGAATTGCCCAAAATCGATACGTACGGCAAAACCGACCAAAATTGCATGTTTTGACCTAATTTGTGCATACAATAGTGTTACGTGACATATTTGTTATCATTTTTAATGGATTTAATGTAATGAGCATGATGGGACCACTATTTGGGTGATTTGGGAGAAAACGGGACTCGAAAACATCGAAAAACGAAGAACCGAGCTCCAAAATCGTGAAAACGATAATCAGGAACCGGACTGCCATTTTAGGGCGTACCGCCCTGAAGTTATACATTCTGGGCGTACCGCCCCAGACTGATTTTGGCAGAAACCCTAATTAGCCCCTATATAAACATCATTAAGCCTCCATGCTCTCCCCATTCAGCCCCAAATCACTCCCAAAACCCTAAAACGGCTGTAAACATGAGAGGTGAAGTTCTTTGAAGATTCAAGGCCCAAGTTTCAAGCTTTATTGCTTAGGATCACCTAGAAATCATCCCTTTCGGTTAGTAATCTTCAAATCTTGTCTTTGCATCTTGAATCTTCTCTTCTACTCCCATCAAGATGCAAACTTTATGTGTTATTTAGCTTGTATCCATGTTGTAGATGATAGATCTAGGGTTTGTATGATTAAAGGTTCCACCTTTTTGCATGACTTTGCTATCTAACTTGATTCCATGATGAAATCTCCTTAGATCTAGGTTTTCCATGAAATTTGATGTATGAATCTTCATGAAAGTTGTAAGCTTGTGTTTAGATCTGAGATTTAGTCATGATAAATCACTAATATGTTATAGATCTAGGGTTTCCTTGATCAAGATTGGATTTTTATGTGCCAACATGACTAGATCTATGAAATTGTTAGGACCGATTTTCACTACGAGAATCTCGATCTTGAGCAAGAACATGTTCGGATGAGAAAAACTAAAAAAAAAACAAATGAAGAAGATGATGATGATGAATCATGAATTCATAACATAGAAAGATGATGAACATAGTCGAATGATTTCATTAATCGAAAGATTACAATCAATGAATCATGAAGAACACTCTCTCTCTAGAATCCATGACTCACTCTCTCTCTCTAGAATGGAAACCTCACACTCTACAAGAAATTCATCATCTCCACATTCGGAGACTCCTTTACTTGTAATGGGCACCCTCACTATATATAGTGAGGGTGACTGACAACAGAAAAACACGACAAATGAACGAAATTACAAGTAAAGCAAATAACGTAAATTGATAATTAAATCAAAGCTGATTAAATTAATCCGAAGCTTGACTCGCTCAAACCGATCTTCCGTTGACTTTTACGTTGACCGTTGACCCGAACGGTTGACTTTTCCAGAAAACGGTCTTCGGTCCAAACTGCAAGCCTCGAGCATCACAACCCGCGTCTCTGAATCAATTCACATGGATTCTTCAGTCGAATGCTTCGGTAAACAGATTTGATGGCGTCAGTCACCAAGATTTTTGTTCCAACAATTTCCCCCTTGACTGATGCTTTCAAATCTGTTCAACTGCTGAAGAATCGCTCTGCCGTACATCTTCAATGAGAAACTGATAAACCGGAGACAATCTGGTGTAGAAATTCCCCCTCTGAATAAGCTTCTTCTGTTCTCGTTGCTCCAGTTCGAGATCCAAGTGTCCTGACTCACTCGGTTCACACGGTCGGGTACAATACTGAGAAAATGCTACATCTCGGAGTCAAAACCGCAACAAACCGAATCAGATAAACCAATCAAACACCGAAAATGCTCCAACTCCGAATAATCGACCCGATATCCAAATTCACAATAATTCCTCTTATTTCTCTAAATCTCTCCAAAAACATCAAGTCGGAAGCGTAAAAACAGATGCGGAGAGTCGAACCGTCGCGATCGGTTGCCTAGAGAAACCGGATAAACAATCTTGAAATCGGACAATCTTACGAAAAACCGGAAGCCGGATGCTGACAGTTGTGAATAATCTGCTTGACTGAGGTTGGATGCGAAAATAAAATAAACTGCCAAATTTCTTCAATAAACGGTCATCCGAGAGATTTAATCGGATAAATTCCAATATTTAACTGAGATTCCAGTTAATCCGGTTAGTTGACGACAGCGCTGCATCCACTAAAAAATAAAACCGTGAGATATAACGAGAAAGCTGAGTAATTAACCGGATAATAAAGCTAACACGTCAGTGATCGATAGCAAACGTTACGCGCGACGTCAATAAACGAGAACCCCAATAAAATGAAATAAATCCGTGACCAATAAATTTTCTGAAATTCCGTCGCGGCCTCATCTCGTTCGTCTCATAAACATCCGATGAGAAAAACGCCCGCATTTAACGAAAATGCTAAAATAATTATTAGTGGCAAAAATCTCTCAAAGAAGCACAATCCATGTGCTAATAAATGGGCCAATCAGAAATGAGAATGAAAACTCATCTTACGGCTGGAATAAAGTTGATCCAAAGGTTGAATTAAGTGATCCGTGTGAATGATCACTGGCCAATCACAGGCCAATAGCGCAAGAGCTCCAACGGTTCTTTTAATTGCATCTGGACCCACACGTTTCTCTTCAACCAATAAGAGAGCAGCCATAAATTCTTTTCTACAGATACCTTAATCGACCAGGGCCCATGAGACTTTCTTCTAACCAATCAGGAGGCAACAACAATAAAAGTTTCAACGGATTGTTTGAGAGGCTGGGACCCACGTGAATTCATGCACAGAGTGAGAAGGCGACAACCACTATCCCTTCTACGGACATCTACTACCAGCTGGGCCCACACTCCTCTCATTCACCAATAGGATTTCGACAACATGAATGGTTGACCTACAATGAGAGAGAAAGACATTCTCTTGCACCCAATAGGGGCACGCCACATCACTGTGTCACCCTTCTCCTTCCTTAAACCAGTCGACGATCAGAAACCCTAATATACTGGTCGGAATATCGCGAAACCTCGACGGAAAAGCGTATAACCTTCATATCTCCATGAATACTCAACGAAATTTGATGATTCTTATACCCCTGAACTCGTATCGACGTCCTCTACAACCCTGAACATTCAAAAAGTCTTGAAACTGTCTCGAACGAAAACCCAGTTGACAAGTTCGCTAAGCAAACAAGTACGCTAAGCTTTCCAGAAGTCCGCTAAGGCACCTCTGAAGTCCGCTAAGGACTCAAGTTCGCTAAGCACAGAACAAGTACGCTAAGACAAGCTTCAAGTTCGCTAAAAACTGATGAAGTCCGCTAAGAGGAGAACAAGTCCGCTAAGACTTGGACAAGTCCGCTAAGAGTATCTTCAAATCTTCAAAACTGATGAACAAATCTGGAAAACTCGAAGAACACGAAGAACACAGCCACTTGAACATCTTCCTGATGCGATTTCGATGTTCCAGAATGAGTGTAGATAACAGATTCATGACCGATTCGAGAAGAAAAACCATTTACGTGATTGTTCTGGCCACAAACAAACCATAAACAGCAGCAACTTCGATCAAATCAGCCTCTCAAATCTGCAAATCTTCAAGAACACGAAGAACACACACTTACACCGTCAGTGTGTGTTTTTCCAGATCCGCTCAAACCGTTGAGATTCAGACGAAACGGATGCTTCCAATGGATCTGGAACGCGTTTTCCACTGAGAATCATACCTCATATCATCCAAATCCATGAAGAAATGCCCAGAAAATGAAGAATCAAGCTCCAAAATCTTCAAAAACTCCAAATACGGGAAAAACCCCAAAGTTCCGAAAAAATGAGCTCGGATCTTCAATTTTCCAACAGATTTGAACAAGTAGAAGATAGAATCACATCTAAATGAACTCCAGAACACGAATCCATCATCCATATCATCAGAATCCATCCAGAAATGAAGAAAAAATAGAAAAAAGTCTCTAAAAAATAAGTTTTCTCATCTTCAACATTCAAGCTCAAAATCACAGATTCGAGTGACCAGATTCACGGTGAGATGAATCTGATCGGTACCCGCTCTGATACCATTTGTTAGGACCGATTTTCACTACGAGAATCTCGATCTTGAGCAAGAACATGTTCGGATGAGAAAAACTAAAAAAAAACAAATGAAGAAGATGATGATGATGAATCATGAATTCATAACATAGAAAGATGATGAACATAGTCGAATGATTTCATTAATCGAAAGATTACAATCAATGAATCATGAAGAACACTCTCTCTCTAGAATCCATGACTCACTCTCTCTCTCTAGAATGGAAACCTCACACTCTACAAGAAATTCACCATCTCCACATTCGGAGACTCCTTTACTTGTAATGGGCACCCTCACTATATATAGTGAGGGTGACTGACAACAGAAAAACACGACAAATGAACGAAATTACAAGTAAAGTAAATAACATAAATTGATAATTAAATCAAAGCTGATTAAACTAATCCGAAGCTTGACTCGCTCGAACCGATCTTCCGTTGACTTTTACGTTGACCGTTGACCCGAACGGTTGACTTTTCCGGAAAACGGTCTTCGGTCCAAACTGCAAGCCTCGAGCATCACAACCCGCGTCTCTGAATCAATTCACATGGATTCTTCAGTCGAATGCTTTGGTAAACAGATTTGATGGCGTCAGTCACATAGATTTTAAGTTCCAACAATTTCCCCCTTGACTGATGCTTTCAAATCTGTTCAACTGCTGAAGAATCGCTCTGTCGTACATCTTCAATGAGAAACTGATAAACCGGAGACAATCTGTCGTAGAGATTCCCCCTCTGAATAAGCTTCTTCTGTTCTCGTTGCTCCAGTTCGAGATCCAAGTGTTCCGCTCACTCGGTTCACACGGTCGGGTACAATACTGAGAAAATACTACATCTCGGAGTCCAACCCGCAACAGACCGAATCAGATAAACCAATCAAACACTGAAAATGCTCTAACTCCGAATAATCGACCCGATATCCAAATCCATAATAATTCCTCTTATTTCTCTAAATCTCTCCAAAAACATCAAGTCGGAAGCGTAAAAATCAGATGCAGAGAGTCGAACCGTCGCGATCGGTTGCCTAGAGAAACCGGATAAAAAATCTTGAAATCGGACAATCTTACGAAAAACCGGAAGCCGGATGCTGACAGTTGTGAATAATCTGCGTGACTGAGGTTGGATGTGAAAATTTAAATAAACTGATAAATTTCTTCAATAAACGGTCATCCGAGAGATTTAATCGGATAAATTCCAATATTTAACTGAGATTCCAGTTAATCCGGTTAGTTGACGACAACGCTGCATCCACTAAAAATAAACCGTAAGATATAACGAGAAAGCTGAGTAATTAACCGGATAATAAAGCTAACCCGTCAGTGATCTATAGCAAATGTTGCACGCGACGCCAATAAACGAGAACCCCAATAAAATTAAATAAATCCGAGACCAATAAAAATATTTTTCTGAAATTCCGTCGAGGCATTATCTCGTTCGTCTCGAAAAACTGATAAGAAAAACGCCCGCATTTAACGAGTAATGCAGAAAAATTAATTAGTGGTAATTAAATCTCCAAAGAAAACCACTATCCTTGTGCTTGGCTAAGGACCAATCAGAATTGAGGAAATAAACCCATCGTACGGCTGGAATAAAGTGGATCCAAAGGCTGAAGAAGCTGATCCGTGTCATTAGCGACTGACCAATAGGAAACAAGTAGAAGAAACACAAAATCGGATCCTACGGTTAAGAAATGAGGGTTATCTACGGAGAGGATCATTGATCCGTGCGAGATAGGCTAGAGCCAATCAGAGAAAGGCAGCCCACAACCTTTAACGACTCTTTTCACACACAGTTGGGACCCACACCAATTCTTTCTCCACCAATGATCAATTGACAACAGAAAAAGAGAATTCTAGTTGACCGACCAGGAGAGAGAAGACATTCTCTATGGACCAACAAGAATCTGCCACCTCGGCGTCTCTCCCACACATTCGTCCGACTACCCAGAAACCCTAATATCGACCGGAAAAGCGTACCAGAAAATCGAACTCACCGGAAAACCGTGTTTTGCTCATATCTCCCATAATACATGATCGTTTTCGGTGATTCTTGTACCAACGGACTCGTAGCTTCGTCCTCTACAAACCCGGACGTTTAAAAACCTCTATAAATGTCTCGAACGAAGACCCAGAAACAAGTTCGCTAACCTTTTCAAGTCCGCTAAAAATGCCGGAAGTTCGCTAAGAGGTAGAGAAGTACGCTAGGACACTCCTGAAGTTCGCTAAGGCACAAGTTCGCTAAGAAGACATCAAGTCCGCTAAGCTTTAAACAAGTCCGCTAAAGCAAACCTCAAGTTCGCTAACAACCTCAACAAGTTCGCTAGGGCAATCTGCATATCTTCAAGAACGATGAACAATTCTGGAAAAACGATGAACAGTGCAGAAACTTACTTCATGAACTTGAAACTGCCCAGAAACAATCGGAAATCTCGATATGATGCACGAGATGTGATAATAAACCATTCACGACATTGTTGTGGCCACCAACAACACATAAACAGCAGCAACTCGGATCAAATCAGCTTCCAAATCTGGAAATCTTCAAGAACACGAAGAACACACACTTACACCGTCAGTGTGTGTTTTTCCAGATCCGCTCAAACAGTTGAGAATCAGATGAAACGGATGCTTCCAATGGATCCGGAATGCGTTTTCCACTGAGAATCATACCTCATTTCATCCGAAAACATGAAGAAAAACCCAGAAAATGAAGAATCAAGCTCCAAAATCTTCAAAAACCCCAAATACGGGAAAACCCCAAAAGTTCCAAAAAAATGAGCTCGGATTTTCAATTTTCCAACAGATTTGAACAAGTAGAAGATAGAAACACATCTAAATGAACTCCAGAACACGAATCCATCATCCATATCATCAGAATCCATCCGAAAATGAAGAAAAAATAGAAAAAAGTCTCTAAAAATAAGTTTTCTCATCTTCACCATTCAAGCTCAAAATCTCAGATTCGAGTGACCAGATTCACGGTGAGATGAATCTGATCGGTACCCGCTCTGATACCATTTGTTAGGACCGATTTTCACTACGAGAATCTCGATCTTGAGCAAGAACATGTTCGGATGAGAAAAACTCATAACAAATGAAGAAGATGATGGATGAATCAAGAAATCAAGAACATGAAAGATGATGAACATAGTCAAATGATTCATTAATCGAAAGATTACAATCAATGGATCATGAAGAACACACAATCTCTCTCTAGAAAATCCATGACTCACTCTCTCTCTAGAATGGAAATCTCACACTCTACAAGAAATTCATCATCTCCACATTCGGAGACTCCTTTACTTGTAATGGGCACCCTCACTATATATAGTGAGGGTGACTAACAACAGAAATACATAACTGAATAAACGAAATTACAAGTAAAGTAAATAACATAAATTGATAATTAAATCAAAGCTGATTAAACTAATCCGAAGCTTGACTCGCTCGAACCGATCTTCCGTTGACTTTTACGTTGACCGTTGACCCGAACGGTTGACTTTTCCGGAAAACGGTCTTCGGTCCAAACTGCAAGCCTCGAGCATCATAACCCGCGTCTCTGAATCAATTCACATGGATTCTTCAGTCGAATGCTTTGGTAAACAGATTTGATGGCGTCAGTCACATAGATTTTAAGTTCCAACAGAAATGCATGTCATCTAGGGCTAGATCTAGGGATTTACTCATCAAGATTCAATCTTTATGTTTCAAATGGACTTGATTTGCTTCATGAATGTTGTTTAGGACTAGATCCATGTATTATAATCATCAAGTTTGGATTTTTCCTTGATAAATGGCTAGATCTTAACATGTGTGTCATCTAGGGTAGAAATGTGTGTCATAAAGCTTTAAGATGTCATTTTTACCTCATAACTTGTTTAGATCTATAGTTTTCTTGTAGGATCTGTATATAAAGCTATCAATCATGAGTCTTTATGTGTTTAAATGATAGACCTACCATGCATGCTCAAATAGGGTTTGTTTTATGAATCAAAAGCCGATCAATGGGCTAGTTTTGGCTAGATTCATGCTAAACTAGGCTAGGTTCATGCTAGATTCAAATAGATCTATAAAATCTATAATAGCTTATGTTAGATCTGATCCTATATGATAATCATGTATATTACCTTGGATTATTATCATGGAAATTGAATTTGTTGACTATGATGATCTATGTTTGACTATGTATGACTATGTGGACCTATGTTCAAATTATGTTTACCATGTTGACTTATGTTTGACCATGTTGACTTATGATTGACCATGTTGACTTATGTTTGACCATGTTTGACTTTCATATAAATAGTCAAAATAGGGTTCTTTAACCTTACCTTTAGTTTAGGAATTGGACCCATAACGTACGTATCACCTTCCTAATCACCAACGAGTCGTCGAGTCGGTCGTGTCGTGAGGTTAATCTATTTAACTATTTAAATTATTTATTGATTTATTCTTTTACCTCGCTAGTCGTCAAGATTATCATCGAGTCTATCCTTCCTCATTTCGTGGTGTCTTTTCTCTCAAATTGTGTCTCCATATCAGGTGAGTATTCATAGCCCCTCTTTCATTTCAATGTTTTGGGGTGCAACATGTATCAGTATTCAAAAACCCTAAACTCTTTATTATGCAAAATCTATGCGATTCTATGTGTTCCATGTGTGATATTCTATTGTGTGATACTTGTTGGATTCTATGTGTGGATATTCGCTAGTCACTAATCACTAATCGCTAATCGCTTGTGTACCATTAACCATCGAGCCGTGGCAACAATGATAGATCTATTGGCTGACAACCCACCTGGCCTGCCTTGGCTTGGGCGCCGGGTGATTGCTCCCTTATTGTCTAGGGTTGGTGCACATCACTTATATGACTCGTTGATCATGATTGGATATTATCGCTTGACTCATTGAAATCGCAATGTTTAATCTATGTAGTATGTTAAACCTATGTTTACTCACCAATTATTCGTAGTTGACCTTTATTTTATACATGTTGCAGGACTTGCTGTTAGATGATGACTTCTTGCTGTTGACACTATAGGATCGCATGTGGACTTAGTGTGACCTAATTAATAAGATTTATTTGATTCATTGTTGTTTATTTTTATCATGTATTGTAATGAATATTTATGTATAATGAAATGGGTTGATTAAGAATATCGCAACATTTAAATAGTGTTGTGTGCATCTGGACAATCATCGCGCCCCGACATCTTCCGCCGTCGGTTGGGGTGTGACAGATTGGTATCAGAGCCACGGCTATAGGGATCTAGGTTATTAGAACCGGCTTGACCTAGACTTATGCCTTAGGTGTCCTGCATGAGTGCCTCATGCAAAGCATGCCTATATGATTTATATGTCCTCTATATGCTTCTTAATCATGCCTGTTTAACTGCTGCCTTTATCAATTAGCACGCACTTATACACGAATCACTTGAGGCTTCCTAGCCTCTTTCCTTAGAAATGGTGCCTTACGTGCCATTTAGGATGTTGATTTTCGGTTTTATAATCTCGTCAGACACGGGGCCTTAGTGATTGACATGTAGTAACTGTAAGGGTGGAAGCACCGGTAGTTGGGGTCTCTAACTGGAAAAGCGTTGCGTACAAAATTAAATTGACGGATCCGGACGCTTACCTGGGACGCCCCGATGAGAGTGCTGAAACATATAAGGCCAAAACATGTCAAACACTAGGATCTTACTCTGATTTGTCACGGTTGTAGTTTCCCACTCGGGAAGTGAGGGCCATTCCGTATATTTTTCAAAATATCATTCGATTTCGTGTTTTACGCGGTGTATGTAAAATTTTCAATAACCTATGATAATCTGAGTTACACCATCTCACTATCACATACTTAACCTTTTATAACCTAAATGGATTTCAATCTAATTTCTCGTTTTCTATATCGATGGTTTTATGGTTTTCTCTTATGATTCTCGGTATTCTATGATTTATCAAAACCAGTTATCTCATGATTTCAAATCGGTCACTCACCCTGATGTACCCATTGCCTCCTGATTGATTCCTCCTCTTTTCTTTGCTTGAATCGATGTATTCTTCGCCTCAACCGTCTAGTGGCTCGAGTGGTTGTACGTTAAGTGACTGTTGTCCTCCCTGATTTAACCTAACAAGCTCTCTATGCCAATGCTACTGCCTCAGAACCCGCCTATCCTTTCAAACGCCATAAGGCGTGCGATTCTTCTAAGTGCAAGGACTCTGGGAACCCTACATATCTAACGCAAGGAAACTCGGGTGTTGGGTCCTCTTCTACCAGAGTCAGCAAGAAGAAGTGGAAGGCTAACCTATACCAGGACAACAACTCATGATGTTCCATTTGATGTTGCTATTCCCCCATACCTCTCGTCGTTCAAAGTATCCCCTTTGCGCCGAAAGCTAAAAAGCCCTACTTGGGACTAAACCCTTTATGCAATCGGTGCAACCATCATTACCCTACCCACCTTCCATGTTGGTAATGCACAAAATTGTGACCTTCTCGGTCATCATAAGGGCATCTGCCACTGACCCATCTATCTCAGGAGCACTAGTCACCAGCCAACACAAGACCAGTCTCAAATGTTTCAACCTATGATGCCCTTGCCTACTCAAGCCTTTGTTGTTATTGCTTTGGTGCCCCTGATCGTACTCCTCTGGCGCATCCACTGTTAGTTACCTTAAACGTTGCCATCAACGACAATGCTATCCGTGGACCTCATGCTGGATCTTCCCGCTCGGATGTTGTTTGATGAGTCTTATGTTGTTGCCTTGTAATCATTTGAAGTCATTGACTACCTATGTAGTGACTTCCTTTATTTTGGTATTGTTTGAAACTTTATTATTCTATTCCCTTACGCATTTATGTACTTGATTATGTGTTGTCTCGTTTGAGTTTCATAATCTTTTACCCCTTATATGATCATTATCGTTATGTGTAAGTTGAGTAAATTCTCGTTGATGGGTTCGCGAGTTTACAGGTTGCGTGGTTACGGGATTACACGTATACATGCAGACAAGCGGGCACATAAGCGGGTTGTGAACCTACGCGCACATGAATCTCCTGTGTCGTTAAAAGTTTCAAATTAACCATTTTGAAATACATTCGTTTGATATATCTCGTGTATCTTAGGTATGTGTGTCGGGGAGTCTACCCGTTTGGAAATTTATGAGTTTACAAGTCCACATGTTTACGGGATTGCATGTGTATGAGTTTATGATTTTACGACCTTTCGAGTAGACAACCTTATACACGTATTGTTATCCAACCTATTCGTTCTAAGTTTGGTCTTAATGACCATTGAGTTATGTCTGCCTTGCGACCTAACTCGTTGATGTCCGTTCTTCAGCATTGTTCACCGTTAGCATTTTCAGATCCTTTTCCTCTTATCTCAGCGTACCTTCTTGGTTATATTTCAGTTACCGTTATGCTTCATGGAGATCATTCGTATCTCGCCGGACACTCAGAACCCGACAATCCTTGACGATAAACCAGTCTGTGGGCTCATGTCCATAATTACTTGCGTACGGAGCGCATGCATTTAGGACCCAAGATTGTGAGAGCTCATCATAATGAAGTGGGAATCGGAGACATCCGAATATACGTCGGGTCTTCCTCCCGTTCACCAAATCGACTTTCACATTGCCTTTATGCTCGTAAGACTCCAGTTTCCAGTCACCTTATCGTCTCTAACCCTCGGGGAACCGTTCGCCTCTGCACGATCGTTCTTCTTTATGGGTTTAGCCTTTCCATTGTGTTAACCCTCCTCATTTTGTGCCCTTCATGCGCCTCAGCTTTTGTTTGTACCTGATTCGCGATAGTGTCTGGTCCTGAACTCCATGTTTCGACCGTCACTTCGCGTCCCCTTTCCAAATTCGTGATCACCCTCATAGGGGATATATGAATTTGCTCATTTCTCATCTTTGATGTTTATCGTGGAAAGCTCGCTTGTATTCAGACCAGAAACTCCGGGGTGTTCCGGTTAGTTAGGGTCAGGATTTCGGCTATTGATTTACTTAATAGCCGATTTATGGAATCGATCCGTGCCGTTTCTGCCCTAGAGTTGTCTAGCGTTGCTTTACCAATGACTCATGAGTCTAATTTTAGACTCTAGACCCATCGTTTCTCGGATTCGATCCTTCGATTCGACTCTCGTTTGTTGCATGACCTTGATGATTGTGTCGGTTGTGATTCATTCTTTCTTCACGCTATCATTATGTGATCGGTTTCTGGATTCTTTAATCTATTTCATCGGGTGTATCACTTAATTCTAAATCCTTGGCCTCATCTGAAGGGTACTATGGGTGGATGTGATCGGTAATCACTATTAATCAAGTTATTCTCATTTTTTGGTATATTTATGTTATCAGGTTTCTCGCATTTCGAGTTATGATATTCGATTTATGTTATCAGGTTTCTCGCATTTCGAGTTATGATATTCGATTTATGTTATCAGGTTTCTCGCATTTCGAGTTATGATATTCGATTTATGTTATCAGGTTTCTCGCATTTCGAGTTATGATATTCGATTTATGCTACCAGGATTTTCGCATTTTAAGTTATGTTTTCGGTACATGTTATTGAGTTCATGTATTTTGAGTCATGATAGACGATTTATGTTATCGGACCCATGTACTTCGAGTCATGCTATATGATTCGTGTTATCGGACTCATGTCCTTCGAGCCATGCTATTCGATTAGTGTTATCGAGCTCATGTATTTCGAGTCATGCTATTCGATTCATGTTATCGGGCTCATGTATCTCGTGTCATATTATCCGGTCTATAACATCGGGTACATGAATTTCGAGTTATGATGTTCGGTCCATGTTATCAATGCATGTATTTCGAAGCATGTTGTTCGGTTCCAGCTATCGGTACATGTATTTCGAGACATGCCGTTCGGTTCACGTTATCAATACATGCATTTCGGGACATGTTGTCCGGTTCATGTTATCAAATTCATGCACCTCAGATCATGTAATTCAATTCGTGTCACCGAATTCATACACCACGAACCATGCGGTTTATTCCAAGTCAGCGGAGGCATGTGATTCTGAAACGTACCGTTCGGATTACGCTAGTCGTAACACCCGGACGAGTACTAATCGGGTCATGGCATCCAATGCGTGGTTTTCCGCTCAATTCGTGGGACTCGATTTCTTTTGGTATCATTGGTTTCAAGCCTTTTTGGTGCTCGTCACTTGAATTTTTTCGGTTGCATCGTAAATTCGAGTGCCGATCATTACTCTACTCTTGCTAAATCAGGGACTCATACGCGCTGCTACCTACGATCGTGTGTGATGCTAGCTTAGCATACGATCGGTATCGGTTGTGGGGTATAGGTCTTGGGTTTTAGCGAGGGCTGATTCAGATTCTATCCAGATATCGTGTCTCGTAAGGTAAACCGGATGTGGGTCGCTACCCATCTAGTTCACCAGAACTTGACGCCGTGCTTGGATAAGATGTCTGAAGCTCCACATCTTTGTTTATCGATTTTGGTGTTGGCTTATTCTATGTGATCTATGTGAATCTATGTGAATCTACGTGAATCTATATGTTTGAGTTGGGTTACTTTGAAGAAATCCATGTTGCATCCATCACTCACCTGAGTCTCCTAACCCCCCCCCCCCCGGTCTCGTTCCTAAAGTAGGGGAGACTATGATCCGCTATTTTTGGTTAGTCTCTCGGCTGAGTCTGGACTAATCGTTGTATATTTTTGAGATCTATCTCAGTTTCTGTTGTTTGTCCTATGTTGTTCTATCATTGGGAGTCGGGCCGAGAATTGTGTGTGTGTAGGTTATGTCTCTGTTCATCGGTTACCTCACAATCTATTCTCCTCAGTCATCATTCTAAACCTAACCCTTGCGGTTGGGTGGAGATTTTGGTGCCGATATAATTGATTCAGCAATCGAGAATATATTTCTATCCTCGGTGAAATCCCTTACGTCGACTCTATGATTGGTTTCAAATGTCAAAATGTGTTGTTTTAGTAAAACTCTCTTAACTACTATTTTCCCTTATATTTATAAGTCTCTTCTAATTTCGGGACGAAATTCCCTAAAGTAGGGGAGACTGTAACATTTGTAAAATATCCGATTGAGAAATCCGACCCGTTTTGAATTTACGCGATTTACCGATTTGTAAATTACTGAAAACCGGAAGAATTTTAGAGTGTTTACACCCCAATT
>JBCNJP010000012.1:20274989-20289989 GCA_039602395.1 Deinandra increscens subsp. villosa | reverse complement strand
ATCAGTGAACATGGCGAGACAGTTAGAAGCTTAGAAGATGCTCTAAATGGGCTTTCTGAAGATGAGATACGAGATATTGTCAGGATTGGTGATACTGAGAGCAGAATAGTGACCCAGACCTATCATGAAAGTCTCCTTTTTCAAAAGGCCAAATTTCGGTTACAAGCTATTGAAGAGGAAAACAAGATGGGAACCGGATGAACTTGGCTGGAAGAAGAGATGATCCCTGTATTTTGTGTAAAATTGCATAAGTTGTTCCAGTTTGTATGTTAACATGATAGTTGTTACAGTTTTATTCATACACTTTTCATCTATAATAACATACACATTTTCAATGAATCATAGCAGACCTCCATTTCACTCATAACTGTGATCTTACATGAAGTATATATT
This sequence comes from Deinandra increscens subsp. villosa, assembly GCA_039602395.1. Lineage (NCBI taxonomy): Eukaryota > Viridiplantae > Streptophyta > Magnoliopsida > Asterales > Asteraceae > Deinandra > Deinandra increscens. The sequence continues at coordinate 20,289,596 of JBCNJP010000012.1, read as the reverse complement.
CATATGCTATGTTAGTATATATGTTGGCGTTTTGATATGGTGGGATGAGATGATTTATAAACAGGATAAATTTTACTTCTTCAGTAAATTGGAAGAAGAGAAAACCAGATGAACTACGATTCCTCGGGAAGAAGAGTTCATGATGATTGAGAGAAGATGAACTAGAGTTCTTCAGGATGAACTGGATAAACTAGAGTTCTAAAGTTCTTCAATATGGTTAACCAGTTTTCTTCTATTGTAAATACATACACATTTTCAATGAATCATAGCAGACTCCATTTTACTCATAACTGTGATCTTGCATGAAGTATATATTCATATGTTATGTTAGTATATTTTGGCATTTTGATATGGTGGGATGAGATGATACATAAACAGGATAAATTTTACTTCTAAATTGGAGGAAGAACAAAACCGGATGAACTACAATTCCTCAGGAAGATGAGTTCATAAGTATTGAGAGAAGATGAACTAGAGTTCTTCAGGATGAACCGGGTAAAATAGAGTTCTAAAGTTCTTCAGGATGGTTAACCAGTTCACAATAAAATAAAAATCACATCAGTTCACAATAAAATCTACTTGCAACAATCAAATTTAGAATAAAATCAACTTTAATGATTGAGATAAAATCTATCTATATAATTAATGGTGTTAACCAAAACAAAACATGAGGAAGAGCTAACAATAACTTTAATATGTATATATATATATATATATATATATATATATATATATATATATTGATCTTTATACAAAGAGTTTCATAAGATCTTATACAAAAATCTATCTAACTAGCTAAGACCTAGCATCCGACATATAGTCTTCATCATCAAAGATGTTGTTGCTACTGTCATCAGGATACGGCTTTTGACCAAGCGGCAATCTCGGTCCCAACTTGGAGGTGTAGGTGGAATCCCTGTTCCGGATTAAATACACATCCAGCTCTCTCTCCCCCTCTGGTCCCTGGAGATGAAGTTTCATATCCCCTACAACTTCGGCACTGATGAAATCAGCGTACTCAAGCCCGTATGTGATGGACAGAGGTGGGATCCTCTAGTAAATGAGGAAATAGCCAATCGATGAGTGGTTTAGGTATTGCACCATTTGATCCAGATCATGACAATCAAATGTGCGAATGTCGACATAGTCGACATAATCTACTATTCCTTTCCACACATCCTGGCCGGCGGCATTCCGGTGGAAATCGCCGCAGTGATGGATCTTGAGGGTGAACCTCCGACCACCTGTAAAAAACCCATATGCAGAGTAGAGAGTAAGTAACTAAAAAACATAAAACCCTAAAAATAAAAAATTGCAGCCATTGTTGAGTGAAAATACACTTACAGGGAGTCTTGCCGTAGTAGGGCGCTGGTTCGTTAACACCCCTAATCCTCCATTGTTTACCAAAGGCAGCCATTGATCGATCGAAGTTTTTTTCTTGATGATCCGGAAATGCGTTCGTACAGAAGATTTTGGTGGCGAAAAAGTGGAAATTTAAAGGCAGACAGGACACGTTACCAGCTATGGTGGGAAGAAGTGGAAAGGTCAGGCCAAGATAACCATGTATATTTTTTACCTTTACCACGCAAATCCTGTTTTTACCGTGTCTATTTATTACCTTTAGCAACGCAATTTTTTTATCAATTATTTCTTATGTGATGGGAGTAATTAAATAAGTTCTGGTTAAAATATAACCAATTAACACTTATGTCTCAATGGTTCTTCTTAATCTTGTAGTGTGTTCCTTTCTTTTGACTGACCCAGGTTCAAGCCTTGTTTTTTGACTGACCCAGGTTCAAGCCTTGTTTGCTACAATTTATAATTTTTTGATTGTCTAATAATGGATGACTGGATTTTATAAACTGAATAGATTTTAATTCTTCAGTAAATTAGAACAAGAACAAAACTGTATGAACTAACAAGAACAAAACCGTATGAACTAGAATTCCTCAGGAAGAAGAGTTCATCTGGAATGAGAGCAGATGAACAGAACTAGATGACATTTTTAGACAACTGTTTCACTGCCTTGGCGGACAGAGATGATTTATAATTAAACAGGACCAATTTTAGTTATTCATTAGAGAAGAAGAAGAAGAATAGAACCGGATGAACTAGAGTTCTTCAGGATCAAGAGTAATTATTCAGTAATAGAATAGGATGAACTAGAGTTCTTCAGGATGAAGTATATATACTATAAATAACCAAAGTTGTTATTTCTGTTCGTAGTCTATATGATATTCCCATGTATTTAAACCCATTATCTAGTGAACTAAAATTATTGTGGTTGAAAACAATTCCTTATACACTAATATTTAGTCACACAACCTAATATATGTAGAAGACAACTGGATGAACTAGAATTCTTCAGGAAGAAGATCGAGTCAAAAGACACATCGGATGCATAACACATCAACAATTAACTACATATATAATCCAAAAGATGTGATGTCAGTCAATCAATTACAAATATATATAATAAAAAAAACAACATAAACTTAAAACATGCTCCCATAGGGAAATTGTCTGAATCGTCATATCGACATGTCCATTGGTAGCTACCTTCAGGGAGGGGGGAGGAGGAGGAGGAAGACACCTCCACATCTCCATCGAGGTAGATGGATATGACCTCCTCGTTCATGACGTGCAGGGCCAAGGCCCTAACATCCCTCGGATCATCGGTGAATGGAACCAGTCCAAATTCCAGAGACAATCCTGGGATCCTCAGGTAGGGGTCGAAATCTTTCAAGTCATAACCTAGGTCAGACACCATTTGACCTAGGTCATCGATCGAGAAGGATTTAATGTCCACCTCGTCGAAGTAGCGAACCCTCCCATCGATGTACTGTATCCGACCATTGAGGCTCGTAAAATTCCCTAGGTGATAGATCACCAAAAGTAAACAGACTAAAATCTTCTACCCCTGTTCAAGAAAAATAACCAAATCAGAGACGCGAAGTCCACATTAAAGCATTTGAATGTCAGTCATTTAGATGATTACTTACCGTATTCGAGGCTATCTTCCACATTCAGAGGATGCAAATGCCACATTTTCAGAGAGTGGTGATAAACCAAAAAATAGAGAGCTGAGAGAGCTAACGGCGTATATGGTGATGATCGATAATTAATTAATTAATTATATGATTTATATCCGAAACTCGAGGTGGTAGATAAACATTTGACCTCTAGTAATGATATATATCCGTCGTCGCCACAGATAATTAACTAATTAAAATTGGCTACTATTTAGGCACGGTTAATATATGTGGCCATAGGTAATAGATTTTTGTCACTCACAACCTACTATTGAGTCACACAACCTAATAATAGTGGCCATATGTACTAGCTTTTAGCCACATAACTAAGTAAAAAGCGTGGCCATTGCTCATATTTAGCCACGCATAATATATACTTAATAGTTTTGTTTTTTTTTTTAATTTACTAAGTAATAAAATCTAATCTTCCGTCACATAACATTATTTAAACGTGGCCATACATTCCTTTTTGGTCACACGAATTAAAAATCATAAAAATTCCGTGGTCGTTTGGTGCATTTCGCCACTCTTTTTTAAGCGTGACAAATAAGTGTCACATGTTTTTATAAAACAGTGGCTAAAGCCACTGCACCTGATTGTTGTTATCACATAACCAAAAAAATACGTGGCTAAAAGGGTCCAAAGGCTATATATTTGGCCTCGGGTACAAAATATGTGTGGCTAAAACTAGTATTTCTTACTTTTGGCCACGTTTTTTACAAAATAGTGGCTATGCGTTAAAAAAACCGTGGCTGAAGCCACTTTTTGACGTAGTGTTAATACTAATATTTTTTTAATAGTTTTTGAAGGTTAAAAGTAAAAAGGCAAAGCTTAGTGCAAGTCAAAACACCGCACCTTCCACTACAAGACGAACATGACTTGTAGGATTGATGGACTCTTGGGAAAATAGATGGAGACAACTTCTGTCAAGCTATCCGTGTCTAGATAATTTTAAAGCTAATGAATCAAAAATATATTTTGTGAGCAAAGCGAAAAAAATCCAGTCACGGATTTATTTGAACTTGGACCTAATATGTTAACGAAGGCGGAGACGAAGAAAGATGGTACCGATAATAAAATTGGAAAAGATGTAGTTTCTGAAGTTGATTAGAAGAAACGTAAGCGTGGTGGGCATAAATGTTTAGAGGCAGAGATATCGAGAAAGGAGAGAGACGTCATTAAGCAAGATCAGGATCAGGTTATCGCATCGGCAGAGGTGAGCCTAAAGAGACGTGACTCTAGTTGTGTGCCCCATATAGAAATCGAAGTAGTACGTTTAAAAGTTTACTTACTATCTCTTTTTAAATAAATTTGTTTACTAAAGGTGTTTGTGTTTGCAGTCAATCAGTACATTTTACCTTATAGGCCATTCAACGATAGTAGTCCCGATTTGATTGTAGCTAGAGGACGAGTGTATCCTACATCTCAGAGGACTTTACATGGTCGTACGATAGCTGATGGTTTCGTGAAAGTACAAGTAGATGATGTAAACCAAGAATAGAGAAGTTTTCAAGTCCCACTTGAGACAGAGACCGATGAGTTAATTAAATTGGGAGATGCACAAGGTCAATGTATTCAGTGGCCAGAGAACGATGAGTTAAATAAATTGGGAGATGCACAAGGTCAAATTTATTCAATGGCCGAGAAAATATATAAAGGTATATTTTATATAAATAATAATTGTATATTAGTATATTTGTTGTTATACTAATGTCTTTTAATAATATACAGATTTTGAATAACGATTCTTCTGAGCATTCTTATATTGCCCAACGGCAAAGTGTATCTTTGTCTGCCTCTCAATCTCTCTGTAGTGTAAATGCAGAATCGTCTTGACATTCTTCGAGTCCAGTTTATAGGCCACAGGTAGTTCTTAATATATATTTTACAATTTATATTTAGTTATGTAATATGTTTTTTTGTCAACGTAATTTGAGAAAACATATTCATGTCACGATCCACAACTAATGACTTTAGAAGATGAAAGGTTCATTTCTTAACAGCTTGACATGACTTTTGTTAATCTGGTAATCACTTTTTTTCTAAAATACACACATATATATATGTGTGTATGTATATGTATTTATAATAAATTGGTGTATTATCTTTTTTGTTAATAATATTATATATAATTGCAGCTAAATGAATTCTATCCGTTACAATCGAATCATGTTGATCAAAATCTTAATAAGCTTGATCCTTCTTCTGATGCTAATGTTGTTATCGAGCCTATCATTAAAAAATGAAAAAAAATGCTAGTCTTTTAACTAAGCTAAAGAAAAGGAAGAAGTCTAGAAATATATATAGATTAGCGGAAAATTTGGCATGTCTAGTGAATGAAACTCCCATATAATAAGTGAAGTCGCCGTTGGGGATGTATAACGAAGTAATTACCGAGAATGTTGAAATACAAGCGTTACTACAAGTATGTCTTAACAAAGGGGTGGATATCAACGTTTTCGCTTGGTTTGCAATGCAAGTTCGAATATTTTGTTTAACTATTCCATGGTAATTTTTGTTTTTAGTGTGATTAACCTTATCATATTTCTTTTTAAATATAGGTATTTATATATACTTTTGGGGAAGATCATGCTATTGGTCTCACCACATATTTTAATCCTCGGTATATTGAACTTCGTATGTGCAACATCACTAGGGATACCGTCATAAAACACATTTAAAGTGTTATGAAACTTCACAAGGATAAGCAATAATCTATCGCACCATATTTAGCGGGATATGGCAATTCTTTTTTCTACGTATAATGTTTTTTATTTATTTCATTTGTAGTCTACTTAAATATTATTTTTCTTTGAAAATTTCATTTATGCAGAAGTCATTGGTCCTTAATTTTGATAACTCGTCAGTGAAACAAGCATTATTTTGGATCAATTATCGACTCGATTAGTGAAAGAAAATATGCAAAGAGTTACATGATCACAGAAGTAATTGAAGAGGCTATTGGAAAGACGATACGATGGGAGATGGTTAACGTAAGTTTTTATTAGTTTTTTTATGATTTGTTTATTTTATATTTTAATTATTATTTTATTGTTATTTCTATATATAGTGTTATCAAGAAAACGGTACGGGGTTATATGGACATTATGTATTGAAGGCCATGTTTCAATTTGTAGTTGAATGGTGTGAACGTCTTGTAAAGTTACTTTTACATTTTTATATATTTTATATGTTAAACTAGCTATAATATATATTGAATTATGATCTCAATGATTTTATATACTTATCCTTTTTGGATGATGAACGATTATGCGGCTCTTACTCAAGATAAGATTAACATAGTGGTAGCTTATGCGTTACGTGGAATTACGGATGTCGTTGAGATATGAATGAACTACCTAATAGAGGCTAGAGTTAGATTAGACTGTGTTTTTGTGTATACATTTGGTATCTTGTTTGATTTATATTATTGTTTTGAGTATTGGTGTTTAAATGTTCTATTTGATTTTGAACATATGGGTCTTTTGCTTCTCTTCTCCTTGTTTATGTTCTAGCTAGGTAAAGTTTAATAGGTGGAGAAACAAAAAGTTATCTTTGCTGGTACAATTTTGGTGGCCGGAAACAAAATGGTATTATTGGTGGTACATAAAAGGGTGATGTTTTTTATTGATATATCAGGTGTTGTTTTTGTTGGAGAATAAAACGTTATTTATACTATTAGTTTTAAGCGTCTGTTTTTTTTTTCAAGCGTTGTTTTTTATATGTTATTATTAATTAAAATAAATCAATACATTTTACAGCGCTAATTTACCTTTACCGATAGTTTTTACAAAGCTTGATAGAGCGCTGTTTTAGATCATATTTTCGCCGTAAAAAAATGAACTTTTTGTACTAGTGCCACTCGTGTCTATCGAAAAGGAAACGGGCGGTAGTTATGGGCAACTCCCAATTAAATAACACTTTAACTTTAACCTAAGCATGAATAGGGGTACAAGTTTTTTTTTTCTTTTTCTTTTTTCATATATGTTCAGAGCTCCAAACACACCCAAGTTTGCTATCTCGTTTATCTTATGTCCGATCGATTTAAGGTGTAGTTTACCGTACGCCCCATGTCTAGGCAAATCCATACACATGGAGTTAAAATCAAATAACAATAAGTACGTACGTAGATATAATCGATCAAGAATAGAAATTAATGCATTATTACTTTACTATAATATATATATATATATATATATATATATATATATATATATATATATATATATGGTTAAGTTCAATGGAAAACTAAGTTTTATTTGGAAACTGGAAAACCAAAGGAAAATTATATTAAATGAAGGCTATTTAGGTAATTTTGGTGCTCCTTTTTTTTTCTTTTATTAATTTTTGTGTCTATCCAGCTAATGGCCACCTTACGACCTTAAAAAAAAACGTTTTTTGTTTTTTGTTCGTCCGACTATGTTGCATATATGCAACATTGTATGTTGTTTACATTGCGTACATGCAACATACTATGTTACATATATGTGACGTATGAAGCATACATTGTTGCATATATGCAAAATGCTATGTTGCATATATTCAGCGTATGCAACACACTATGTTGCATATATGCAACACACTATGTTGCATATATGCAACATAGTCGGACGAAAAAGATGAACAAAAAAACATTTTCTTTTTTTGGTTTTTTATAAAGTTATTATGTAGATATATGTGAATTAAAAAAAAAGGAAAAGGAAAAGAAAAAAATGTCAAATTACTCAAATAACATTCATTTAATATAATTTTCTTTTGGTTTTCCAGTTTTCCAAATAAGAGTGGTTTTCCAAGGAACCTTACCATATATATATATATATATATATATATATAGTGAAAAGTTCATTGTAGACCCCTTAAAAAGTGTAGACCTATAGACCCCTCTAATCGCCATTAGATCTATCTAGTTTAAGGGTTGAGATTGATTTACTTAAGTTAATGAGATTTTTAATCTAAAACACGCGGAGGGGCTTATAGGTAATTTTACTATTTTCGTTTATAACATCATTCCCGTCAATCCTCATCAATCTACGATCCTAAATCTCCCGAAACCCTAAAACATGGAGCGATTCAAGGATTAGCGATCTCCACAAGCATTATCCTCTTTCAATCATATAAAGCGCCCAAATCTCACTCATCTGTTTCAATCAAGCTTTTAGCTTCTAGTCCGCCATCATCCACGCAGGTGATTATTCATCCACTCCTTCACTCCGCCTTTGATTTGACTCACGGCCATAGGTTTACTCGTATATATGACCACATTGATTCGATTTAATCAAATGATTTTCTGTTTTAGGTGTTTGTGATTCATTAGCAACGACATAAATTCATTTTGCCCAATTTTGAGTTGGTTACATTTGGGAATTTTGAGTTGGATAGCTTTCCCTTTGTTTTTTATAGTCACTGCAAAACTCTTTTCTTTTGTGTGCCAAAACAATGTGACAGTATTTTATCTTTGAACTTTTAAGGCAGGTGATGTTCATTAATCTGGTTTTGGTATAGAAGCATGCTGGCAGTTTTATAGAATGGTCCATAGTCCTATGCTTTCTTTCTTGTTAAACTATTCAATATTATTTCTGTGTGCATCAAACAGTTTAGGATTATAAAATTTATGTAGTTAGTTAAAGTGACACTACTAAAGACATTAATCTCTGTTGAAAAAATTCATTTAAGCTAGTTACATATATATACATTTTATATGCTTTTACTTTTTGATACAATGGAAAAAATATGTGAATCAAAATTGCCAAGTTTATTTATTTGTCTGTTTTGTTACTATTACAATCATATATGAATTTTCTAGCAGCATGCATGCTTTAGTTTATTTTGATCTCTTCTCGATGTTGTTTCTGGCGAGAAGCAGATTGTAGATGGCGCTATGGTGCATTGCGAGAAGCGACGCCACAAGTGAGGCTTTACAGACGGCGCTTGACTACATGTGCAGCACGCGGGAGCAGACCGTGTACAACTGCAGCAGCAGTTTGGGTGTCTCTATTTTCTTTTATACACAATTCAATTTGCTTATAACTTTAATGTTTGGAGGCAGGCAATACATGATATCTCCCCATCAGCTACTGTTTCGTTTCCACAAAGAGCTAATTACCTAAATATAATAACTCATCTTTTAAATAGTAAATTAACGATAGGTATGACGGTGACGGTGTTAGCTGCTTTTCCGTTAGTTTCTTTTTGATTGCTTTTTGAAATGGATAAAAGGACATTCTGTCTGTATCATCCAGCCCATTCCCGTTTTGTATGTCTCTCTCCTCCATTAAACCAGAGCTCATCTTTCTTTCTCTCTAGAAAGAGCAAATTCTGGTGCACGCTTCGTAGCTTTTCGGTAACCGCGACAATCCCGGCGACCGATTTTTTCTGATAGTCGCACCATTTGTTTCTCTCTCTAGAAACCCTCTTGCTGATGATCGTTGTTTGAGCTCATGGATTTGAGTATGACGATGGCTAGGGTTTTCTAGGGCGGTGACGACGACTGTTGCACTATGCGTTGCCGGCGTCTGGTGGTCGTCGTTGTAGCGCATTGCCGAGCTCATATCTTGATGGCTATGATGTATTCTGCTCACAGGCGTGGCGTTCATCGCAGCCGTGCAGATCTGAGCCACTTGGACCACCGCTGCGTAACCGGCGTGTAAATTCGAGATGTTTGTTCTGCTCAGCGTCTCTGTACTCCGATTAAATCTCTGGCAACTCTTTTCTCTCTCTATAATGGTGGATCTTGAACCGCCTATTTGTTGCTTGAGTTTTATAGACTGATTTCTTGATGGTTGTGATGTTTTTGGCTCACCGGCGTGGCGTTGATCGCAACCGTGGGTCAGATCTGAGCATTGTGTTACTTTATTTGGCTTCGGATCTTCAATTTCTTCACCGGTTTCTTTATTTTAAAGCTCTGTTTGGTAGATCTGAAGTTGGTTTGTTACAAGCCTTGAAGGTTGTTGCTTTATTTGACTTCGGATCTTCAATTTCTTTACCGGTTTTTTTAGTGTTTCATTTTTATAAGGGCTTTCATGTTAAAGTATTTTATTTGAATTATGAATCTTTTTCAGTTTTCTTGGTGATTTTTCTATGAATTTGATTTGATCTAGAAGTGACTTTCCAGTTGCTATTTCAGTGGGTTCTCCTTTAATATGTCACGCATGTGACTGCTTTGTTATTAATGCATGTTGGTTTTGTGAAAACCTCTTCTTTGATGGTAGCTTCTTCTCGAAAAAGATATGGAAGACCACTGGTTCATTCTGTTATGCTTATTCTGGTTTTCTGATGCGATAATGCTCATTTTCTAAATACGAATATATGTTCTCAATTTATCTGGTTTGGTGTATCTGAAAACTGGTTGCTTCTCGAGACGATGATGATCTAATGAATTACCCTGATTAGATAGGAATGCCGGAAATCTTATTTGCGTGGCAATCTTTTTTTTTTTGCAGCCAAAGGAAAACTATGTGTTCCTCTGTTCTGTTATTTCTTGGGTTTCATTATCTGAGTCTTTGATATCATGCTTCTCTTGCTGCCTGGGTTTGGTGATCTGAGTTCTTTGATATGTACAATCCATAAAAACCTAACGATGATGGCTATGATGATCTAAAAGGAATATAAAAGATGAATCTAAGCCTACTCGTTGTTTTCTTTTTTAGTAACTTTTTTTTTCTGTTCCTTTAAGTTCTTATTTGGTTAGGTTGATGAAAATTAAAAGATAGTTAATAACTAGATTCTATTTTAAATGATGAAATCTTTAAAATACAATGAAAGTTTAAATAAAAACATAGATAAAATTGACTTCAGCTTTTTTAGTATGAACTATCCGGTCACAAAATTATGATCTTGAGTATTTTGTTTCATTAATATTTATAGTGTGACTGCTGGTGCCATCGCTCGAGTAGTCGTTAAATCGTCACTTACTATAAAAATGGTGAGGCCGCCGCAACGCGCGGCGGGTCACCCACTAGTCTTTCTAAAATTTGAAAATTTGTTTATAGTTTCTTTCCTTGGAAGCAAAATAATACAAGAACTACTTGAGTCATATTTATAGTTTCTTTATGTGTCATCAGATATTACCTTAGTCTTAGTTTTAAAAGGTGTGCCCCCACCACCTTTAGGTGAGAGGCTTATCGCTTATGATTACATGAGGTTATATATCTTTTAGCTTGTGCAGGGCCGGCCCCGAAAAACCTCAAAAACTTTTGGGCCCTAGACGAATTAAAAAAACGGGCACTTACAATTAAAAAAAAAAACGGTATATATAAAAAGACAAATTTAAATAATAAAAGCAAAAAAATGGCAAATTTAAATAATAGATACACCCGAGGGAGGAGGGAGTCGAACTAGCGACCTTGTACTTAAAATCTCGGTGGCAAACCAACCGGGCTGAGAAGCTCTTTGTTAATATTTTGCACATTCATTTATAAGTATATTAAAGGTAGCATATATATATATAAAATTTTAAAAATTTCGGGCCCTCCAAAACCCCGGGCCCTAGGCGGTCGCCTACCCCGCCTATGCCCGGGGCCGGCCCTGAGCTTGTGCACATATTATTTATATATTCAGAAATGAGTTTTATAAGCTTCAGTGAGTTTTTCTAGAACGTTGATTTTTAAAGTTTTCAGTGAGTTTAAAAAATGGTGACCTTTATACACAACAATGAGTTTTTTTCATTTTTAGTGAGTTTTATAGACAATCGATTTTTATAGTTTGTAGTGAGTTAAAAAAACAATGAGTTTTAAACACAACAATGTGTTTTAAGCTCAACACTGAGTTTTATGAACATCGATTTTTATTGTTTGTGGTGAGTTTTAAAAACAATGCTGAGTTTTGTAATTTTCAGTGAGTTTTATAGATAATCGATTTTTATAGTTTGTAGTGAGTTTAAAGAACAATGAGTTTTAAACACAACAGTGAGTTTTATAATTTTCATTGAGTTTTAAACTCATCAATGAGTTTTATAGATCATCAATTTTTGTATTTTTTAGTGAGTTTAAAAAACCACTGAGTTTTAAAAACACAATAAATTCACTATTTAGTGAGTTTTAATTAAAAATCACTCCAAGCTTACATATATAATTAAAACTTAGTGAGTTGTAATTAATATATGTAATCAACAATATCTATTCTGATGGAACTAATGAGTTTTACTTGGGTTTTAATATGAGTTTTAAATCCAAAGTGATGTGTTTTACTTAAATCTTTTTTAATAATCTCGATTCTTTTTGCACTGAGTTCTTTAACGAGCTTTATAAGTCAATCAATTCCAGTGAGTTTAAAATGCAGTGTCTTTTAACAGTTAACAGTCAGTTTTAAATGCACTGAATTTTAAAAGAGTAGTACATTTTAAACTCAATAGTGAGTCTTAAAAGTTCAAAGTGAGTTTTAAATCTTAACAGTTAGTTTAAAACTCATCGATGAGTTTTAAATAATGACGATTTTGGTATGAGCAATTTGACTTCAACTAAAAGTCAATTGCAGAAATTTAGTTTACATGCATTAAGTTGTTTATTGATATTATAGATTTTGTTCTTAAAGCTAATTACTCAAACCATCATTTATTTATAATATTTTTAAGGGTTATTGGCTTGAATTAATCCCAACTATCACTTATTGGCCGGGATCACTCCCAACTAAAGAAATCACCACCGCCACCCCCAACTATGAACCTAATATCTGACAACACTCCCTCCGTTAAAAAAGCATGTCATAAAATGTGCATGAGAGTGTTGTCAGAAATTAGGTTCATAGTTGGGGGTGGCGGTGGTGATTTCTTTAGTTGGGAGTGATCCCGGCCAATAAGTGATAGTTGGGATTAATTCAAGCCAATAACCCTATTTTTAATAAGCTTTATAACCCAATGAAACTTCAAAATATGTTTTTATTTGAATCAAATTTGCAGTGAGTTTTAATACTTCAAAACTTATATGTAGTTAATGTCAAGAATTACCTTATCTGTTAGATATCAATTTCATATATAGTTAATGTCAAAAATATAGAACGTGTTTTTGACTTCTACTCTTGGGCTACCAACCCAAGTAGCATAAAGATATTCTAAATAAAATTTTTGGATTTGAGAATATCATAAAGTTATATGTAACTAACATTTTGTAACTAGAAATGTCTACATTCATCATGTTACTATTAATCATGTTTAAGTCTTAACAAATTTTCTGGAGTGGAGATAGTCATGTTTCCACATTACTTTCTTTTCTTGTTTCGTTTTCCCTATGCATCTTATCACATTTCTTACAACAAGACAAGTAGCATAAAGATATTCTAAATAAAATTTTTGGATTTGAGAATATCATAAAGTTTTTTGAAATCTTGTCACATGTCAAAAAACACACAAAAAAAAATTGCCAAACATATTGCAATTTCAAACAAAAAAGGGAAAATGATAAAAATATCTAGACACATAACAAAAATAAAAGTGGAAAATAAAAGAGAAAGCTTCACACAACAAAATGAAACTAAAATACCAACATACACATGCCTCGAATTACCAGAAATTAAAACTAAATTATAGATCCTTCAAGAAATATGTAGCTAACTTCCCGAAGCCAAATCGCTGATGAAGATGTCGTTCGTTTAACTCTGCAAACTTAAAAGACAGCAAAGCTGATACAATTGACACCAAGAAACTAAGAGGGGGCAAAAGTCTAATCTTACCAAACCTCAAAGAACAGCAGCAACACTGTGCAAAACATCAAAAAGAAAAAATTATAAGAATTAAAAATGAGTCAGAAAATTAAAGTCACATAATTAAAGTCACATTCTCCATCAGGGAAAAACCCCAATACCAAATGTAGATAACATTTAAGGCCTAAGATCATTGCATACGAACATTACTACAAATCAGAGTAGAATAGGCTCATAATTTAGTTATTCATGAGGTCATTGACATAGGTCACAATGAGTACAACTCAAGTTTGTTCAAATTAAGACTCATAATAACATAATTCATATTAACTAACATTAAGTTATTCAACTAAAACTGACAGAAAACATGAGTTTAATTTGAAGTCAAGTTTGCAAATTGAAAAATAGTTTTTATGCATATAAATCATTTCCATATGAATTCAAGTAAACAAAACTCAAATTTTCATTTAGTATAATTTGAACAATTTGATTTTATTTTTTTCTCAAGTTTTTAGTGAGTTTTAAGATAGTTGATTTTGTTCAAATTAAAACTCATTACAAATTGAGCAGTGAGTTTTAAACTGGAGCAGTGAGTTTTAGTCATACATATAAATTAATAATTATGACCAGCCTTGAGTTTTAAACTCACCAATGAGTTTTAAAATGGGCATTGAGTTATAAACTCAGCAATGAGTTTAAACTCACCAATTTGGAGTTTGGATCCTGAACATGATCCTCACAAGGGTGTTTGAGATGTTTTTGAGTCGTCCCAACTAGACTGGTACAAAAAAATCAATAATTTGGCCATCATTAGGATAACAACACAAACCTGCATAGCCAAAACTATAAAGTAGAGAACATAATGATATTTTCCCAAAATTATAGCTTTCATATCAAGACATTCGTGCACTAATACTCCAAGTCTAGCCATGGTCGACCTGCA
>JBCNJP010000012.1:20172515-20274489 GCA_039602395.1 Deinandra increscens subsp. villosa | reverse complement strand
TCAAAACGAGCCTGATGTAACTTCTGCTGATCTGATCACCCTCGCGTATCGCGCAGGGCTTAGAGGAGGGGCTCGCGATACGCCAGGCAGTGATATTCCGGCCAAATTTTGATATTTTTCATTTTAAGCCCTTATCTTTCTATTTTAAGCATTCTAACCCCCTAGGCTTCTACCCTTATATAATTTTATGTACCAAAACATTATGTGTGACAACTCGTACTTTCCAGGTATACTTTAATATATTAATTATGTGCAATTAACTGTGATTCTATGTGCATTAGGCTAATTTGTTTAAATTAGATGACTTTACGTGCGAACATAGACAATCTAGGTCCGACAACATTTACCCATAATGGAAATCAACCAAGGTTCCGCCACTGTTCAAAATGGAACTTCAATAACAAGAAATTCATAAACATTGTTTTGTGAAATCTAAATATAAAATGACTATTTTATATTTTTCTAACTATTACGTAATGACAAACGTATTTCAAACACGTTGTTTATTCAAACGACCATTTTAGTCAAACAATAATTTGGTTTTAATTTTAAAACCATTTCAACTTCAAACAATTTATTTTTCCTTCAAACTATTTATTCCCGTCAAACAAATTTCGGGAACATTCAAACGAAACCGCTCACGTCGAGCAAACATTTTAATTCAAACTTGGAGTACGTCGTATGTGCACTAAAACAATAAAAGCCAAATCATGACAAGTGACATTCCAATTATCCTCCGGCCCGCCTATCGGCCCAACCCCCCAGCCCGGCCCGTTCCTTTTCTTTCTCAGCCCACAGGCCCAGCTGGCCCGACCCGTCTCCCTCTTCTTTTCCTTCCGGTTTGGGCCACCGGCCCACTTCTCTTCTTCTTCTTTCTCGAGTTCGAGCCCACCTCTCCCTCTTTTCTTTCTTTTTTTTTCGGTTCCCTTCCTCCCTTCTTTCCATTTGAACTTAACCAACTAACCAAGCCCCTAACTACTAGTTAGATTCAAGTTCCTATGAGCACATGCTCAAGTCCTCTTGTCACCATGATATTAAGCAAGAGTGTTGGCTAAGTACAAGACCACACTAAGGACCTTTGGTTAATAAGTTTAACCACTTACACAAGAGACACTTGTGTCCCCTTAGCCACCCTACTTGTCCCTCCTTCTCTTCTCCTCTTGGCCGGCCTAACCACACCCACAACACCCCATTTGGTTCAAATTTTAAGCTCCTAACACAAGAGAAACTTACTTGATTCAACCACCTCTTTCTCCCTTTCTTTCTTTCTTGGTTACGGCTCCCACAAACCAACCAAACCATCTTCATTTTCGGTTCATTTGAACCAAACCCAAGTCACCACCTAACCATCTTTTAAACACTTAAACATTTCATTTCATTCCTCACACCTTCAAGAAACAAACACATCTTCTCTCAACCTCTCTCTCTCTCGGCTCCCTAAAACACCACCGCCAACCACCACATTCCACCATCAACCACCACATATTCTAGTTCCTAGTCCCTTCTTTGATCAAGGTAAACCATTAACAACTTCTATTTCATCATCTTTCTTTCACTTTTCTTTCTAATCTTTCAAGAACAACAAAACTAATCTTTTGTTTTCTTGTCAAAATCCATGACAAACTCTTGATCTTTCATCACCATTTCTTTCACATTCAAGATCAAGGTTGGGTTTGGAGCTTAACCGGAAGCTTAGTTCAAGATCAAGGTTGGGTTTGGAGCTTAACTCGGTATCTTAAACACTTTATCATTTATCCATTTTAACTTCATATATACTTATTTATTTTTCTATAAATCTCTCATATTTAAATGTCACATGTCATGTTCAAGAATAAGTCTTGATTTGGTTTTTTGTATAACTTGCTAGCAAACATGTGTGTTAGTATAGTTAATTGCTCATGATGGAAATTAGTTATGTCAACTTGATTCTTTGATTTAAAAACCGAAATATATATATATATATATATATATATATATATATATATATATATATATATAGGTTTAGGTTCAGCTAAAAAAATCATTTCACCTAAGAAGGCTAGGAAGCAATCATGTGCTGACATGTGTACATAACACACTAACACAATGCATAAAAAGTAAAATATGCTGACACACTAACACACTGGATACAATGTGTTAGTGTGTTATTGTCCACGTGTCAGCTTGTGATTGCTTCCTATCCTTCTTAGGTGAAAGTGTTATTTTAGAATAACTTTACCCTATATATATATATATATATATATATATATATGGTTAAAGAATGCAACTTTGATGACCAAATTAGACAACTACTAGTTCATGGGAGTTAAAAATAATTTGGAACACTTAACTTGGTGTAAAATGTAAGAACAAAATGATAGAAATCGGATTTTTTTTATGAAAAATATACATTTTACAAAAGCTGATCAGAGATGACACACAATTCTGCGTGTCATAAACTGCTGTCACCTTAAGAAAATATACAATTTTTCCTATCTTTTAGACACTTATAGTTTTGATTCCAAAACTAGAACCAAAGCTATCTAAGAATGATTTTGAACTTATAAAAGTGTTGACCAAAGATCTAAAACATAAAACTTCAAGGAAATGTATATATGGGATTTTCAGTGACAAAATATCATTTATTTTCGTGATAAATTAAGTTAAAACCTTGTGACAAACGTGTGACCACTTAGGACTTGTAATGTACTATCAGGGCTGCCAAAAATGTCTTTCCAAACATATAAAATGATTTGAGAAGTTAAGTACTTGAAAACAAAGCGATTAAATATCGTAACTACGACTTTTCGGTAAAAATTATAACTTATTTTCGGATAAGAATTGGATCTGGTCCAGAACATGAAACATGCTTATTTTGACATATAAAAATGGTTTATAAAGTTCAAAGTTGGAAAAACATGTTTTATAAACAAACCGGACAAAAACTGTAACTTCCGGATACTCGAAAACGCCGGATTTTACAAGTTAAACTTCCACCGATTGAATTGGCAACTCAAGACCCTAAAACACATTAACACAAGTCTACTAACAAATTCTAAGTGTTAGGAAAACTTAAAACGTCATAAGAAAGTCATAATGGTCGAACCGGCGAAACCGGCTAACTACCGGACGAACCATACTCTTAATTTTACCAAAATATAACTTCATATATTTTTGGAAACATTTGTAAAGAAAGATCATAATTATTAATCAAAAAGGTCCAAAACCTTACAAATATTTAGTGAATTAAATATTTATGATTTTCCTAACGTTTAATAAAAAATAACCAATATTATTCAATATTTATTTTTCAAACGCGAAAATCTAACTATTATTCATTTATTCAAATAAATAATAAATTTCACCAACTTCAATATTATTTATTAAACAATAAATAATGTCCTAGGATTTCCATCATTGCCATCATGTAACAACAGTCGAGACTTAACCTTGAACATTGAGTGACGTATTCACTAACTCAAGATAGCCAAACCCTAATACGTCATAACATTACTTTGTAGACGTTTGCTAGGCTAAGGGGCTGTTTGTTTCGCTCTGAACCAGATCAGAATCTGACCAATTCAGAGGTAAGGCGGTTCAGAGGTGTTTGGTTGAACCATTTGAAGGAGCGTTTTGTCTGACCGAATCACACTTCTCCATCTGAGCAGACCAGACTTTGAGATGGTGCTGAACCAGACAGAAGCCAAGAGAAAGGCAACAATCAATGATGTTGGGTCACCGGTTCACTAGAAACCCAAGGATGAAGGCTTTGGTTTCTCATTTCATCGATGTGGGATGTGAATAATGGGACACAAAGGTATAGAATGAAGTTTGAGAGGTAGAGGGGCGATGTAGGATAATAAAGATGTATAAAAAAAGTTACACATTAAAAATTGTATTAGAAGGTTCGAACAAGGAACCTTGCCTTTAAAATAAAAAATCCTTGCCATCTCAACTAATTACATATCATTGTTACATGTTAACATTTATAGTATTTATCATAAGTCTGATGCTTTATAATTAAATGAAAAAAGTCACTGTTTTATAATTAAATTGTATAAAAGTAACACTACTAATTTTTAAAAGCTTATACCGCCTTAAATAAATATGTTAAAAAATAAAATACCAAATAAAACAAAGTCACAATAATTAAATCGTATACCCGGGTTTGTGTTCACAGGTCGCGAGGGCATCGCATTGTTTTCAAGGGATTTCAACCAAATCTACACCCCTCCTGCGCGCGGGTAGATGCCGGAGTAAAACATAACTATTTTTTTGTTCCCACATCAATGTGGGACAAGTTAAATGAAAGAATTTTTTTAGAATTAGACATCTCATTCAGAGATCCAACCAAACAGGTTCTACTGCTTAATCACTTACTGGTTCAGAGTCTCTTATTTAATAAGACATCTTACTGGTTCAGCACTTAATGAAACAGATGTTACCAAACAGCCCCTAAGTTCAACCAATCATATCCGTCATCTACTTTCAAACATGTGAGTCTTCACGGCCCCTTTTACATTTCTGTTTTCTAACTTGGGGGAGAATTCAACGAATGCTTTTCAATTTCAAACTGTCTGATATTATGATAACTGTACGACGTAATGATTGCATGTTCTTTTCATTTCCCCATTTTGTGTATTCATGTTGATTCATGTTATATGCCTAAGTCCCACTATTAATTGGATTCAAATAGTTCATTCGAAACGATAGCTTGTGATTAGATCTATTTGGGTTGACGACCCTACTCTGACTTGGTCGCTCCAGTCATGACTCCACGGTTATAGTCAAGGGGTACATCAGTTATTCTGGTCATTCGGTGTTCTTGGGGAAGAACATCAGGAGTGGGTAAACAGTTAGTTTTGAATTCAAGGTTCATGCTTAATCTTTACAACAACAGTGTCAACAAACTAATATCAAGACAAGCCAAACATTTTCAAACATATTTTCAAACAGTTCGGTGTCATTAAACCTGTGAAACTCACCAACAATTCTGTTGACTCTTTTTATTCTTGAATTCTCAGGTGATTAAAGACTGCAACTCCATGTTTTTCTGTTCTGATCCTGCTTGTCATATCATGGTCTGCCTGCTGTGTGTTCATGCATTTCATTTTGGAGATTTAGACGCATTACGCCTTAGGGTAGTTATGTTTATAAATCTCATGACTTTGTCTTTTGGAAAACTTATCATGTAACCACTACTTTTTTTCCGCTGCCACGGTTTTAGATGTTTAAATAAATGTTTGAAATTTATATTTTCGAAAGACAAATGGTTAAATTTAAATGTTCATTAGACGTCACCATTCATAACCATGACCATGATGCCAAATCAGTCACATACCCACATTCAGTCATTTCTCGGGGTGTGACATTATGGGACATATTCCTAATAATTTCTAGTGTTTCTAAGGCTCGGGATTCGTTCGATAATATATATATACACATATATATTTATTTATTTGTTGCTAAATTACGTTTTAGCCCCTCAAACTTTACAATACTTATCATTTTATGTTATAAATCATGTTAGGATATATTTTTACTAGGAAAATTGGAAATAAATAATCCCAAGTTTTCATGTTTGGCCGACAATAATCCCAACTTTTAAAATAGCTCCCAGTGGTCCCAAGTTTCACTATATTTACCTGTAATGGTCCCATCATTAAAATCACTAACTCCGTTAACTCCCTTGATGACGTGGCACATGACTTGGAATTTTTTTTTATATAATTTCGAAATCCCCTATTAACCTACGAGGCATTCACATCATCAAGGGAGTTAACGGAGTGAGTGATTTTAACGATGGGACCATTATAGGTAAATATAGTGAAAGTTGGGACCACTGGGAGCTATTTTAAAAGTTGGGATTATTGCCAGCCAAACATGAAAACTTAGGATTATTTATTTCCAATTTTCCTATTATAAGAATGTATAATATCCGTATACATTTATAACCTTACAATAATTACACTTTTGGCCCTTTTACTTTTCCGTTAACTATTAACACACGTATTTACATGTATATATCCATCAAATGACTCATGTATCATGATGCTATTCATATAAACACATATACATCTTATTTTTACTTTCTTTTCCGTTTAACACATCCGTTATTGCATATCTCATCATATAGGCCATCAAACACGTATTTCTAACACATGCAATTTATCTAAAGCATAGTCTTACCACATTTATCAATTAAGCTCACGTATTTATAATATAAACACATATTTACTATATATATCATGTATCTGTGAAATATGGGGTGTTACATTTAACATATGTAAAAAAAGTATTAGTGCTATCAAATATTATGCGCATAACATTATATATGTGTAAATTATCTAAACAGATATACCAAAATAAATGACAAATAAATTTTATTAACTTATAAGTAACCATTACTAGGGGTGTTCATGGTTTGGTTTCAAACCGCGAAACCGCCCAAACCGATCATCGGTTCGGTTTCACGGTCGGTTTTTTATCCAAGCTACCGGTCAGTTGGTTTCAAAAATTTCAAACCGTAGTGAACGGTTTGGTTTATGGTTTATACAAAAAAGCGGTCGTAAAAAACCGGACCGGACTGTATACACTTCATATATTAATATATATATATATATATATAATATATATAGTTGTATAGATATATAAATTACGCTAGATTTGTTTTGTTGTAATGAACGTTTAGGTTTTAGACGCTTAAAAAGTTAAAATTATATTTAATTACAAAAGAATAGGGGTTTTTGATATCCAATTTTGATTTGTACATTTTTAGTTGTTATATTTTGTTTATATGTTTGACATTGCAACTTTATCTAAATCTAATTATCCTTCTTAAGGGTTGGTTATTATTTTATTTTAAAGGTGAATCTATATTCTAAACTTCTAATGGATATACATATAATCATTTGGTTGCATGTCCTATTTTGATATAAAGTTCAACTTTAGTACATTAGCTTATCGATAAGGCTGATTGTGATTTTTTTTAGTTTTAATTTTATTATTCTAAACTTGAAAACCTAAAGTTCCTCAAATCGGGAAACCAAACCGAAACGAAACCGGAAGTAGCGGTTTGGTTTGGTTCGGTTCTAATTTTTAATGGTTCGGTTTAGGTTTTCGGTTATTAAAAACCGTAACTAACGGTTTGGTTTACGGTTTAACCCAAAAACCATATAAACCGGACCGTGAAGACCCCTAACCATTACAACAACATTTGTTCAATCACGATAACATTAATAGATGAATAAACCTCGATGTTGACATTGTCTTGAATATTAGAATCTCCATTCAAAGCATCTGAATAAAACATATGTAAGTACATATATAACTGTTGGGGGAAAAAACATATGTAATTACAGAGGCTTCTGAAGAAAAAAGGGTAGTAAGAACAGAGGTTTACATATGTATTTTGAACTTTCTTGGATAGATATGTAAGAAACATTCAGAAAAAA
The DNA here is from genome assembly GCA_039602395.1 of Deinandra increscens subsp. villosa. NCBI lineage: Eukaryota > Viridiplantae > Streptophyta > Magnoliopsida > Asterales > Asteraceae > Deinandra > Deinandra increscens. The sequence goes on along the minus strand of JBCNJP010000012.1, from coordinate 20,267,056 downwards.
GAAGGTTACTAAGAAAAAACTCCCAACATGCCTTCATAAGATTGTCCATTATTGACATAAAAATGATTGAATGACTCCGAATAATGCAAATGGTCTTCCAAATTGATCGGTCATGAGGAAACACGAGCGGAGGCCAGACCCAAAACGACCCCAGTAAGCCCAAAACGACCGGAATGAGCCAACCCGGCTCGACCAACCGAGTCACCAACCCGACCCGGAGGCCCGACCCGCGGCCCAAATGGCCTGGGCCGAACCCGGCACACTTGAACCTCGCGGCCCACTCGAGGGACCGGCCCAAGCCCGACCGCCTTCCCTCTCGGCCCAAACATGGAAAAATCAGCCCAACCTCCCGATTTCCACTTGGGCTTCGGCCCACTCCCCTTTTCATATCTCTTGGGCTTCGGCCCACTTACAAACCATTTCAAATAAGTTGTTTTAGCCCATGAAAATTTTATAAATAAGCCCAACCATAATCTTTTATAAAATTTTGGCCCAACAATTTATTAAAAACCACCACCTTTGTAGGTTTATTCATCTAGGAATTAAATTATAAAAGTTAAGATTTTTCGCTTACCGCCTAAGATGAATCTATTGCCTCCCCTCCCTCCACGAGTAGATATTTAGTATTGAATAGTGTCAAACCCAATCCCAAGCAATAGTCAAGAAGAAAAACTCAGGACTAGGAAAGAAAGGCAGAGACAGGGAAAGCTAGGGTGATAGCCCTATAGATGAGTAATAGGATAGGGAGCACTCCGCTACACTCATTAGGAGATCCTTCTATATCGAAATTTCAGTTTCTAAAATCATAGGAAAATCCCTGGATAGCCCGGTAAGAATGTGGAGAAGAACCAAAACGGATTGGTTCCGCTTACTTAAAACTAAGAGGGGATGCCGCCTACTACTGAAAGACCCGTTTTTGCAACAGTTGCGTTCTTCTATGCAAGACGAAGACTTAGAAAGAACAAAGAAGTTTGGATCCGAAAAAGTATGCTTAGGCAGTTCTTTCGCTGAACACAAGAGAATAAAGAGGAATTTTTATCATTTCAAATCGATATTATTATCGAAGAGAAGGAACGAAAAAACCCTAAATCTTACTACTAGAAAAAGAAGTCCTATAGTTTACAACTCTTCTTTCTATAGTAATTTGACCTCTTGCTCCACCCATCAGTCTTCTATGAACTTCCAAACAAAGTTTTAACGTTATCTAATCAAATCCCAAATCTACCCATTTTGGTGGAGTTTTTCATTGTCAGCCTGAAACTCATGTTGTACAGCCAAGTGGAAAAACACCGAAGCACATAAATTATCGTAAATAAAGAAAAAGGGTTTTCTAGCTATTCGTGGATGGGTTCGGAAGAATTCATTTTTTTTTATTTTATACCATAGCCCCGATGTACCGAAGCCCCATGCATTGCATATAATAGCTACGTTTACTATTGCTTCTGAGTTCGTATCGCTACAATAGAAGAGGAAATTTCATTGATTCATAAACTTGTATGTAGTCACTGAACGGCACCGCTCGATTCTACTGCCTAAGATGTCCCTCCCGGTACCTGCTTGAGTTAGCGTAAGCGGCTCGTAAGACCAAGGAGTTAGCCACCTTCCGGGTGAGAGGGAAACTAGACCCGGCTAAACGGCGTTGGGAGAAATAAAGGGATAGAGCTCTGAAATAGTTAACTCAGAGCTAGGGTGGGAACCCAATCGATGTGTCACAAGAAGGCAGTGATGATGTTGGTGATTGTCGCCTGTTAGTGTTAGAGATTCAGATAGAGGAATGCAAACTAGCAAACTGCTCTATCAGCGGAAAGAGAGAGAGAGCCAATACATGACAGGGGGAGAAGTTAAGCAGGTTTCTTAGACGGAAGGTTCTTAGTCTAATCGGAAACAGAACCCGTCTGTAACCACAATGACTATATGCTTAACACACCTTCAGATCGAAGAAGGACTTTTTGGAATGGGAATGGATGAAGCGGGGTGGAGGAATGGTCAACTCATCAGGCTCATGATCTGAAGACTACAGGTTCGAATCCTGTCCCCGCCTAATCACTTGAGATCTTTTTTTGCGTGGTAAAAGTTGTGTTGACAGCTAGCGATGGTGAACAGTTCAGTATCAAGTTTGTAACGAAGCTAGTACGGTTCAATGCTTGTAGAATAATAGTGAAAATTCCGGGTAACTAGATCGCCCCGGCTCTGACTCAGACGGCCCTGAGAAGCGCAGCACTCCGGTAACGGATCCTTTTGCAGGTGAAGGGTACTCCTCACTAACCTTCCCATATTTTATAAAAGCCTGCCATGTTTATTAAACTTAAGCAAACTTTAAAAAAAATATAAATCACATACACTTGATTTTTGGGTGAATTAGATAATGACAACACACCTAGTCTAAGAGGTGATTAGTTGGCCATGTAAGAGAATTGACTAAAGGTTAATAACCTATAATTAGAGTATAAGAGAAGAGGTCACACCACTCAACTCTCCACCCCACAACACCAACACACTTCACCCTTCCTCCCTCTCCCCTTGTTCTCGGCCGGCACCCCCACCCAGCAACCACCACAGCCGCCGGCTACCTCCACCGCCAATCCACCCTCCGCCGCCGCTGAGGAGCCGCCGGAGCCACCCCAGCCCGCCGGACCAACTCCGATCTCCTCCCTCTTCCTTCTCGGTTTCCAAATCCTCACCCATTGTGAGTGTTTCTAAACCCCCTTTTCTCCTATGATCTCCCATGTTTAGCACCCAAAGTGAGACCCAAGTCTTGACAACTAAACCCTTGAATGCTTGCATTTTGTTAAAACAACTAACTAACTCTTTTCTCTATCTCCTTTCTTCCAAGAATCAAAACACTCCCTTGGTGTCTTAGGAGTTAAAGGAGCCAAGGAGTGTGGTGAAACACACTTATGAAATCTAATGAAAGTAATATGGTGTGCACCATGATTCTTGTGTTCATGAAATCATTGATTTCATGTTAGTTGGTTTAACAATCTCAAGCCTCTTCTTTGTTAATAAAAATCATGACTAACTTAATTGGATATTAAATAATTATATGATTATATGTTTAGCTTGCCCTAACACTTGGTGTCAGTTGATTATTTACATTTCATGTTAAGATATATATAATGGTCCTAACACTTGAATGTGTTAGTTGATAAAAATTACAAACAAAATTACTAGTAAAATGGATGTTATCTTGTTAATCTTATGATTATTTGGTCCTAACACTAAAAGTGTTATTGGATTTATTATGCTAAATATTGGTCCTAACATTTTATGTGTTAGTTGATTTAATCATAGATTATGTTATGTTGCTAATTGGACATGTCACATGTTAATTAAACAAATAAATTTCCTAACAAGATTAAATGATTTAAAAATAAGTTACATATGTAACTCATGACAAGAATTGGCTAACATTTTGTAACAAGTAAAAGAAACATATGGAAATTACTTGTTTTAGTAAAAACTTAACACATTAAAGTGTTATACAAATTTCCAAGACAAAAAGAATGTTACTTGATTTTGTTACTAAAATTGGCAAAAATACAATTTATGTCAAACGATTAATTTAACATAAATTCTTGGATTTATTAAAAGTTTTTAACCAATAAAAGAAATGTTATAAAAATAGAGAATTTTTCTATAAAAAGACATTTGTAAAATGAATATGTTTTATAAAAGATTTTTATAAAAATAATCAAAAGTTAAGCAATTGACTTTAATTATTTTTATACATTTTTATTGTTACTTTGATGAATCAAAGTAATCGAAATGGAAATACGTTGCGTAGTAATAAAACCGGGACCCATACGCCGATATACGCGTAAACATAAATGTTTGAAATCTTAAACCAAATTACTTATCATGTTTTATTAAAACAATCCAAAAGTTTATAATAAATAAACTTTTATAAATCCAAGTGTCGCCATGTAATATTTTAAAACAACGTTTTAAAAAGAAATGAATATTTCATACAAATGAAATATTAAACGATTTCGAAATTATTAAGTGTCGTGACTTAAAACGTATCTTTCAAATGATTCATGTTTTGAAACAAAATAAACTTCAAGTAATTATTCTTTGGTTAATAATTATTTACGAAAGTTTTAAACCATGTTTTGTTCACCAAGAATTGTTAAACATTTATTTAATTAAAAATAATTATAACTTGCATAATTAATCAATCGAACATATAAAATAATAAACATTATTATTCTTTAACACGATGTTCAATACTTGATTGAATTATTAAATAATCATTCTTTTATTATATTTGTTGAACATAAATATAAATCATCACGAAAGTATTTATATAATAAATACTATCTAACGGGTTTTCAAACGAATATAAACGGGACTAAAACGTCAAGACTTGACCGGTATCACTTGGGTGACTTATGTTACTCAATTGACCGGTATCACTTGTAGACCTTATGCAAATGTCTTATTATTTATTTAGGGCATTACTTGCTACCGCTACTTCACTGTTTATTCATCATACCTGCTGATCCAGTGAGTTTCACGACCCCTTTTCTTTTAACTGTTTTATACTTTTATGGGGAGAAATCATGAAGACTGTTAAATGCTTTTTACTTAATATTATGGTTTATCTGTTAGCTGTATGACTGCTTGTTCTCTTACCGATTGCCTAACTATGGTACATTATCGTTATAAACGTTTGTACAACTGTATCCCACCATTAATTGATTTCAATTACTTCTGTACGAAACGATAGCTAGTGAATAGATCTATTTGGGTTGACAACCCTACCCTAACTGGTAGCTCCAGTTCTGACTCCGGATTGTCTGGGTGTACACGTCAGTTATTCTACTCTGCTCAGCATCTCTTGGGCGAGATGTTATGGGTGGGTAAACCGTTAGTATTTGAAATCAAGGTTCAAGTGAGTTCATACAACCACAATGGTAAACCAATGTAATATTTAAGTATACTGAAACTGTTTTACCAACTTTAAACGTAAAGTCATAAACCTGTGAACCTCACCAACTTCATGTTGACTTTTTAAACTGTAATATCCCAAGATTCAGAAAAACTCGTAAGTGGTAGTTAATATAATAACTATGCTTATCATATGTATTTGGAATCTTAGTGAATGCATATTTATATGATATATGTGCTAGATATAAGTTATATGTGTATATGCATGATAATATAAGTGAATACGTAGTTGCAAAGATAAGAAAGAGATAGATATCTGTTGATACAAATAACATGATGTGATATATCTGTGAATTATTAGATGTATACATGTGAATACCTGTGTTAGTAGTTAATGGAAAAGTAGAAGGGCTAAAAGTGTAATTTATGTAAAGTTATCAACGTATACGGATATTATACGTATCTATAACTATTATAAACATTTTAAGACTTAGAATATAGTAAAAATATATCCTAATATGATCCATAACATGAAATAATAAGTGTTGTAAAGTTTGAGGGGCTAGAACGCAAAATAGCAAAAGATATATATAAAAATATATATATATATATATATACGTATCTATACGTATATCATCAAGAGTGTCCCGAGCCTTAGAAACTTCATTAAGTATGTTTTATAATAGTTCGGGGGTTAAAAATAGCATTTAGGGAAGTTCTGGGCTAGTTAAACACATTATAGAACATCAGGGACCAAAACTGCCAAATGCTGAAAGTACCTCGCGGTACGCGAGGGGGAAGGGGGAAACCCTCGCGTACCTCCGCCCAATTTCAAACCAGAAAACGAGATTTTCGACTTGTGCAACACGTTTTGACGAAATTGACCCTGTATACGTGTTGATTTCGAGCATGAGTCACCCTAGACACGTGTAGGGACCCTAGGCGCACCCTACTAGCATAAATACACCCTCCAATCGGCTGAATATCCTCCCCAATTCACGAAATCTAACCCTACAAACCCTAGTTCGAACCAGAAACTTCACGGGTCAAATTCTCTCAAACCATAAATAGTTAGTAGCCAAAATTTTGCAGCCAAGCTTCTGTAGGTATGATCTAAAATAAACTCTTTCAGTTTTGGCTAAATCGATTCCTAAGTATGATCTTTAAAACTTCGCTCAAATTAGAGTTCTTGAGCTTGTTTGGGTAAAATTTGATGATCGGGTGGGAATTAGGGCCTGAATTTTGATAGGTAATCCTAAAATGATGTGTTTTAAGAAGGCCCTAAACTTTTTTCACAAAAAGAAAAGGTTTGGTATGATTTTTAGAAGCGGGTCAAAATTAGGGTTTCCTTGACATGGTTTTGATAAATTGAATGATTGGGCTTGATTTAAGGTTCCATCTTTTGAAGGATATCATAAAATGATATTATAACAGAAGCCCTAAGTTCATTTGATGAGAAAAGGAGTTTTGATGTTAATTTGGGAATTACGTCAAAATTAGGGTTTGGAAGATAATTGTCAAGTATTGGGATGACCATAAAGTATTGGATGTTGATTTTTGGTATTAGAACATGTTTACATATATATTAAATATATACGAGTTTAATTTTGATAAATTATTAAATAATTAACTTGGGGCAACGATTGTAGTAATTCCGCCTCATGGTCGTCGATGACGCCTACACGGCTGGTAACGATCGTCACCAAACTCAAAACCCCATGACTATTCCTCATAGTAATTCCGCCAAAATGATCGGTCATGAGGAAACACGAGCGGTAAACTTAAGGAGCAGAGACTTGAAAAAGATATAACAAAATATGTAAAGGGGGCAAAATGGTCATTTTGACTATTAAGGGTATTAACCAATAAAGAGTTGGGTTTTGGATAATGGGGTAAGTCTTAAATGTGATTTGTAATCTTTAGGATGTCTTGATAGGGACATCATGTTAAAGCCGTTAAGAAACTAATTCACAAGGACTTAACCCAAGAATAATAGCTTCGCAAAGCTAAGGTGAGTTCTATGAGCCCACTTTTAAATGTTTTAAATGTCTTAAACGTTTTTGGGCTGGCATACATACTGTCTTATGAAAAGTGTTTCCAAATGCTTATAAGTGTTGTTAAGTGTTATAGTTCATTTGGATTGCCTATGTGATATTATGCATGTGAATTAAGTATGATGTGTTATGTGCTATACTCTGCTATGATATTAAATATCCAAGTGATGAGGGAATTGTTAATAGACGTATAGTGAGTATGTAGGTATATACGAGAACAAGTGATGATTTGCTTTATATATTATGTGGTGGATACGCCTCTTGTACATCCTATATATAAGCATAATAATATTAGTTACCCGGTATATCAGTAGTGTATAAACTCTAATGGTAAATTGGGAAATGATCATTAGTTGCAATATATGGATACATTATCACTGTCTACTAATAAACCTAAGGCTCTTATATATTTGATTAAAGGTAGGTAGTGGTATTCTGGTGTTGGGGATTGCTAGTAAGATACTCGTTATTGAATGAGTTGAACATGCTAAGTAAAGCAATTCGTAAGGTCATGGAGTGGATAGTACAGATGGGGCTCATGAAATAGGGAGACATAAAGGGTAGTATTTCTCTAGCCGGTGTACGGAAGGGCCTACGTAAGGTAGTGAGACTGGCCATATCGGGATGCCTGGATGGGAAGGATCTGTTTGACAGTCGACAATACTATCCTACCCTAAGGTGTACTTGATAACCGCAAGTGACCAGAGATTCTTTAGGCTGCTCCGGGATTGCAGATAAAGAATAAGGTATAGCAAGACGTTGCTAGTGCAAGGAATATTGAATTTAATCAATTAGGAAGGTTTATGGGTTTGATGTTCCTGTTTGAATAGATTCCTGGTTATGTGTAAATTCTGATGTGTTGTATAATTCTGTTATGTTTTATACTTGTTAAAAGTTTACTAATGGGGTCAAGAAGACCCGTGAGAACTTGATTTGTCTTGCAGATCAAGAAAGAGTTTTTAGAAACTTAGAACTCACCAGCGTAAGCTGACTTTTTAAGTATGTATGTCAGGTTATGGTGAGATTTCTGGAAGTAAGGATAGGACTTTGGTGATAAATAAACGAATGGGCAAAACTATTAAGAGAAGGCTTGAAGTACCGCTGGCATAGGAATAAATAGTTAAAGTTTATGTAATATCTAGTTTACTGTTGTAACTTGGCAATACGAATAATTTTTTTAATATTTCCGCTGTGTTAGTATCTCTCTTATACCATGTGTTCTTGTGTAAATCCGACACGTGACCCCTCCTGGAGCCAAGTCTGGGAGTGGGCGTCACAAGTTGGTATCAGAATCTTGGTGTATAATTCTGTTATGTTTTATACTTGTTAAAAGTTTACTAATGGGGTCAAGAAGACCCGTGAGAACTTGATTTGTCTTGCAGATCAAGAAAGATATTTAGAAACTTAGAACTCACCAGCGTAAGCTGACTTTTTAAGTATGTATGTCAGGTGATGGTGAGACTTCTGGAAGTAAGGATAGGACTTTGGTGATAAAGAAATGAATGGGCAAAACTATCAAGAGAAGGCTTGAAGTACCGCTGGCATAGGAATAGATAGTTAAAGTTTATGTAATATCTAGTTTACTGTTGTAACTTGGCAATACGAATAAAGTTTTTTATATTTCCGCTGTGTTAGTATCTCTGTTATACCATGTGTTCTTGTGTAAATCCCACACGTGACCCCTCCTGGAGCCAAGTCTGGGAGTGGGCGTCACAAGTTGGTATCAGAGCCTTGGTGTATAATTCTGTTATGTTTTATGCTTGTTAAAAGTTTACTAATGGGGTTAAGAAGACCCGTGAGAACTTGATTTGTCTTGCAGATTAAGAAAGAGTTTTTAGAAACTTAGAACTCACCAGCGTAAGCTGACTTTTTAAGTATGTATGTCAGGTGATGGTGAGACTTCTGGAAGTAAGGATAGGACTTTGGTGATAAAGAAATGAATGGACAAAACTATTAAGAGAAGGCTTGAAGTACCGCTGGCATAGGAATAGATAGTTAAAGTTTATGTAATATCTAGTTTACTGTTGTAACTTGGCAATACGAATAAAGTTTTTAATATTTCCGCTGCGTTAGTATCTCTGTTATACCATGTGTTCTTGTGTAAATCCGACACGTGACCCCTCCTGGAGCCAAGTCTGGGAGTGGGCGTCACAAGTTGGTATCTGAACCTTGGTGTATAATTCTGTTATGTTTTATACTTGTTAAAAGTTTACTAATGGGGTCAAGAAGACCCGTGAGAACTTGATTTGTCTTGCAGATCAAGAAAGATATTTAGAAACTTAGAACTCACCAGCGTAAGCTGACTTTTTAAGTATGTATGTCAGGTGATGGTGAGACTTCTGGAAGTAAGGATAGGACTTTGGTGATAAAGAAATGAATGGGCAAAACTATCAAGAGAAGGCTTGAAGTACCGCTGGCATAGGAATAGATAGTTAAAGTTTATGTAATATCTAGTTTACTGTTGTAACTTGGCAATACGAATAAAGATTTTTATATTTCCGCTGTGTTAGTATCTCTGTTATACCATGTGTTCTTGTGTAAATCCAACACGTGACCCCTCCTGGAGCCAAGTCTGGGAGTGGGCGTCACAAGTTGGTATCAGAGCCTTGGTGTATAATTCTGTTATGTTTTATGCTTGTTAAAAGTTTACTAATGGGGTTAAGAAGACCCGTGAGAACTTGATTTGTCTTGCAGATTAAGAAAGAGTTTTTAGAAACTTAGAACTCACCAGCGTAAGCTGACTTTTTAAGTATGTATGTCAGGTGATGGTGAGACTTCTGGAAGTAAGGATAGGACTTTGGTGATAAAGAAATGAATGGACAAAACTATTAAGAGAAGGCTTGAAGTACCGCTGGCATAGGAATAGATAGTTAAAGTTTATGTAATATCTAGTTTACTGTTGTAACTTGGCAATACGAATAAAGTTTTTAATATTTCCGCTGCGTTAGTATCTCTGTTATACCATATGTTCTTGTGTAAATCCGACACGTGACCCCTCCTGGAGCCAAGTCTGGGAGTGGGCGTCACAAGTTGGTATCTGAACCTTGGTGTATAATTCTGTTATGTTTTATACTTGTTAAAAGTTTACTAATGGGGTCAAGAAGACCCGTGAGAACTTGATTTGTCTTGCAGATCAAGAAATATATTTAGAAACTTAGAACTCACCAGCGTAAGCTGACTTTTTAAGTATGTATGTCAGGTGATGGTGAGACTTCTGGAAGTAAGGATAGGACTTTGGTGATAAAGAAATGAATGGGCAAAACTATCAAGAGAAGGCTTGAAGTACCGCTGGCATAGGAATAGATAGTTAAAGTTTATGTAATATCTAGTTTACTGTTGTAACTTGGCAATACGAATAAAGTTTTTTATATTTCCGCTGTGTTAGTATCTCTGTTATACCATGTGTTCTTGTGTAAATCCAACACGTGACCCCTCCTGGAGCCAAGTCTGGGAGTGGGCGTCACAAGTTGGTATCAGAGCCTTGGTGTATAATTCTGTTATGTTTTATGCTTGTTAAAAGTTTACTAATGGGGTTAAGAAGACCAGTGAGAACTTGATTTGTCTTGCAGATTAAGAAAGAGTTTTTAGAAACTTAGAACTCACCAGCGTAAGCTGACTTTTTAAGTATGTATGTCAGGTGATGGTGAGACTTCTGGAAGTAAGGATAGGACTTTGGTGATAAAGAAATGAATGGACAAAACTATTAAGAGAAGGCTTGAAGTACCGCTGGCATAGGAATAGATAGTTAAAGTTTATGTAATATCTAGTTTACTGTTGTAACTTGGCAATACGAATAAAGTTTTTAATATTTCCGCTGCGTTAGTATCTCTGTTATACCATGTGTTCTTGTGTAAATCCGACACGTGACCCCTCCTGGAGCCAAGTCTGGGAGTGGGCGTCACAAGTTGGTATCAGAGTCTTGCTTTAAGAGATTTAGGTACTATTACGGTATCTAGACTTAAACTAGGACTCTGGGAGACAAAGTAAACTAAGATAAGAGGTATAGGTGCCAGCCAGGATAGTTATGCCCAAAAGAATGAGGTTGCATTGGGAACATAATAAGTAGGACTTAGGGTATAGGAGTGTGGAAGTACCGAATTTCAATTAGCTACTGCAATTTTATATTGACGTTATGAATATATCCTAAGTACTATCTATTGTGTGGCCGAATGTGGAGTAAGTCATTTGACGGTAAGATACTTGGTCAATGACCTGAGAGAACTCTTTGAAAGAGGATTTAGAAACCAGTTTTGATTTAGAGTGACCGGTAAAAGTAGAAAAGAAAAGTGTGGACACTAGGAAGGAGTTTGTGGAAAGTAACTGGGTTTTTGAACGCATCATAACTATATAACTGTATGACGTCTGCACTTATCTAATTGTTATGCCTTCAAAATTCAGATACTTGACTCACACGAATTCTGACATGTCTGTAGGAGTATGGTAAGAAACGGACAAGGAGATAGGAGGGTCGGTAGACCACTGGGTTCTGGAAGACGAGCGCGTGCGAATCCTGAACCCGGGAATAATGCGGGAGCTAATGCATTCACTGATGAGCAAAGAGCGGCTATGTCCGTCGAGGTAACTCAAGTATTTCAAGCGGCATTACCTAACCTGATAGCTCAACTCCAAGGAGCTGCCGGTAGAGGTGCCGGAGGTGCCGGAGGAGCTGCAGGGGGAGAAGGTGATGCTAACGAGATGAAGGGAATGTAGTTCCAGGAGGCCGAGGATGTTCTTTTAAATCTTTTAATGGATGTAGGCCTCCATCCTTTGAAGGAAAAAGAAATGGAAGCCGTCATTGGCATTAGTGAATGTCATGCGGATCAAGCTGTGAAGTATGCAGCTCATTTCTTTGTTGGTGAAGCGTTGTTTTGGTGGAACTCAATCTTGCAGGCTCGAACTGAGGAAGCCATTGTAGCTATGCGATGGAATGATTTAAAGGATATAGTGATGAGTAAGTTTTGCCCAAAAAGTGAGCTAGAGAAGATGGAAATTAACTTTCTAAAGTTTGAAGCAGGAAACTTGACTCACTAGGAATTCACTAGTAAGTTTGACGAGATGTCAAGATTGGTGCCAAGGTTGGTAACACCTGAGGAGGAAAAGGTGAAAAGGTACGTGCAGGCTCTTCCTGCAGCAGTAAGAAAAATAGTGAATTCCCATGCTCCTAAGACGTATCAAGAGGCGATTGACCTTAGCGCCACACTTTATGAAGAAGAATATGGTGATGAAGGCAGACCAGGCGAATCAAAGAGGAAGTGGTTAGAAGTGGAAGGAAGTTTGAAGAAGGGTGGCAAATATCACCGTAAGAAACCTAAGTATAATTCTAAAGGCAGGCGATCTAACTGTCCTAAGTGTGGAAAGAATCATTCGGGAGAGTGTAGGCTGGGAGAAAATAAGTGTTATTCCTGTGGATAGGAAGGTCACTTTGCCAGCCGTTGCCCAAGTCAGAAGAAGTGCTATGAATGTGGAGAAATAGGGCACATTAGACCTGATTGTCCTAAGTTAGTGCAAAACCTGAAACCCCTAAGGACAATTGAAGCTCCAAAGGCCAGGGGTAGAGCATATACCCTGACTGCTGCTGAGGCCAAGTCAACGCCAGATGTCGTATCAGGTACGTTTCTCGTTAATAGTGTACCTGCTTCTGTGTTATTTGACTCTGGTGCTAGTAGGAGCTTTGTATCACATAGTTTTTGTGTGTTACTTGATAGACCAGCTGTTAGGACTAAGATACCTTTTGAGGTTGAGACTGCCTTAGGAAAACATGTTTTGATTACTGAGGTAATGGAAAATTGCCTAATAGAGCTAGAAGGAATCAAACTACCTATAAGGTTATTTCCTATGACTTTAGGTGGTTTTGTTATTGTACTAGGAATGGATTGGCTCGCAGAAAATGACGCTCAGATTATTTGTAATCAAAAGAAGGTGCAACTTCGTGTGCCAACTTGAGAAGTCATATCCGTATACGGGGATCGTGACCGCTCTGCAGCAAAAATCATTTCCATGATTAAGGCACGGAAGTTTATGAGCTAAGGATGTAAGTCGTACTTAGCTTATGCTATTGACTCGAGAATGAAGCCGAAGGAACTAAAGGACGTGCCGGTAGTGTGCCAGTTTCCAGATGTATTTCCAGAAGACCTGCCAGGCATTCCTCCTGATAGAGAGATAACATTCAGGATTGATTTGGTGCCGGGGGAGAAGCCCGTAGCAAAAACACCTTATCGATTAGCTCCTTCGGAGATGAAATAATTAATGTCACAACTACAAGAGTTACTTGACAAAGGCTTCATAAGGCCGAGTATCTCACCATGGGGTGCTCCAGTGCTTTTCGTGAAGAAGAAGGACGGAAGCTTAAGAATGTGTATTGACTATAGAGAATTAAATAAGCTGACAATAAAGAACAAGTAACCGTTGCCTAGGATAGACGATTTATTCGATTAGCTTCAAGGAGCGAGTTGGTTTTCTAAGATCGATCTGCAATCAGGTTATCATCAGCTTAAGGTTAAAGATGAGGATATTCCAAAGACAGCTTTTCGAACACGCTATGGTCACTATGATTTTTTAGTAATGTCGTTTGGGTTGACTAATGCCCCTGCAGCATTCATGGATCTCATGAATAGAGTATGTCGACCTATGTTGGACCGATTCGTGATCGTGTTCATAGACGATATTCTAATTTACTCCAGAACTGAGACAGACCATGCAATGCACTTAAAAGAAGTGTTGGAGACTTTAAGGAAGGAAAAGTTGTATGCGAAATTTTCAAAATGTGCGTTCTGGCTAAGGGAAGTCCAGTTCCTTGGTCACGTAATTAACGCAGATGGTATCCTAGTGGATCCATCTAAGATAGAAACGGTAATGAGCTGGAAACCTCCAAAGACACTCTCGAAGATTCGTAGTTTCTTAGGTCTAGCAGGTTATTACCGTAGGTTCATACAAGATTTCTCGAAGATCGCAACGCCACTGACTAAGTTGACCAAGAAAGATGTCAAATTTTTATGGGGTCCTAGTCAGCAGAGTGCGTTCGATGAGTTAAAAAACCAGGTTGACGCAGGCTTCGGTGCTGTCCTTACCGGATGGGCCTGATGACTTGGTAATATACTCAGATGCTTCTTATCAAGGGTTGGACCTTTTAAAAGGAGAAGGCCAATTGAGTTCCAAGAGGGAGACTTCGTGTTGCTAAAAGTTTCTCCTTGGAAGGGTATTATTCGGTTTCGAAAGAGAGGCAAGTTAGGCCCAAGGTATGTAGGACCTTTTAAGATTGTAGAACGTGTAGGTGAGGTTGCTTACAGGTTAGATCTACCTGAGAAATTGTCTGGGATTCACCCAACATTCCATGTTTCTTATCTAAGAAAGTGTGTTTATGATGAATCGGAAATAGTACCTTTAGATGAAATTGTGGTAGACGAAAAGTTATCATATGTGGAAAGGCCAGTTGCAATTCTAGATGGCAGTGAAAAGAAGCTCCGAAACAAGACCATTCCGATGGTCAGGGTGCAGTGGATGCACATAAAAGGTTCTGAATCTACTTGGGAACGAGAAGATGAAACGAGAGAATCTCACCCTGAGCTGTTTACGCTCTGAGCAAGTTTCGAGGACGAAACTTATTTAAGGGGGGAGGGTTGTAACATCCCAAGATTCAGAAAAACTCGTAAGTGGTAGTTAATATAATAACTATGCTTATCATATGTTTATGGAATCTTAGTGAATGCATATTTATATGATATATGTGCTAGATATAAGTTATATGTGTATATGCATGATAATATAAGTGAATACGTAGTTGCAAAGATAAGAAAGAGATAGATATGTGTTGATACAAATAACATGATGATATATGTGTGAATTGATAGATGTATACATGTGAATACGTGTGTTAGTAGTTAATGGAAAAGTAGAAGGGCTAAAAGTGTAATTTATGTAAAGTTATCAACGTATACGGATATTATACGTATCTATAACTATTATAAACATTTTAAGACTTAGAATATAGTAAAAATATATCCTAATATGATCCATAACATGAAATAATAAGTGTTGTAAAGTTTGAGGGGCTAGAACGCAAAATAGCAAAAGATATATATAAAAATATAAATATATATATACGTATCTATACATGTATATATATACGTATCTATACGTATATCATCAAGAGTGTCCCGAGCCTTAGAAACTTTATTAAGTATCTTTTATAATAGTTTGGGGGTTAAAAATAGCATTTGGGGAAGTTCTGGGCTAGTTAAAAACATTATAGAACCTCAGGGACCAAAACTGCCAAATGCTGAAAGTACCTCGAGGTACGCGAGGGGGAAGGGGGAAACCCTCGCGTACCTTCGCCCAATTTCAAACCAGAAAACGACATTTTCGACTTGTGCAACACGTTTTGACGAAATTGACCCTGTATACGTGTTGATTTCGAGCATGAGTCACCCTAGACACGTGTAGGGACCCTTGGCGCACCCTACTAGCATAAATACACCCTCCAATCGGCCGAATATCCTCCCCAATTCACGAAATCTAACCCTAAAAACCCTAGTTCGAACCAGAAACTTCACGGGTCAAATTCTCTCAAACCATAAAGAGTTAGTAGCCGAAATTTTGCACTCAAGCTTCTATAGGTATGATCTAAAATAATCTCTTTCAGTTTCGGCTAAATCAATTCCTAAGTATGATCTTTAAAACTATGCTCAAATTAGGGTTCTTGAGCTTGTTTGGGTAAAAGTTGATGATCGGGTGGGAATTTGGGCCTGAATTTTGATAGGTAATCCTAAAATGATGTGTTTTAAGAAAGCCCTAAACTTTTTTCACAAAAAGAAAAGGTTTGGTATGATTTTTAGAAGCGGGTCAAAATTAGGGTTTCCTAGACATGGTTTTGATAAATTGAATGATCGGGCTTGATTTAAGGTTCTATCTTTTGAAGGATATCATAAAATGATATTATAACAGAAGCCCTAAGTTCATTTGATGAGAAAAGGAGTTTTAATGTTAATTTGGGAATTACGTCAAAATTAGGGTTTGGAAGATAATTGTCAAGTATTGGGATGACCATAAAGTATTGGATGTTGATTTTTGGTATTAGAACATGTTTACATATATATTAAATATATATGAGTTCAATTATAATAATTTAGTAAATTATTAACTTGGGGCAACGATTGTAGTAATTCCGCCTCATGGTCGTCGATGACGCCTACAAAACCCCGTGACTATTCCTCATAGTAATTCCGCCAAAATGATCGGTCATGAGGAAACACGAGCGGTAAACTTAAGGAGCAAAGACTTGAAAAAGATATAACAAAATATGTAAAGGGGGCAAAATGGTCATTTTGACTATTAAGGGTATTAACCAATAAAGAGTTGGGTTTTGGATAATGGGGTAAGTCTTAAATGTGATTTGTAACCTTTAGGATGTCTTGATAGGGACATCATGTTAAAGCCGTTAAGAAACTAATTGACAAGGACTTAACCCAAGAATAATAGCTTCGCAAAGCTAAGGTGAGTTCTATGAGCCCATTTTTAAATATTTTAAATGTCTTAAACGTCTTTGGGCTGGCATACATACTGTCTTATGAAAAGTGTTTCCAAATGCTTATTGATGTAAAAATTTGTATCAATAAAAATCTGGTCAAGTTTTAAATGGTAATCACCAAGTGACCAAACTACACACCAGGGCAGTGAACCCGTCGTATGCAGTAAAGTATTGGTAAGAACCGGATATCAATCCGTGGACGCGAATGTAGACTCCCGATACTGGATCTTTGCTAATATCTAACCGATGAAAATGATTTTTTTTTTAGAATTAATAATGTAAATGAAAGAAATTAAATAAGCAGATAAAACGAACAGACAACTAAAACAAAAGATGGAAAAAATCAGTCGGAGAAAAGTATCACCTAGATAAGAATCATCTAAACCCAATAAGACCCCTAGTTTGACTAATCAACACGATCACTATTCACTAATGATGAAAACCAAAATGAAATAGGACTATAGACACATCCTAATCACTAAGGTAATCCTAAATGAAGCTCGGATAGAAAACTATGTTAAATTGCCCAATGGTCTAATCGCTTCGGTCAAAGCGGACTAAACGTACACGCAAAAGGAAACCACAAGAAAGTCTCTCTAAATGGCACCTAACACATGCAATGATTCTGAAATGAATAGCCTAGGACCTAGAAAACTCTAAACACGTATAAGCGAGCTTGAATCTTATGGTCATAAGCACCCTAACTCACTAAACAATGCGTAACTATTTCCTAGTACGTGAAACGAGTCGGTCAACTCTATCCCAAATAGATGCACACAAATTCAGCCCCAAAGCCATATCATATTATCATGTAGGAGGTCTCCGGATCATGCATCAATCAATAAACTTTAAAAAGTCAACCGATTAACAATAAGCTAACCAATAAACGGTCGTAGTTCTACAATCCACATCAATTAACTCACATAATATGATAAAAGCAGAAGCTAAACATGCACACATGTTCATCCAAAGCATCCAAATCAGAATCAAAGAGCAATTTCACATAATCATGTCAAAAAGTCAAACTTTAAAGGTCAAATGGGTCAAAAATCATCAAATCTAGGTGAATACAAGGAAACTAGCCACTAAACATGATAAAACCACATAAAAATCCCATCTTTAATATGTTCATGAACAAAGAAATAAAGAAAAAAAATGAAGAAATCTAGCCTCTATGAGAAAACGAAAACCGAAGGGTTGAAAATCTTCAAAATTCGCATTCAAAAGCTTCAATCTTGATCTTTAATCCTTCCTTCAAAGTTCCAGATCTAGAAGAGGGTTTTTAGGGTTTATTGGAGGTGAAAATCTTAAGAAAACGGCGGCTTAAATGCTTTTATAGAGCAAAAATAGGGCTGGGTCGCGATCAGGTCGAAGCTGGGCTGAAACTGGGCCAGGCGAGAAAGCATATAAAAAACTGATGAACTGGAATGAGACCAATAGCATCTTCTAGTCTGGTGGTTTAGTTCTCGCTGTATAACCAGAGGTCAGGGTTTTGAATCCAGGGACCAACGAATTTTTTTCTTTCTTTCGCAGCTGGGCTGCTGTGCTGCTTGGGCTGCTTCTGGATTGGGCCAGGCTGCTGGGAATGAAGAAGGGGACTGGGCTGGAGCTGCTGATTATTTATTTTGTTTTTTTTCTTATTCTTTTTCTTTTATTCATAACTTTCAATCCCGAGCTCCGTTTCCGCTTCCGTAAATTGCGATTTTCTTTTAAATTCATCGCGGACCATCCAACCTCCTAAAATTCACAAATAAAAATAATTAAGTACCATATCTTTTATAATTTCTCAAACAAAAATCTAATTTGCATAATTTTCTCAATTACAAACCAAATTAAATGTGAACTTAAATATTTTTCAAATAAAAACCAAAGTTCCACAAAATCATCTAAAATTCGAATATAAACATTTAAGCACCAATTCTCTTAATTTTTAATTAAAAACATGATTAAATGTGGGAATTTATTTATTTAATTATAAGTACATGATGCTACGCATCAAATATCCCCACACTTAAACTTTGCTTGCCCTCAAGCAAAAATCTCATGCAACACCTCCACAAGCCAATCGAAACGTGACATCATACCCAACCCAATGCAACTACTCAAGCCCACATGCATCGCCAATTCTCAAGATTTACACTTTTCAGAAAATTTATAATCCAACAAGCAATTATGACACTTATTTTAATTTTTTTTTTAAAACATGGAAATGCCTACTAGATTGACACACATCAAGGTTCAATCAAACAAGCATCATACCCCTCACAATGATCACTCAACTCGGCGAAATTTAGTGGATAGATGATTAAAAAGATCATCGATTTAAGTGGATCACTCAAGGCCAAACACGCACCCCATTGTCATAAGCTTGTATTGAAATCACATCTCCACCAAATAACATAAAACCGAACATAAATCAAGAGGACTTTCAAAAGGTTTGTAATGTTAGGCTAGGGTGTAGGGTATGGAATGGGAATGTGAAAGTGGCGAAGTGTTTAGAAATCCGGAAAAGTCAAAACACAAAAAACTATTTACATAAGTAACTCAAAGTCGGGTAATTTTGACCCGAACACAAAAGCTAAGAACAACTCTATTTTTTTCAGCTTTATCTTAGGTCTATGACCTCCAATAATGAGCTAGAATTTTCTGCATTTTTTTTTTAATTTTTCTTTTTTGTTTTTTTTTTTTGCAATTTCATATGAATTCCTAGAATGGAGATTGAGTACTAGGAGAATCACACTTAATCACTATTTTTTTTTTTTAACCTAAAAGCAATGCTTGATGAAATTAACCGAAATATATACACAAAGGCCTAAACTAATCCGGATTCTTCACACAAGGGTTTAAGAACAAAATAAAGGCTAATCAAAAGGCTAAATGGGTCAAAAGGTGGGAAAAACAAACGAGAAGGAAAAAAAAAGCTCAAACGGGTTTTCTAAGGGATAATGTTTTAGGGTAGGAAAAATGAAAAGAACAAAGAAAAAGGCTAAGTCAAAGGGGTTAATCCTAATGCCTCTATCATTTCTGTGCCCAATTTTAGTTCATGATCTCGACGCGTATAAACAACACAAGTTCAAAAATGAAAGCGCATGATGGCATAACACTCAACCAAACGAAAGTGAGTACATGATGTTACATATAATGCAATTTAGGCTCAATTAACTCACGGAAACGGATGGATAAAGGCTACCGATATGATGCAAGCTATCAATCCCCCATCCGATTGTTTCACTAAGTAAAGCATTCCATTTATTGATTTTATTTGAAAAACACTTGCTTGGAAATACTTTTTCAAGATACTCGAAGAAAAGGTTTTGACTAGAGACAAGCATCGTATACATAGGTGAGCAAAACGTCACGAATTACATCAACGGGCCCACTTCCATGTGCAATAAGACGGGCAAAAAAATCTCAATTTCAACTAAAAACAGGGGGATATGATAAGAAAATTTGAAAATTTTCACAATTTTAGCAATTTCAGTTCACTTTACCCCCATCCCCACACTTAATTCGTACATTGTCCCTAATGTACGCTAAACAAAACAAAATAAAAGGGGAAAGGGAACTGAAATACTCCCCTATCACTGTCATGTGCTAGTGTCTGGATGCTGAAAAAAAATCGAGCCAGCTCTTGACTGAACAGGTGCCAGAGCTGAATCCACAAATGCCAAAAATCATCCACAATCAAAGTATGCATCATGAAACAGCTCTCGACGAACATGCCAGAACCGTCTCTCCAGAACAAACTATCATCCAAGCACAACCAAATCATATCAATTACAAATATAAATCAATAAAGCACAAATATCTCGAGTTGTGTGTCAACAAATGAATGCAAAATGAAAAAATACAACTCGGATAATCACTAAACCGGTGAATCAAGGTAGCTGGCGGTCCCGTGATGAATCCACAGAAAAGTAACATTTGATCAAAATAGCCGTTTGTTTGTCAATTATGAAGTGAACGGTCCACTTTGACCAAAAGTCAACCCCAAGAAAAACCCAGATACAGACCGTTGATTGTCATTTATGAAGTGACGGTCTCGTATCATCCAAACCTGAGTAAAATCATGAAAACACATTTTGCGAACCGCGGGAATGGAGATTGAGTACCCGACGGTTCACAAACTGTGAGTTACCTACCAACCCCAAGAAGCAATACCAAAATGATAAGTCCATGCAACTCCAACAGTGGCAAGCTTCCAAAAACCTGCAAAACTCAAAACAAAAACATAAAACGGAACAAGGAGAAATAAAATATAACTAATTTAAGAAAACTAACTAAAAGGAAATTAAACTAATAAAAGTTCAAACAAAGCATGAAACAAGCAAAATAAAGTAAACAAGTACTCGGGTTGCCTCCCAGAAGCGCTGAATTTATTTATGAGTCGTCAGCCGGACTCGAACCCACGGTGAAGTCAACCAGGGTCATGGATGTGACCTCCCTCACTGCCAAATATGGTCTGATCAGACCCGTGCACACGCCACTCCTCAAATAGGTGCTCAACTCCCTTATGTCGATCTCGCAAGTACATGGCATACACGCCGGCCAACCATGGCCTATCACCCATCGAAGCCTTTTTCTTCACATTAGGTGGCTTTTTCTGCTTCACTCTAACACTCGTCTTCTCCCCACACTTCTTCTTTGTCGTGGTGTGCAAGGATTTAGAAGTCTTCGGACCGTCCAGAAGTCGATCGGGGAAAGGATCTGAGGCTCCAATAAATATACTCTCAGCTAACTTATCCTCATGTGATGATTCTTCATTAATTTGCATACGTGGCCCTCCATATAGCATGACCTCCAGCTCCTTGAGAACACTATCTGGATCAAAAGTATCAGCATTCTCAACCACGATTGGCACAGCCAACCAATCCTCTCCAAATTCCTCAAACATCTGATCATCAAATGTATCATGCTGGGATGGATCTATAGCCTCAATCTGATGCACAACGGCCTCCTGATGTCTCGTGTGCTGCGTAGAACCGGTGACACTGAATGTCACAGCCTCATCATCCACTCTCAATGTCAATGTGCCTTTCTGCACATCCACCAATGCACCAGCTTTAGATAAGAAAGGGCGTCCTAAAATGAATGGTACATTGGTGTCCTCGATCATATCCAGAATGACAAAATCCACAGGAAACACAAATTCATTGATCTTCACCAAGACATTCTCTATCATCCCGCGTGGAAACTTAACGGATCTATCGGCAAACTGAATACGCATGCGAGTCGGCTATGGGTCATCTAGGTCCAGCTGTTTAAATAGGGAGTATGGCATCAAATTGATGCTAGCACCTAGATCAGCAAGAGCATTCCTAACAGACAAACTGCCTAACGTACAAGGGATAGTGAAACTCCCTGGATCACTCAGCTTCAGTGGCAGTTTATTCTGGATGACCAATGAACACTCCTCGCTGAGTGTGACCTGTGGAACATTTGGAATTTTCTTCTTGCTACTCAGCATGTCTCTCAAAAACTTCAAGTATTTCGGCATGTGCCTGAGTGCCTCAACCAATGGAATGTTGATATGCAGCTGCTTTAACATATCAATGAATTTCCTATGCTGCTCTACTTCAACTTGCATTAGTCTCTCTGGATATGAAATGCGTGGAACGTAAGCTCTAATCGGTTCCATGGGACGTGTTGTACTTGCTGGCCTTGATTGCACCTGCCCAGGAGCCTCAACCTCAATCTCCTCGTCTATCTCATCATCACTATCCTCATCAACCGGCTCAGCAGCAACTGCCGGCTCTGGATCTGGAGTGGTGTTGCCACTCATAGAAAAGATTGCACTGACATTTTGTTTTGGGTTTATCTCAGTGTTACCCGGTAGACCTCCCTGCTGACGCTCTGACATAGACTTTGCAAGTTGACCTATTTGCCTCTCCAGATTCTGCATGTGGGTGCTCATATTACCCATCTCCTGCTCGTTTCTTGAAAAACGCAACTCCTTCTGCTGAGCAACCTTCTGAGTTTCAAGGGTTGATTTCTGATTCTGCTGTAGCAACTGAGAAACCATGTCGGTCAGGTTTTTCATACCTGAATCCTCTGTCTGAATTGGAATCTGTCTAGTACCCTCAGGGTTATAGAAACCCTGTTGTCTCTGTGGTGGTCGTGGCTGGAACCCCGGTCTCCATCCCGAATTTTGGTTTGGTCTCCAAGCCTGATTGTAGTTATACTGGGTGGGTGGTGGGTGGGCCTGGCTAGCCATGTAATCGACCTGCTCTGGTAGCTCGGTGCTACCAACAATGGGACAACTCGTAATATCATGAGGACCAGCACACAACTGACAAAATTTAACATGATGTTGTGTCTCCTGTGGCTGGTTCATCTGTTTCTGACTCGTCTGCATTTCTTTCATCATCTGCGAGAGCGCATCGACATGCGCTGAGAGAGCTGTAACGGGATCTACCTGATGAACCCCTCTCGTCTGGGGTTGTCTACTCGTACGCGTGGTAGACCACTGGTAGCCGTTCAGTGCAAGCTCTTCGAGTAAGTCACGCGCCTCCTATGGCGTTTTGCTGCTCAGAGATCCACCGGCGGAACTGTCAATAGGTCGCGTGAGGGCGTTCAGACCGCCATAGAAAATCTGCACCTGCTGATGCAACTCAATGCCATGAGATGGGCATTTCCTCAACAACTCCTTAAACCTCTCCCATGCCTCATACAAACTCTCGGTGTCCTCCTGCACGAACGAATAAATCTTGTTTCGGAACATCACGGCTTTCGATGGAGGAAAGTACTTGGAAACGAATTTCTGAGTCAAAGAATCCCAAGTAGTAATAGAACCAGGCGGGAGGGACTGAAGCCACGCCTTCGCTGCGCCGCGAAGGGAAAATGGGAAGAGTCTCAACTTAACGACCTCCGATGTGACTCCATTGAGTTTGAACGTGTCGCAAACCTCAAGGAAATTTGAAATATGAGCCATCGGGTCATCGTTCGGAAACCCATCGAACTGAACATAATTTAAGATCATGGAAATGGTCTGAGGCTGGATCTGGAAGTTGTTAGCTTCCACGGGTGGGCGTATGACACTGGGCTGCGCCCTTGCAATGTCGGGACGAGCGTAGTCGGCGAGCGTGCGTCTTGGCGGAAGCGCCATCGGAACTGGAACAACTAATGCCTCCAAACGTCGAAGTCTATGAAAAACCCTCTCAGGCTCGGACAACGGTGAAAAAGGACTCCTCCGACGACGAATGCGCATAAACAGACGAAAAACGAAAAAGAAAACAGAAACAGAACATAAAGAAACTAAATTAAACTAATAAACTAACTAACACGAAAGCAAACACAGAAACAAGCAAACATACTAGAAACATACAAATAAACAAGTAACGAAAGCAAGTAAAATGACTAAACTACTAGCTTTGAACTTTCTCGAAATCTGTGCGTCCCCGGCAACGGCGCCAAAAACTTGATGTAAAAATTTGTATCAATAAAAATCTGGTCAAGTTTTAAATGGTAATCACCAAGTGACCAAACTACACACCAGGGCAGTGAACCCGTCGTATGCAGTAAAGTATTGGTAAGAACCGGATATCAATCCGTGGACGCGAATGTAGACTCCCGATATTGGATCTTTGCTAAAATCTAACCGATGAAAATGATTTTTTTTTGAGAATTAATAACGTAAACGAAAGAAATTAAATAAGCAGATAAAACGAAGGAAATTGACCTGTAATAATACAAGTTTTCACTCTTTAGCCAATAATAATATGAGTTTTTGAGTTGGTCTGTAATAATACCAGTTTTCGAACTATTGGACTGTAATAGTATGCCGTTAGTTTTTACTTAACGGGGTTAAATCCCTGCCTACGTGGCTGTCCACGTGGCTTCATTAATCATACGTGGCATTTTTAAGTGGGGGTTTTAAAAAGGAAAATTGGCCTGTAATAATACAAGTTTTCACTCTTTGGCCAATAATAATATGAGTTTTTGAGTTGGTCTGTAATAATACCAGTTTTCGAACTATTGGACTGTAATAGTATGCTGTTAGTTCTTACTTAACGGGGTTAAATCCATGCCTATGTGGCTGCCCACGTGGCTTCAATGTATTTCTTTTAACAAAAGACTATAGTGGGGGCTGTTACATTAGCTCTGCCTATGTGGATTCCGATTTCTTCTTCAAACCTAGATATGAACTTTTCCCCTTTTCTCCCTCTTTGCGGAGGCTGTTACATTAGCTCCGCCGATGGCGGCCGGTGGCGATGGCGGTGGACGGGTGGGTGGCGG
This sequence comes from Deinandra increscens subsp. villosa, assembly GCA_039602395.1. Classification (NCBI taxonomy): domain Eukaryota; kingdom Viridiplantae; phylum Streptophyta; class Magnoliopsida; order Asterales; family Asteraceae; genus Deinandra; species Deinandra increscens. The sequence continues at coordinate 20,242,354 of JBCNJP010000012.1, read as the reverse complement.
CAGGTGCGATGGCGACGGAGGGTGGTTGCGGCTGTTTGTTCTTCCTGTTTTCCTTTTCCTTTTTTTTTCTTTATATCTTAATAAAAAACAAAAATGAAGTTTAGAAATATTACAAAACTAGTCCTTATACTATAGTCTTTGGTTAAAAGAAATACATTGAAGCCACGTGGGCAGCCACATAGGCAGGGATTTAACCCCGTTAAGTAAGAACTAACGGCATACTATTATAGTCCAATAGTTCGAAAACTGGTATTATTACAGACCAACTCAAAAACTCATATTATTATTGGCCAAAGAGTGAAAACTTGTATTATTACAGGCCAATTTTCCTTTTTAAAACCCCCCACTTAAAAATGCCATGTATGATTAATGAAGCCACGTTGACAGCCACGTAGGCAGGGATTTAACCCCGTTAAGTAAAAACTAACGGCATACTATTACAGTCCAATAGTTCGAAAACTGGTATTATTACAGACCAACTCAAAAACTCATATTATTATTGGCTAAAGAGTGAAAACTTGTATTATTACAGGCCAATTTTCCTAAAACGAACAAACAACTAAAACAAAAGATGGAAAAAATCAGTCGGAGAAAAGTATCACCTAGATAAGAATCATCTAAACCCAATAAGACCCCTAGTTTGACTAATCAACACGATCACTATTCACTAATGATGAAAACCAAAATGAAATAGGACTATAGACACATCCTAATCACTAAGGTAAACCTAAATGAAGCTCGGATAGAAAACTATGTAAAATTGCCCAATGGTCTAATCGCTTCGGTCAAAGCGGACTAAACGTACACGCAAAAGGAAACCACAAGAAAGTCTCTCTAAATGGCACCTAACACATGCAATGATTCTGAAATGAATAGCCTAGGACCTAGAAAACTCTAAACACGTATAAGCGAGCTTGAATCTTATGGTCATAAGCACCCTAACTCACTAAACAATGCGTAACTATTTCCTAGTACGTGAAACGAGTCGGTCAACTCTATCCCAAATAGATGCACACAAATTCAGCCCCAAAGCCATATCATATTATCATGTAGGAGGTCTCCGGATCATGCATTAATCAATAAACTTTATAAAGTCAACCGATTAACAATAAGCTAACCAATAAACGGTCGTAGTTCTACAATCCACATCAATTAACTCACATAATATGATAAAAGCAGAAGCTAAACATGCACACATGTTCATCCAAAGCATCCAAATCAGAATCAAAGAGCAATTTCACATAATCATGTCAAAAAGTCAAACTTTAAAGGTCAAACGGGTCAAAAATCATCAAATCTAGGTGAATACAAGGAAACTAGCCACTAAACATGATAAAACCACATAAAAATCCCATCTTTAATATGTTCATGAACAAAGAAATAAAGACAAAAAATGAAGAAATCTAGCCTCTATGAGAAAACGAAAACCGAAGGGTTGAAAATCTTCAAAATTCGCATTCAAAAGCTTCAATCTTGATCTTTAATCCTTCCTTCAAAGTTCCAGATCTAGAAGAGGGTTTTTAGGGTTTATTGGAGGTGAAAATCTTAAGAAAACGGCGGCTTAAATGCTTTTATAGAGCAAAAATAGGGCTGGGTCGCGATCAGGTCGAAGCTGGGCTGAAACTGGGTCTGGCGAGAAAGCATATAAAAAACTGATGAACTGGAATGAGACCAATAGCATCTTCTAGTCTGGTGGTTTAGTTCTCGCTGTATAACCAGAGGTCAGGGTTTCGAATCCAGGGACCAACGAATTTTTTTCTTTCTTTCGCAGCTGGGCTGCTGTGCTGCTTGGGCTGCTTCTGGATTGGGCCAGGCTGCTGGGAATGAAGAAGGGGACTGGGCTGGAGCTGCTGATTATTTATTTTGTTTTTTTTCTTTTTCTTTTTCTTTTATTCATAACTTTCAATCCCGAGCTCCGTTTCCGCTTCCGTAAATTGCGATTTTCTTTTAAATTCATCGCGGACCATCCAACCTCCTAAAATTCACAAATAAAAATAATGAAGTACCATATCTTTTATAATTTCTCAAACAAAAATCTAATTCGAATATAAACATTTAAGCACCAATTCTCTTAATTTTTAATTAAAAACATGATTAAATGTGGGAATTTATTTATTTAATTATAAGTACATGATGCTACGCATCAAATATCCCCACACTTAAACTTTGCTTGCCCTCAAGCAAAAATCTCATGCAACACCTCCACAAGCCAATCGAAACGTGACATCATACCCAACCCAATGCAACTACTCAAGCCCACATGCATCGCCAATTCTCAAGATTTACACTTTTCAAAAGATTTATTATCCAACAAGCAATTATGACACTTATTTTAATTTTTTTTTAAACATGGAAATGCCTACTAGCTTGACACAAATCAAGGTTCAATCAAACAAGCATCATACCCCTCACAATGATCACTCAACTCGGCGAAATTTAGTGGATAGATGATTAAAAAGATCATCGATTTAAGTGGATCACTCAAGGCCAAACACGCACCCCATTGTCATAAGCTTGTATTGAAATCACATCTCCACCAAATAACATAAAACCGAACATAAATCAAGAGGACTTTCAAAAGGTTTGTAATGTTAGGCTAGGGTTTAGGGTATGGAATGGGAATGTGAAAGTGGCGAAGTGTTTAGAAATCCGGAAAAGTCAAAACACAAAAAACTATTTACATAAATAACTCAAAGTCGGGTAATTTTGACCCGAACACAAAAGGTAAGAACAACTCTATTTTTTTCAGCTTTATCTTAGGTCTATGACCTCCAATAATGAGCTAGAATTTTCTGCATTTTTTTTTTATTTTTCTTTTTTTTTTTTTTTTTTTGCAATTTCATATGAATTCCTAGAATGGAGATTGAGTACTAGGAGAATCACACTTAATCACTATTTTTTTTTTAACCTAAAAGCAATGCTTGATGAAATTAACCGAAATATATACACAAAGGCCTAAACTAATCCGGATTCTTCACAAAAGGGTTTAAGAACAAAATAAAGGCTAATCAAAAGGCTAAATGGGTCAAAAAGTGGGAAAAACAAACGAGAAGGAAAAAAAAGCTCAAACGGGTTTTCTAAGGGATAATGTTTTAGAGTAGGAAAAATGAAAAGAACAAAGAAAAAGGCTAAGTCAAAGGGGTTAATCCTAATGCCTCTATCATTTCTATGCCCAATTTTAGTTCATGATCTCGACGCGTATAAACAACACAAGTTCTAAAATGAAAGCGCATGATGGCATAACACTCAACCAAACGAAAGTGAGTACATGATGTTACATATAATGCAATTTAGGCTCAATTAACTCACGGAAACGGATGGATAAAGGCTACCGATATGATGCAAGCTATCAATCCCCCATCCGATTGTTTCACTAAGTAAAGCATTCCATTTATTGATTTTATTTGAAAAACACTTGCTTGGAAATACTTTTTCAAGATACTCGAAGAAAAGGTTTTGACTAGAGACAAGCATCGTATACAGTAGTGTATAAACTCTGGTAAATTGGGAAATGATCATTAGTTGCAATATATGGATACATTATCACTGTCTACTAATAAACCTAAGGCTCTTAGATATTTGATTAAAGGCAGGTAGTGGTATTGTGGAGGTTGGGGATTGCTAGTAAGATACTCGTTATTGAATGAGTTGAACATGTTAAGTAAAGCAATTCGTAAGGTCATGGAGTGGATAGTACAGATGGGGCTCATGAAATAGGGAGACATAAAGGGTAGTATTTCTCTAGCCGGTGTACGAAAGGGCCTACGTAAGGTAGTGAGACTGGCCATATCGGGATGCCTGGATGGGAAGGATCTGTTTGACAGTCGACAATACTATCCTACCCTAAGGTGTACATGATAACCACAAGTGACCAGAGATTCTTTAGGCTGCTCCGGGGTAGCAGATAAAGAATAAGGTATAGCAAGACGTTGCTAGTGCAAGGAATATTGAATTTAATTAACTAGGAAGGTTTATGGGTTTGATGTTCCTGTTTGAATACATTCCTGGTTATGTGTAAATTCTGATGTGTTGTATAATTCTGTTATGTTTTATACTTGTTAAAAGTTCACTAATGGGGTCAAGAAGACCCATGAGAACTTGATTTGTCTTGCAGATCAAAAAAGAGTTTTTAGAAACTTAGAACTCACCAGCGTAAGCTGACTTTTTTAGTATGTATGTCAGGTGATGGTGAGACTTCTGGAAGTAAGGATAGGACTTTGGTGATAAAGAAATGAATGGGCAAAACTATCAAGAGAAGGCTTGAAGTACCGCTGGCATAGGAATAGATAGTTAAAGTTTATGTAATATCTAGTTTATTTTTGTAACTTGGCAATACGAATAAATTTTTTAATATTTCCACTGCGTTAGTATCTCTGTTATACCATGTGTTCTTGTGTAAATCCGACACGTGACCCCTCCTGGAGCCAAGTCTGGGAGTGGGCGTCACATAAACTCATGATTTCTTAGGTAATTGATGCAAATTATGGAAGACGTGCAAATGGGGCTTCATCATGCTATCGGACCTGCTTCTGGAGTCATAGTCCTAACTATCCCAATAAAATGTTTTATGCTTTTAATATTAAATTAAGACTTTATGATTTTAAAATGTAAGACATTGTCGTTTCCACTACTCTTTCCGCTGCAATGAAATGATATAATGTTTTTATGAAATTTGAAATTATTAGAAGTCGTTCTATGTATCCGCGACTATGATTCCATCTCGCTCACACCAAAACCCGTTGACCGGGGTGTGACAGATTGGTATCAGATCCGTGGTTATAGCGAACCAGGATAAACAAAAAAACAAACCAAAAATTGACCTGGACTATAACCCACTCCGAAGCTACCATTTGCATGCAAGACCGCATCTCCAACATGTTTATTTATGTTAACTTATACTTTACACGTGCATTATTTCTTTACTTAAGTTTCTATGCTATGATGATATGACTGACACTATTCCTGTGGGAATATTATCGCAGAGATGACTTCCAGGGAATTCGTTTGCAGTGCTGATTCCGACGAGGAACAGACTATGGAGGATTACACCCCTTCACCTGAGGACCCTGCACCCGAGGACTACACGCCTTCGCCTGAGGACTATGTACCATCTAGTCCTGAGCCCAAGGCGGCCACTGTTGGTACTATCCACCTGTCCACCATTCCCTCCAGCTTTTTTAGGCCTCTTCGACCCTTGACCTCTGATGACACCGTAGACCACCCTGCCCCCACCGCCACTGCTGGCGGTGCGGCCCCTGCTGGTGCTTCAAGCACCATAGACCCCTTTTCAGACCGCGAGCGGTCTATGAAGACCTACGTCGCCACTCCTGGCGGCGGTAGGCGGGGACACACCTCGGGGCGGGCGTCTGGACCATCCCAGACCCGTGAGACTAGAGACACCCTTAAGGAGCTCGCGCCCAAGCGGCGCTACGTGTTCGAGCTGCCTCACTTAGCTTGGATTCCCGGACCAGGTACAAACTTGGCGGATTATGGAGGAATTCCCGAGCTGCTATGCACGGGGTGAGTCATCTCTCCCCTATCCCTCCCGCCGTGTCCCGTTGGATATCTCACCCTTTACTGGGGAACCTATACCCGACACTATACCACTACTGGTGGCCCGCCTTAGGCGCATCGAGGTGGATCTTGGAGAGCTGGATACGATTTTTTCTCGACTCCGGACTACTGATGAGGTTAGGGCCCTTAGGGACCAGATAGCCAGATTGGCGGGACGCATGGATGCTACTGATGGCGCCATGAACACCCTCCATGCTCACATGACCGGGATCAGCATGGCCACTACCGATCTGCTTCTCTCTCATGAGAACTTGCAGAGGAGGGTCGCGAAAATGGAGTTCATATCTGGAAGACTCCTCTCCTTCCTTTGTGCCATGTCCCAGGTCTCGACCTCCCTGATCATGCCCCTAGGACCCCACCACCTCCACCCTTCTAGGTACATTAGACCTAGTCTTTTGGACCGCCATTTTATGGATGAAACATGTTATTGTCTTTTGATTATGATGTATTACCGGGACTGCGAGCCCAAGATGAAAACTGATTTATCTTTTGTATGTTTTATTTGTAATATGGTGGAAAACAATGGTTGAAGTATGTTATGATTAATATTATCTCTTTTATGGTTATGTAAATTTGCTATTATCATGTTATGGTTGTGTTATTTGTATTACCACTATGGCACGTTATGTTACCTCCTCCTTTTTATCTTATGTTTCTTGGTTGTGTTTGCACGTAATATGTTATGGCAAGTGATGTATGTCGTGGCAGTTATTCTCGAGCATGTAATAACCCCATTTACATATTATCTAAAATTTTCTTTATGTTGACAATTGTAACTTAAAGCGAAATCATGCCACCACGACGCCGAACCCCCAGGAACACTTCACCTCCTCCATCCCCTCCTCACATGACTGCTGCTGAAATCGAGGAGATGATTTCTCACCGTGTTGCAGAAACCATTGTCGCTGCTGAAACCCAACGTCGGAATGACGATGGAGCACGCGGTAAGAACGAATTGACCGATGTTAGAAAACCTTAGACTACAATTTCAGAATTGTATTCAAACATTTTAACCTAACAAATGCAGGCCCCCGTGAATGTTCATATAAAGACTTTATGAATTGCAAACCCTCAAATTTCAAGTGTTTTGAAGGCGCTGTTGGTTTAATTCGCTGGTTTGAGAAAATAGAGTCCGTCTTCCACATAAGCAGCTGCCCTGAGCAGTACATGGTTAAATATTCCACATGCGCACTCACTGACAGCGCACTGACCTGGTGGAACTCCCATGCTGATGCTATGGGAACTGATTTGGCCTATGCCATGACATGGGACGAGCGCAAACAACTGTTGCGCGATGAATATTGTCCTAGAGAAGAACTTTAGAAACTTGAAGCCGAGTTCTGGAACCTATCCATGAATGAAGCAGATGTTGCTGGCTACACCAAGAGGTTCCGTGAACTTGCTCATCTTTGTCCAACCATGATCACTCCACCGTACAATAAAATTGAACGGTACATCTGGAGACTTGCACCGCATATCCAGGGGAATGTCCTATCCTCGAACCCGTAGACTTTTCAGGATGTTGTGCGTCTGGCACACAACCTTGTTTACCAAGCTAATCGTCAAGGAGTGATCCTTGGCAAGAAACAGTCTGAGAACAAATCCCCTGATGCTAGTACCACTCCCTCTTCAAGCAAGAAGCCTGAAAACAAGCGGAAACGAGGATTCTGGAAGAATCGTGAAGAGAAGACCCCTGCTAAGGAAGTCGGACCAGTGAAAGTCTATGCTGCTACAACCCCTACTCACGTTGTCCAGAAGACCGGATATACCGGTGGAGCACCCCTGTGCAACAAGTGCAACCTCCACCACACCCTTGATTGCGAAAATGTCTACTGCAATATCTGCAAGACTAAAGGGCATGTAGCACGCGATTTTCCGAAGCGCACCTGCTACGGTTGCGGAGCCACAGGACACTACAAGAAAGACTGCACGAAGGCGAAGAACCAAGATGTTAACCAGGCTTGAGGAAGAGCCTTTGTGATCAATGCCGGAGACGCTCGTCGTGACCCCAACACGGTGACGGGTACGTAAATAATCATTACGCTTCTGTTTTATTCGATACTGGTGCCGATAGAAGCTTCGTGTCCACTGAATTTGGCCAATTACTTGAAATTACTCCTGTTGCCTTAGACATTAAGTTCACAGTAGAATTAGTAAACGGAGAATTAGTAGAAACTAGAATAATCTATCAAGATTGCTCCTTAGAACTCTCCGATCATTCCTTCAGCATCGATTCAATGCCCGTTGAATTAGGAAGTTTTAATATAATTATTGAAATGGATTAGTTGTCAAGGAACCATGCAGAAATCGTGTTTCATGAGAAGATAGTGAGAGTGCGACTTGAAGATGGCAACACTCTAAACGTGCAAGGCGAAAAGAGTGGAACTAAGCTAAATATCATATCTAGTGTGAAGGCACGAAAATTCCTTCATAAAGGATGCCACACCATCCTAGCACACGTAACTGAGAAGAAACCGAAGGAGAAGCGCATGGAAGATGTTCCTATTGTCTGCGAATACCCGGAAGTCTTTCCCGAAGACTTGCCAGGTTTACCCCTAACACGACAAGTGGAGTTTCGCATTGACTTGACACCCGGTGCCGCCCCCGTTGCCAGATCTCCGTACCGTCTGGCACCATCCGAGATGCAAGATTTGTCTAGTCAATTACAAGAATTACTAGATAAAGGCTTCATCCGTCCATGCCACTCTCCATGAGGAGCACCCGTGTTATTTGTTAAGAAGAAAGATGGAACTTTGCGGGTTGAAATTGCTTGAGCGTGTGGATCGTCTACTTAATCGTTATGAAATCAATGTAATATGAGCTAGAACACAAAGAGTAAATACAAATGACTTGTATTAACCACTGAGAGAACCACAGAGTACCTAGAAATGATAAGACTCAGAAGCTTCTTAATTCTATAGAAGACGACGTATTTGTACTAAGCTAAACCCGCTGGTCAGAACCTCAGGTTCGGCCCAAGGTTCGGCCATGTCTGAACTCCAGGTTCGGCCTGAGTTCGGACCTCAGAAACCTTGTACGTTTTGTCTTGTATTCGATACTTCACATGACGATCTAGGACCATGTATCAAAAAACTCCCCCTCGGCATGTGCAGTGTCATCTCCTCTTATCAAAACTTGTATCTTGTATCTTCAATCAAACTCCTCCTCGATCTTGATGATGAGTTCGATCTTGAATACTTGATATTGCATCGTGTGTAATATCTTTATCAACAATCTTCAGAAGACTTGAAGTTGTGATGTTCTCTTCCACTTAGAAACCTGCCAACATAAATAATCTTGGCGCAAAACGTCTCTTCGAGACTCCAAGATATTTTGATTTGAAAATTGATTTCGTATTCCGTGTTGATCAATCGAAAACAAATCAGAAACAAAATCTTTTTGGCTTTTAGAAACTTTATATTAAAACACACCTAAAATCTTTTTGGTATTTTCTGATAAGAAATGTAAATGCATTACAGAATCAGACACCATTTTTGTCTTTTGTGAGAAAGATCACGACTTGGGATCATATTGGTCATAACATGCTGAACTACACTTCAATTTCGATTATTGTAGCACATAAGCCATGCCGATTGCAGATATAATTTGTCCAACTTTAAACTCTGGTACAATCATACTCATAACATCTGGATATGTTAAGTATTGATTAGCTTTGCATTGACCAGTGTACCCCACACTATCAGACATACTCAGAAGATATACTTTGCTTATCACATTTTGTGATTTCATTTGTGATTTTAATCACATAATGATTGTAATCATGATATAGTGAACTGTGTTCCATTCAAAAAGAAATAAGAACGTTAAATCGTCTACCTTAAGGTCGATCTTTCGATACGCAGATAAGGCCTCGGATTTAACAAAATAAGAAAATAAAACAAGTTGAAGTTGTATAACTCAACAACAATCAGGTCGGTACTCCCGTACACGCAGAGAAAGTCCGATGAGTTATACGAAACACCAAAGAAAATAAAGCAGAACGTCAAACGAACAACGATCAGGTCGGTCTTGTGGACACGCAGAGAAAGTCCGATCGTTTGACAAAATAAAAAAAAAAACAAAAAACAAGTTTAAATCTTTGCAAAATGAACACATGTTTACACAGTGACTTCTCATTTTTCTTTACACATATCTTTTTCTTTTCTTGATATATCTTGAGATACGCATCAAGATGTTGTCCACTAGGTCAAGCATCATATTTAGTGTATATCACATTTGTATACTTTCTGATTTGTCGAGCCTACCTTACACATCGATCAAATGGTCTTATGGCTTTTTCACTTACTTTATCCATGAGTCAGCCGATGTCAGCCAATGTACCATCATTTCCCAATCATGCCGGATACAATTTCTTATTTTTCAATGTTTTTGGCTTTTTGCATTTTTCAATGTTGTTGTCTTTTTCAAATTTCTCCCCCTAAGAAGGACAACTCTATTTATAGATTTTCATTTTTACAATTTGAAAAAAAAAAACAGAAGACTATTTTTCGATTTTTGCAAAAACAAACTCCCCCTCAGAATGAGACGGAGTGAAAAACCAAGAAAAATTGATCAACCAACACGAATACTAGCAAATTAGCTTTTTGAAAACAAAATTGATTTTGAAATTCAGTTTAATTAGAACAGATATTTCACAATCAGCAATTTATCAATCACCGAAAGGTCTTCCTGAAATACCTGCTGACACCAAATAAAACATTAGTCTCGTTGGGATCGACCTGATTCAACAGCGTCGGGTCGCCCGGTGTCTTCCACAAAGTCTATGTTGGCCTTGGAAACAACCTTCGGTTTCCACATTTGTAAGATTTTAAATTTTTGATCAGAACCCGAATCAGAGTCAACCGACGTACTCGGTTTAGACCAAGATGATTTACGAGTTGATTTAATCTTTGGGGACCATGGTTCATCAAAAATTTGACCTTTGTTATCCACATATTTGGCAGTTTTGTGGATATATGCAGTCGTCGGACAATCAGCAGCCAGATGTCCTGGTTGACGACATACATAACAAAGTCTTTCTCTAAACACATTTGAAAATTGTTTTGATTTTGAAAAACCAGATGAATGTTCAGAATCATAGTTATCAAAGAAACCATCAGAAGAATCATACCTAGGAGATGGACTCCTTGTAGATGACGATCTTCCAGAATAATAAGAAAATTCCTTCTGAGATGGTGATCTCTTTGCAATTTTAGCTTTAGCAATCTTGTCAACTTTCAGCGGTTTCTTTGCTGGAACTGAATCTTCCTTCACAACAAACCCCAAACCTTTATGTTTAAATCCTTAAATCTTTGAAGAACTTGAAGAAGAACCCGAAGCTTCTCTTGACTTAGCTTCGCTAGTGAATTTGGCTTTGATATCTTTCAGCTTGTTCTTTTCAATCAAAACTTTTTCTGCTTCAGTTGCTGATGAAGAACTCGAAGCAACTTTATCAAAAAACTTTTTCATTTTCCAACAAAACAGACTTTGAAACAAATGTTGGAGCTTCACCCAAAGGCTTTTCCTTCTTCTTAGACTTGGACTTGTTCTTCTTGGGTGGAGTGGAAAATTTGGAATAATCATGCAATTCATCTTTTGGATCAATCTGAGCAGCAGTAACTTCAATTAAATCCACTGGTTGAGGAACCAAGTGAACATCATCCTTTTTAGAACTTTCTGAACTCTGATCCTGCTTGTATAAGAAATTCAGCATTGTCGGTGACAAATTGCAATTCTTCACTTGCCTTTTCAGTTCCAAAATTTCCAATTTCAAGTCATTGATCTTTTGTTGACTCTCAAACACTTCCTTTTGTGACTTGATGAACTTTGCATTAAGATCATCATATTCATAAGTTTGTAAATTTCGGATCTCACATTCAGCAAATAACTCTTCAAGCACATTTTCTCTCTTTTGCTTATAAATCTCAACATCCTTAGTCAATACCTCATTCTTGTCTCTGTAAAGAACATTTTCATCTTGAAGCATAGATATCTTGTTTTGAAGCCTCTTCATATTTCCGCTGAACCGGATAACTCTTCTGAAATAGATTCTCAAAATCTTGAGCTGCATCTAAAGCTTCAGCTTTGGCCTTCTCACACTCTTCAGCCAATTGAGCCTTTTCCTTCAAAACATCTTCATGAACATGAACCAACTCATAATACTTCTTTTGAAAATCTTCCAACTCTTTCTTTAGTACCACAATCTCTTCAGTTAAAATTTGGCGACGTTGTTCAAAACTTGCAATTTCCTTGAGCAACTTCTCACATTTATAACATTTAAATTCGTCATCCTTTGAACTCTCAGAAGTCTTAGGTAATTCTTCTTGGTCATCCTTTGAACTCGCAGGATTCTAAACCTGCTCAGGAAGTGACTTGTTTACTTTTAACTCCATATCTCTTGCTTGGATTCTTTGAATTAGATCATTAAAAGACAATTTTGGATAATCTTTATCATTAGTGATCATCATCACATAATTTTCCCATTTTTCTGGTAAGGCTTCCATAATCTTTTCTTTTCTTTCAGCTTCATCTTTTGTAAGATTCACCAACTTCATTTCACTCATTAAGTGAGCAAATCTTGCAATCAATTTGGAATCGATTCATTCTGATAATGCTTGAAGCTATCAAATTCCTTCTTCAGCACCTTTTGTCGACTTTTCTTATATTGGTCATTGCCTTCACATCTCTTTTCTAGAGCATCCCACAAGCTCTTTGCGGTATAGTTACTTGAAAATTTATGTAGTAAATAAGTAGGCAATGCCATTGTTAAAGTGCCATAAGCCTTTTTCTCAGCTTGATATGCTTTCTTTTGTTCACCTGAAAGCTTCCTTTGAAGAATTGGTTCCCCATCCTCACCTTTAGGATATATATATGGTTCAGAATATGATAACCACATATCGATATCATTCGCGGAAACAAATGCTTCAAATCGTGTAACCCAACTGTGATAATCTTCCAATTTGAGCAATTTAGGAACTTTCTGACTTGTTCCGATTTCATTATCATAGTTTATCATCGTTTGCATCGTTGCTTGAACTGAATTTTGAATAGCCGCGAACGCGTGAAAATCACTCATCGTTCCGAAAACGTGTACTTAAAAACTTCAAACCCATAAACGAAGGTCTTAGAAGTGGATTTGGGCTCCAAAATGAAGGATACTGGCCGTTAGGCAAGTAAAAGTCTAGATCTTTCTGAGACGGTTGTTTTGGCTGGTATTAGCTCCCGTAACTCTTTACGGTTCTCAAATTACGTCAGTTTTCGTAAACCACTCAATATTTTCACATTGTTCACCGAACTTCCACCGAACCTCCACTGAGCTATCTCCGAACTTCGTCCGAACTTAAACAACACCGAACGTCCTCCGAACCTGAACTTCAGACGTACAAACAGAATCTGACCGAACATGTTCTCCGAACTTGGACCGATCTCTCACCGATCTCAAAGAAACACCGAACGCTCACCGAACTTCGTCCGAACCTCGAGTTCGGAGCAGTTATGCCGAACGAGTCCGAACCTCGAATGAGACAGATTTCACTCGATGCCATTTTCTCGATTTTCAGTGTTTTTCGATGGAATTTTCGACAGGAATTCAAGCAAACACGATAGAAATGAATTAGGAATGAATTTTTGACGTGAAGCACACTCGAAACAATCAAACGAACTCAAAAATGATTGACATTTTCGCAAAAACATGAATTTGAACTCAAAACTTCAAAAAACAATGATTTCCGACTAGTAGAGCAAACCAAATTCTCTGATACCACTTGAAATTGCTTGAGCGTGTGGATCGTCTACTTAATCGTTATGAAATCAATGTAATATGAGCTAGAACACAAAGAGTAAATACAAATGACTTGTATTAACCACTGAGAGAACCACAGAGTACACAGAAATGATAAGACTCGGCAGCTTCTTAATTCTATACAAGATGACGTATTTATACTAAGCTAAACCCGCTGGTCCGAACCTCAGGTTCGGCCCAAGGTTCGGCCATGTCCGAACTCCAGGTTCGGCCTGAGTTCGGACCTCAGCAACCTTGTACGTTTTGTCTTGTATTCGATACTTCACATGACGATCAGGAACCATGTATCAACACGGTTGTGTATCGACTACAGAGAGTTGAACAAGTTGACTGTGAAGAACTGCTACCCGCTCCCAAGGATCGACGATCTATTTGATCAACTTCAAGGATCAAGCTTTTACTCCAAGATCGATCTCAGATCAGGATACCATCAACTCAGAGTTAGAGACGAAGATGTTTCGAAGACAACGTTCAGAACACGCTATGGCCATTATGAGTTCCTTGTAATGCCATTTGGTTTGACTAACGCACCGGCAGTGTTCATGGACTTAATGAACCACGTATGCAAACCATATCTGGTTAAATTTGTTATCGTGTTCATAGACGACATTCTCATCTACTCCCGTAGCAAGGAAGAACACGAACAACACCTGAGACTTATCCTGGAATTGTTGAAGAGGGAAGAACTTTACGCGAAATTTTCCAAATGCGACTTTTGGATTCACGAGGTACACTTTTTGGGTCATGTGATCAATGATCAAGGTATTCACGTGGATCCCACAAAAATTTAAGCAATCAAAGATTGGAGTACGCCCACAACTCCAACAGAGATTCGGCAATTCTTGGGTCTCGCTGGCTATTACCGCCGATTCATTGAGAACTTCTCAAAAATAGCCCAGCCACTGACCGCTCTAACCCAAAAAGATAAGAAGTTCATATGGGATGCTAAGACTGAAGCAGCTTTCTAGTTGTTGAAGCAAAAGCTATGTGATGCCCCAATCCTATCACTACTCGATGGAATCAAAGACTTCGTTGTATACTGCGATGCTTCGCATCAAGGTTTAGGTTGCGTACTAATGCAATGAGAGAAAGTCTCGCCTATGCTTCGCGACAACTGAAGATTCACGAGAAGAATTATACGACCCATGATTTGGAACTTGGAGCCTTTGTCTTTGCTCTCAAAATCTGGAGACATTATCTCTATGGTACCTAATGCACCATATTCACTGATCACAAAAGCCTCCAGCACATTTTCAATAAAAAAGAATTGAATATGAGACGTCGATGGGTGGAACTGCTAAATGATTACGAATGCGAGATTCGTTATCACCCGGGCAAGGCTAACGTTGTAGCTGATGCCTTGAGAAGAAAAGAACGCGTCAAACCACTTCGTGTTCGAGCATTGAGTATGACCATACGCTCGAATCTCGCTTCACAAGTGCGTGATGCTCAGATTGAAGCCCTCAAACCGGAAAATCTAGCAGAAGAAGGCCTACATGGAATGGAAAAGCAACTGGACGAGAAACCCGATGGAACCAAGAACTTCATGGATAGACTATGGGTACCTGTCCATGGAGGTTTAAGGAAACTGGTGTTCGATGAAGCTCACAAGTCAAGGTATTCCATTCACCCCGGAGCAGATAAGATGTACCACGGTCTGAAGAAACAATTCTGGTGGCCTAACATGAAAGCCGAGATAGCCACCTATGTCGGAAAATGTTTAACATGTTCAAAGGTCAAAGCCGAATACCAGAAACCTTCTGGATTGTTGACTCAACCTGTAATTCCGGAGTGGAAATGGGAAGAAATATCCATCGACTTTATCACAAAATTACCTAAGTCCAGATCTGGATATGACGCTATCTGGGTGATAGTAGATCGACTGACGAAATCTACGCACTTCTTACCAGTCAAAGAGAAGGATAACATGGATAGGCGAGCCAAACTCTACATTAAAGAAGTCGTCTCCCGACACGGTGTACCTATATCTATCATATTCGATCGTGATATCCGTTTCACCGCTAATTTTTGGAGATCTCTACAGAAAGCTTTGGGTACTCGACTCGACATGAGTACCGCCTACCGTCCATAGACAGATGGCCAAAGTGAGAGAACGATCCAAACACTCGAAGATATGCTGAGAGCGTGTGTGATTGATTTCGGACCCAATTGGGATGAGCATCTCCCTCTTGCCGAATTTTCTTATAACAATAGTTATCACACCAGCATTCAAGCCGCACCCTTTGAAGCACTTTATGGAAGAAAGTGTAGATCCCCACTATGCTGGACTGTGATTGGTGACAGTCAGTTGACTGGTCGTGAACTAATCTTTGAAACGACTTAGAAAGTCTTCCAGATCCGTAATCGTCTAAAAGCCACCAGAGACAGGCAAAAGAGCTACGCCGATAACCGTCGTAAACCTTTTTCCTTTAAAAAGGGTGATTGCGTCATGCTAATGGTGTCACCTTGGAAATGTGTCATTAGATTCGGCAAACGAGGTAAGCTCAATCCTCGTTACATTGGTCCCTTTGAGATCACTTAGACCATCGGACCAGTAGCTTACCGACTACGCCTGCCCGCCGAACTAAGCAGCGTACATGATGTCTTTCACGTTACTAATCTTAAGAAATGCCTATCCGATGAAACACTCATCATCCCACTTGATGAAATTCAAGTTGACGAAACACTGCACTTTATTTAGGAACCTGTCGAGATACTTGACCGAGAAATCAAGAAGCTAAAGCATAGCCGCATTCCAATAGCCAAGGTGCGATGGAACTCTCAATGAGGACCAGAGTACACTTGGGAACGCGAGGACCAAATGCGTCGAAAGTATCCTCGTCTGTTTGGAAACGTCGCATCTACTAGTAACCAGAACTGAATTTCGAGACGAAATTCTTCTAACTGGGGGAGAATGTGACACCTCGTCCAAAAACAGGTCAAACCTCTCTCTGTTGACTTTTAATTTAATATTCATATATGTTATTTAGATTATTAAACTGATAAAAATTTGAGTAAACTGTTAAAATTTCTGGATTAAACGAATAACTGATGACGTAATCTAAATCCCGCGTTTGTACTGAGAACTGAAACCCATAAATTATAAGTTTCATATAATAAATATAGAATTTTAATAACAAGAAATTAACAAATATAAAAACTAGACATTTTATATTTTATCAAAAACTGATATAATCTGTTTCACCCTAAAAAAAATTTTATGAACTAAAAATCGTGATAAAAACCGCTCCATTGTCAAGACTTAACCAAATGAAAAACCGACAAATCCGTTCGGGCCCAGTTAGGCCCTATAAGCCCAAAACAACCCGAACGAGCCCGAAACTTAACCCGACTCGACCAACCGAGTCACCAACCCGACCCGGAGGCCCGACCCGCGGCCCAAATGGCCTGGGCCGAACCCGGCACCCTTGAACGTCACGGCCCACTCGAGGGACCGGCCCAAGCCCGGCCCGCCTTCCCTCTCGGCCCAAATCAGGAAAAACCGACCCAACCTCCCGATTTCCACTTGGGCTTCGGCCCACTTCCCTTTTCATATCTCTTGGGCTTCGGCCCACTTACAAACCATTTCAAATAAGTTGTTTTAGCCCATGGAAATTTTATAGATAAGACAACCATAATCTTTTATAAAATTTGGGCGCAACAATTTATTAAAAACCACCACCTTTGTAGTTTTATTCATCTAGGAATTAAATTATAAAAGTTAAGATTTTTACTCCTCACTAAGCTTCCCATATTTTATAAAAGCTTGCCATGTTTATTAAACTTAAGCAAACTTAAAAAAATATATATATAAATCACCTACACTTGATGTTTGGGTAAATTAGATAATGACAACACACCTAGTCTAAGAGGTGATTAGTTGGCCATGTAAGAGAATTGACTAAAGGTTAATAACCTATAATTAGAGTATAAGAGAAGAGGTCAAACCACTCAACTCTCCACCCCACAACACCAACACACTTCACCCTTCCTCCCTCTCCCCTTGTTCTCGGCCGGCACCCCCACCCAGCAACCACCACAGCCACCGGCTGCCTCCACCGCCGAGCCACCCTCCGCCGTCGCTGAGGAGCCGCCAGAGCCCCCCGGCCCGCCGGACCACCTCCGATGTCCTCCCTCTTCCCTCTCGGTTTCCAAATCCTCACCCATTGTGAGTGTTTCTAAACCCCCTTTTCTCCTATGATCTCCCATGTTTAGCACCCAAAGTGAAACCCAAGTCTTGACAACTAAACCCTTGAATGCTTGCATTTTGTTAAAACAACTAACCAATTCTTTTCTCTATCTCCTTTCTTCCAAGAATCAAAACACTCCCTTGGTTTCTTAGGACTTAAAGGAGCCAAGGAGTGTGGTGAAACACACTTATGAAATCTAATGAAAGTAATATGGCGTGCACCATGATTCTTGTGTTCATGAAATCATTGATTTCATGTTAGTTGGTTTAACAATATCTAAGCCTCTTCTTTGTTAATAAAATCATGACTAACTAAATTGGATGTTAAATAATTATATGTTTAGCTTGCCCTAACACTTGGTGTTAGTTGATTATTTACATTTCATGTTAAGATATATATAATGGTCCTAACACTTAAATGTGTTAGTTGATAAAAATGACAAACAAACTTACTAGTAAAATGGATGTTATCTTGTTAATCTTATGATTATTTGGTCCTAACACTAAAAGTGTTATTGGATTTATTATGCTAATTGGTCCTAACATTTTATGTGTTAGTTGATTTAATCATGGATTATGTTATGTTGCTAATTGGACATGTCACATGTTAATTAAACAAATAAATTTCCTAACAAGATTAAATGATTTAAAAATAAGTTACATATGTAACTCATGACAAGAATTGGCTAACATTTTGTAACAAGTAAAAGAAACATATGGAAATTACTTGTTTTAGTAAAAACTTAACACATTAAAGTGTTATAAAAATTTCAAGACAAGAAGAATGTTACTTGATTTTGTTACTAAAATTGGCAAAAATACAATTTATGTCAAACGATTAATTTAACATAAATTCTTGGATTCATTAAAAGTTTTTAACCAATAAAAGAAATGTTATAAAAATAGAGAATTTTTCTATAAAAAGACATTTTTAAAATGAATATGTTTTATAAAATATTTTTATAAAAATAATCAAAAGTCAAGCAATTGACTTTAATTATTTTTATAAGTTTTTAGTGTTACTTTGATGAATCAAAATAATCGAAATGGAAATACGTTGCGTAGTAATAAAACCGGGACCCATACGGCGATATACGCGAAAATATAAATGTTTGAAATCTTAAACCAAATTACTTATCATGTTTTATTAAAACAATCCAAAAGTTTATAATTGTAGGATCGTTGATTACTCAGAGAAATAATCAGAACAAGAACTCTTTACATGCAGATCACAACCATGCGGAATGAAGTTGTATCATACTTGTTTTACTTAAGCTTTGTTTTACTTATACTTGTAGTTTGATTGTATTGATTGCATAAACTAGTGAACACAAGATAATAAATTTCTCGGTACTATTTGCATTAACTCAAGTTCAAACTGTTACAAGTGTAAGCACTGAAACGGGTTACAATCTGGTACTTGTGAATGAACTGGCTAACAACTATAAATAGTACTAAGGAGATCAACTACAGCCGTTGATCTCATACGGGTTAATCTAACCGTATATAAAAGTCAAACAATAAACTTACTAAAAGAACATTAGTAAACATACAAAAGAGGAAATGTGCAAAATGTATTTATCTATAAGTAGGAGACGGCTAGGATGTGACTTTGGAAGAATGAAAGTTGTTGCAGGTCTGAATTCTGCAAAAGTAATATTCCAGTACTTTTCCGGTTGAACTCTTTATTCTGTTGGATAAAAGAGTTCACCCGGAAATGTTCTTCCGGTTGAGCTTCCGGTTGACCAAAGCTTCCGTTTGAGCGTTCTTCCGCTTGAACATAACTTCAACCGGAAATCTTCGTCTTGATCCGGTTGACTCAGAAAATCATTTCCTTACAATCTCCCCCTAAGATGATGCTGCCAAAATTTGTCCTCTGTATGTTGTTCTTCAAAAATTGACTATCTCCAAGAACTTCATTCTTCAGGAGATGGTGGCCTTTCAAATTGAATCCTTGTTTTGTTCAATTCTCTCATGATCCTCCTTGTTTTAAAGTCTCTGGTTGAAAGAAGTGGTCGTTTAGCAATGGACTTCTTCCTTCCAGGTGAAACACCAGAGGCAGGATTAGCAGATGGATTGACAGTTTCAGTTGGGACTTTTTCTTTCCCTTTATCTGCATGAGAAGAGGTTTGAACAAAACTTGTTGCAGCTGGCTCAGTAGGTTCAGAAGGTTTTGTTGGAGATATGGTGGGTGGTTTCATGGCTTGAGGTTGTGGGGTTGAAGAGGTGGAGTGTTTTGGTGGAGATGAAGGTTGATTATACTTCCAGGTAGGAGGACAGGGTTTAGGCTTAGCAGGGGTGATATCAGTCCAGTTATCTAACCTGTATTTTGGATGAATATACTTGGGCTTGGTAGATCTGGATCCCCTGGGCCTAGGGTTCATTCCCCTGGGTCTCTGGGAGTAAAATCTGGAAGATGGAGTGGGAACATGGGAGGCTGAGTGCTTGAGTCTTTCCAACAAGTTGGAAGGGAGAGACTCAGCAAGTAGATCAGATTCTTCAAAGGGTTCTGGCTTTATGTATGTAGATGAGGGGTTACCTGTGACTGTCTCAGATGGCAATGGCATTTGGAGACTTGGAATCACAGCAAACTCTGCTCCTTTTACTTGTTTGAGCAGCTCATCTACAATTTTACATGTGTCTTTAGCCTTCATCTTCTCTACTTCAGCAGCAGGCTTGAGACATCTGATGATGGCACATTTCTTGATTCTTTCCAATAGCTCCAAGTTGTCTAAACTCTTGTTTAAGACAGTTGGCATTTTGGAAGCTATGTTGATCAGCCTGTTTTTCTCTTGTTCATCCAGTTTAGCAAGGTCATAGACCTGCATTCTCCATTCAATTGATCTCTTCCTCGCTTCATCTACCATTCCTTCAACCACAAAATCATTAGAGAAAAGATCTAGATCTGCCAAGAAGTTGTTGTATTGAATATTTGATTTGGCTTCTTCTGATCTTATTCTGGATTGATTATCTTCCCAGTCATGGACGAAATCTTCTTCAAGTAAATCCTCCATAGTCTCTTGTTCTTCTGACTGGTCAGAATCAACCATAGTGTCTAATGCTCTTGGTTGAGGAGTTATGCAATCCTGACTCTTCTTCAGTCTGATCATCCTCCTTGATTTGTTTTGTTTCTTTCTTTTAAAGTTTAGAGGAGGCTCTGAGTCTGAAGTGGAATGCATTTGAATCAGTGTTTCAGCAATCTCAGCTTCAGTTGAGTTTTCCGGTTGAGTCTTTTCCAGTTGAGACTTTTCCGGTTGAGACCCTTCCGGTTGAACTTCAGCCGGAGATTTTGTACTTGTGTTTTTCAGTACATTGCTGATTACATCCGTTGTAGCTTCTTCTCCTTTTTCAGCTTCTTCTTCTTCAGTCTGAGTGACCGAAGCATCATCAACCACATCTTCATGAACCATATCAACAGCTGGTTCAGAGGCAATGTTAGTTGTGATCTCATCCACGTTAGATTTGGCAAATGCCTCCTCTTGTGGAATAATCACGTTGGTCAAGAAATGCTTGACCCGCAGAATGCTCTCTGGCTGAGCACCTGCAACTAACATTGTTGCTTCAATCATTCCCAACAGGCTTGGATCCTGTGGAAATATCTTCATCAGTGAGCTCATCTTCACCTTAGTCAACCCATCAGCAACTGAAAAGGGGTCAACATCAGCCAGTTTGAAGGCTGTATGCCTTACATCTTCCGGTAGAGGCATTGTATGATCAACTTCTTCTTCTTCAGTTGTAGTTGCAGCAGCAGCAATGTCAGGTGTTGGAGAATTAGTCTTCTCCCCCTTTTTGGCAGCATCAGCTTCTACAGCCTGACCTCCAAAAGGAAATGGGTTCAAAGAACTAACCTCAGCAGAATGCTGTGCAACCGGTTGAGATTTCGGTGTAGGAGAAGTTTCCGGTTGAGCAGTTGGGGCATCAACAGGAACTTCTGGAGCTTGAGCAGCAGCAGGAGATGACATTACGAGGCTGGCAACAGTCGAATTAAGACTAGTTACCTGAGCCTGTAGTGATTTGTACAAGACCGTCAATTCAGTAAGTGTTAAACTATCCTCAACTGGAATTTTACCAGTATCATAGGAAAAAGATGGACCATCAACCCTAGGTTGATCAAGTCCACCACCCTGGTTTTCTTGGCGCCTGGGATTCCCCTCAACTGTAGTTTTCCCCTTAGGATCCACTAGGGGATCTTCCGGTTGAACTAAAGTGTGGGTTGCCATGGATTGGGTCTTATTGATGTTACTACCAACATCAAAGTTCAATGAGAAACTTTGAGTGGCAGCAGCCCTTTCCACATGAATCTCATCTAAACTCCTGAGATTCACCTCCTTGGGCGAATGGGGGTTAGATGTAGCAGTGTGAGTGTCACTCAGAATGTTCCCATGTAATGTGGTGCTTGGGTTAATAACACCATCATTTGTGACAACTCTTTCTACATCATCATTCACAGGTGAGAAGTGTGAAGTATAGGGTGAGAAAGTGGATGGGGATTGTACATCCATTTGAAATGACTCCCCCTCAAAAGAAGGTTCATCAACCAGTTTAAATCCCAATTTGGCTGACCCAAATGGCTGTGTGCCAAGGGTTGGTTCAGGGCTGGAGGTAATAGGTTGCAAGAGAGGAGTAGGCTCCTGCACAACCTTTTTGAGCCTTTTGAGCTTTGTAGGTTTTGGGGAAGGGGGGATGATGGGAATTGATGGAGGGTCTGATTCTCTTCTCCTTTTTCTTTTGAAAATTAAGGTTGGCTTATCAGAAGGAGAAGGTGGTTGATCAGTGGTGGGTTCAACAACTGTGGATTGTACAGTGTTGTCCACTGGAGCAAGTTGCTCTTCAGAAGCATGTGTTTCCGGTTGAGAACTAGGTTCTCCTTGTTCAACCGGAATCACCCTTTGGATTGGCATGGGATGGTCAGTATCCCTCCCAAGGAAAGGCTTCTTGTTTGTGGTTAATTTAGAAAAAGTATTTTCAGATAATGCTCTTGGAACCAGCATCATGTTTCCTTCTAAATTAATTTGGGGGTATTTTTCTTGCAAAATGTAAGTTAAAAATCTAGGGTACATGTAAAAAGCAAAATTCTTTGCATTACCCTTTAAAGCATTAAAGATTACAGCAGAAAAATTGTATACCTCCCCTTTCACCACAGCATAAAATGCAGATGCTTGCTCAGTAGCCATTTCATCAAAACCGGATCTTTTTGGCGATAGGCACACCATGATGGTGTGAGCCAGAAATCTCCATTTGTAGGGTATTTGACCCTTGTTGACCGTGGCAGTTCCTTCAGTGGCACCACCATACCCAAGGTTGTTGAGCAGGGCCATGTATTGCTTTGGTTTTTTTTCGAACATACCCATTCTGGTCATTTAACTTCAGCAACTCCCTTATCAGTGACTCGGTGATGAAAACAGTTTCCCCTTTTATAGTTGACTTCAGTGTATCTTCATCCACATCATCAACATCCTTCTCAAGCAGTTGGATGTTCTTCCAGAATTCAGAGAGAATTTCCTCATACATATACACCGCAACAGTGAGTGCGTGATTCAGATATGATGATTTGAGAAAATTGATCATCCCTGAGAAGATTTCAGCGTGAGTGGAGTTCACTGGTTCGTCAAGAATCGCAACCAGGTTGTGTTCAAGAGGAAAAGGATCATCCTTTACTGGTTGCTTCCCCTTTGCTTTGGACTTCGGTGCCATTGTTGATTTTTGTTGAGAGAAAATGTGGGAGTAGGAAGAAATGGTTCTGAAAATTTCTAGGTTTTCGGATTTTGAACGATTTCTTGCTTTTGGATTATGAGGAGTGTTGAAGGGGTTGGGGGTATATATCTGATGGGTTTAATGGTAATTGACAGTTAACAGCGATGGATAAAGTGCGCTGAGTCACAGGAGAGAGAAAGGAAAAAGTGCAAGTGGGTCCGCAAAAAGTGTGCTTCAGGTGGTTGTATAGTACAACCGCCTGTTGCGTGTCTTTTGAATTTAATTTAGATATTTTCATGAGCAATAAATTCAAACACTTTAAATGCACAATCCGCTTGAAAATTTGTGCCTCAACCGGTAAATTAAATGATTCATTTAACGCAAAAGTTTTCCGGTTGAGATTCAAGCGGAGATTTTTCTCTCCTCACAACAAAATTTCTTTCCGTTTGAAAGTTGATCCGGGCAGATTTCCGGTTGAAAATTTTTCCGTTTGAGATTGTCAACAGGAAATAAAATTTCCGTTTGAAAAATTTTCAAAGTTAGACTGATCTTTCAAATAAAGAATTGTTGTTTCGTTCATCAGTTTCAGAAATTGAGATGGTGTGATCAAAACATGAGTTTCCGGTTGAAGATGACTTTCCGGTTGAGATTCAACCGGATGTGTTGAACTGGAAAGTTCAACCGGAAGATAGAAAAACACTTGATTTTGAAAATTTCATGTATCAGTTATCATAGTTTAACAGTATGACCTGACTATGATTGAAAATGTGTCTAACTGATACAGAGACTTTTCTTTTTCTTTTTCTTTTTGTATCAAGAGACGGGCTCTTTGACACAAAATGGTCGCTTTTATTGAGTTTGTGAAAATAGTTTAATCAGTCAAAGTTCATCATACCAATGGCACTAATGAGATAGAAAAATCTTGCTTCATCAAATGCTTTGGTAAACAAATCAGCCAGTTGTTGATTTGTATGAACTTTAACCATTCGAATTAAATGTTTTTCAGCACAATCTCTAATAAAATGGTACCTGATGTCAATGTGTTTTGCTTTTGAGTGTTGAACAGGGTTGTTTGTGATTGAGATGGCACTGTTGTTGTCTGCAAGAATAGGAGTCTCCATGAACTTGATGCCGTAATCCAACATTTGATTCTGAATCCATAAGATTTGACTGCAGCAACTTGATGCGGCAATATATTCAGCCTCAGCAGTAGAAGTAGATACACAGGTCTGCTTCTTGCATTGCCAAGACACAAGTCTTTCTCCTAAAAATTGGCATCCTCCAGTAGTAGACTTCTTATCTAAATTGCAGCCAGCATAATCACTGTCAGTGTAAGCTTTGAAGGAGAAATCTGAATTCTTTGGATACCACAACCCAAGCTTTGGTTGTCCTTTGAGATATCTAAAAATTCTCTTCACTGCTAACATGTGTGATTCCTTTGGTTGACACTGGTATCTAGCACATAAACAGACACTAAACATGATGTCAGGTCTGCTAGCTGTGAGATAGAGCAGTGAACCAATCATTGCCCTGTAGAGATGAACATCCACTGGCTTTCCACTTAAGTCACTGTTTAACTTGTGGGAAGTGGAGATGGGGGTTCTTGAAGTTGAAACAGACAGCATGTCAAATCTTTTTAGCATATCTTGAATATATTTTGACTGATTCAAGAATATTCCATTTGCAGTTTGCTTCACTTGTAATCCTAAGAAGAAATTCAGTTCACCCATTGAACTCATTTCAAACTTAGATTGCATCAGACCTTCAAACTCTTTGCATAAGGCAGCATTGGATGAACCAAAAATGATGTCATCAACATAGATTTGCACCATCAAAGTATCTTTACCATCAGATTTCACGAAAAGTGTTTTGTCAATAGCTCCTCTTTTGTAGCCATTCTCTAGGAGGTAGTTTGAAAGAGTTTCATACCAAGTCCTAGGAGCTTGCTTGAGACCATATAAAGCCTTGATGAGCTTGCATACCTTGTTGGGGTGATGAGGGTCCTCAAAGCCTGGAGGTTGCTTGACATACACATCCTGTTCTAAAAGACCATACAGAAAGGCACATTTGACATCCATTTGAAATACCAGAAAGTTTTTGAAAGCAGCATAGGCAAGAAATATTCTGATTGCTTCAAGCCTGGCCACTGGAGCAAAAACTTCATCATAATCAATGCCTTCTTCCTGTTTGTAACCTTGAGCTACCAGTCTTGCCTTGTTTTTGATCACTATTCCTCTGTCATCCTTCTTGTTTCTGAATACCCATTTGGTGCCAATTGGTTCTTCACCTTCTGGAAGGTCTACCAATTCCCAAACCTTCTGTTTATTGATCTGAAACAATTCCTCTTGCATTGCCTCTACCCAGCTCTCATC
This sequence comes from Deinandra increscens subsp. villosa, assembly GCA_039602395.1. NCBI lineage: Eukaryota > Viridiplantae > Streptophyta > Magnoliopsida > Asterales > Asteraceae > Deinandra > Deinandra increscens. The sequence goes on along the minus strand of JBCNJP010000012.1, from coordinate 20,216,724 downwards.
TTCCAGAGCATCACTGACCTTTGTGGGTACTTCTTGAGACAGAAATGCAGCATGTAGGCAAATGTTTGCATCAATAGACTTGCTTCTTGTCAGCACAGGAGCTGACAAATCTCCTATAATATTCTCCCTTGGATGATTTTTGCTAATTCTTCTATCAGTAAACATTGGGAATTCATGGCTTCTCCCATTGTGAGGAATATTGAGTTGAGGTAACAACTCAATATTGTTGATTTGTGAAACAGGTTCTGAGACTTCTTGAGAACTGGGAACTGAATCTGAGATTAGATGCTCAAAACTGTATTCATTTGACCCAGCATCAGTTGAATCATTGGATTCATTGTTCTCAAAATTTTCAGAAAAATTGTTTTCCGGTTGAGTGTCAACCGGAGATCCTACTGTCACAGGATCCGTTTGAACTTCAACCGGAAGTTCAACCGGATGAATTTCTGCATCAGCAATAACAATTTCAGAGATTTTCTTTGAATTGTTGGGTGTCACAGGCTTGGTGCTGAGTGATGAAAAGAAGTTGGGTCGCATTTGAAGGCCCTTGGTATTCATCTGCCAGATATTCTCAGCTGATCTCAAGTGATTCTGCTTATGTTCCTGTTCCTGCACTGTTGAACTTAATGGCTTCTCAATGGTAAAATTGAAAGCAGTGGTTAGTGCATCTATATCAAATAACCAATCCGGTTGAGATACAAAGTTGTTAAGAGATTTCTCATTAAAAGACACATTAATGGTTTCCTCAACAATTTTGGTACTTTTATTGTATACTCTGAATGCTTTTGACACACCAGAATATCCAACAAAATATCCCTCATCTGCTTTTTCAGCAAACTTAGGTAACAACCTATTAGTTATCAAGATGGTAACAGGACATCCAAATGATTTGAAAAAGTAAATGTTAGGTTTTCTACCTCTCCAAAGTTCATAAGCAGTTTTATTTTTACCTTTAACAATCAAAGTCCTGTTTTGGACGTAACAAGCAGTATTTACTGCTTCTGCCCAAAATATCACTGGTAATTTAGAATCTGCCAACATTGCTCTAGCAGCCTCAATTAGTGTCCTATTTCTCCTTTCTGCAACACCATTTTGTTGTGGAGTTCGAGGAGCACTAAATTGTCTAAGAATACCCTTTTCCTCACAAAATGAATTTAAAACATGATTTTTAAATTCAGTGCCATTGTCACTTCTGATTGTCTTAACTTTCAGTTTTGCTTGATTTTCCAAAGATACAATTAGTGTTTTCAACAATTCAGCAGTTTCATCTTTTGTTTTTAAGAAAAACACCCAAGTATATCTTGTAAAATCATCAATGATGACAAAACAGTATGACCTTTTTCCCAGACTCATCACTCTAGTTGGACCAAACAAATCCATATGTAAAAGTTCTAGAGGTTGAGTGATAGAAGACTCAGTTTTTGGCTTGAAGGAGGTCTTGTGTTGCTTACCCTTGAGGCAAGAAACACAGTGCTCAGAACAGTTGAACTGCTTGTTAGGAAGACCCTTAACCAAGCCAAGATTCACTATTCTGTTCATGTTCTTGTAGTTAACATGACATAACCTCCTGTGCCATAAGTCAGATTCATCCACTGAGGCTTTGGATATAAAGCATGCAATTCCACTTGCTGGAGTGGCAGCAGATAGATCCAAAATGTATAGTCCTTCTCTCCTAGGTGCTCTGAGTAACACAAGTTCCTCAGGGATGTTAACACCAGGTTTTAAGACTATTGCCTCTTTCTCAGTAAACATCAGATTCAAATTTTTGTCACACATTTGTGAGACACTAAGTAAATTGAAATTCAATGTATCAACAAAATTTACCTTATCAAAGGTAAGCTTCCCATTACTAACAGCACCTTGTGCAGTAATGTGTCCTTTTGCACTCCCAAAAGCTACAGGACCTCCGTTTATATTTTTGGGGTTTTCCAATACATGCTTATTTCCTGTCATGTGGCAAGTGCATCCACTATCAACAACCCATAGGCTTTGTTGGCCTTTATTATGCACCTACACACAGAGAAAATTGATTAATTTCTAAAGGGAACCCAAGCCTTTGAGGTCTTGGGCTTGCCAGAAGCATCATAATACTTGTACTCTTTAAGTACTAAAGTATGTTGTAATGGATCCTCATTTAACAGATCATCTTGATCAATGTTCAAGTGTTCAGACTGTTCACTTGTTTGATCTTGCCTGTTTGTTTTGCTAAGCCTTCTCTCAGCAATTTTCCTCTCTCTGTATTCCCTATATTTCTTTTGTTTGTTAGTCAAAACCTTTGGCACCTCATTGTGTGAGATGTAGGTTTGATCAACACTAGTTACTGGTGAGATTCTAGCCTTAGGTTTTGGAAATTTGTTTGACTGGCTAGGTCTCTCACTGTGAAATGCAACAGTGGCATTTCCACTTGAACTAGAGGGAATTTCCGGTTGAGAGTTGTGCTTGTTTTTCATAAAATTTTCTCTAGAGGTGGTCTTGCCTCTAGATGGGTTTCTCCTTCCATGACCTTCAAAATGGTCATATTCATCAGTAAACTGAACCCTGGGTCGTTGTTTAGGTGCAGTAACTGATCTTAGTGATTTGGAGTTTTCCGGTTGAACTTCACTTCCGGTTGAAAATTTTTCCGGTTGAAGTTCAGCCGGAACCCTGTTCATTTTTAAAACTGAAAAACTTCCATTTTTGTTGTTCCCAATTAAAACCTTGTTTGACTCAGTATCAAAATATTTCAAAGTATTGCTTCTTACAGGTGAAGTTTTTCCTGTAGATCTTTTCTGAGTAATAACAGTTTTGGGTTTTAACAAATTTTGGGTTTTGCTCAAAGGATTGAATTTGCACATTGCAGCCATGTGCCCTTTTTCACCACAGAAAACACATTCAAACATTTTCCTTTGGTAAGTGTTTGTGTTTTTGGCTGAATCTTCATTGGTGACCTGGTGGTAAGTTATCTTACCCGTTTTCTCAGATTCACTGGGTTTTGGCTTCTCAGGTAGTTTTCCTCCAACTTTTGAGTCTTTGGGCTCATAAATAGTTGGGGGTGGAAAAGCAACTTTTGGTTTTAAAACCTTGGATTGATCAACAGATGCTGATGTGCTAGCATCTTTGACTTCACAGTTTGAGAATGTTTCAACAGAATTTGTTTCAGAGCATGTGGTGCTATCAACAGTTAAACTCACACCACACTCCTTCTGAAGTGCTTGGATTGGAGCAATAACAGGTGAATATTCCTTGGGTGGTTCAACATTATTGTACCCAATGCCTGTTTTCCCATGCATTACTCCATTCCAAAGTTTCTCAGCTTTCTTGTTAGCTGTTTGAAATTTGTCACAGGTGAACAAAGCATCTTTTAACTTAATTTCAAGAATGTCATTTTCTGCTTTTGCATCCTTTGTTTCTTGTCTTGAAACAGTTAGTTTGTTCAATAAATCTTCCAATTGTGTTTCCAAAATAGAGTTAGTCAGCTTTAATGCATCAAATTCCTTGTTCAAATTTTCAAGTTTGGTGATGTATGCATTTTCAGTTTTCTTAAAGCAATTTTTCAACTCATTCAGATTAGAAACTTCATCAATTAGATCAGTGTTATGTTTCCTGTACTTTGACACTTGTTCTATGCATGCAGGGCTGCATAGATTTTCTAAGACTTTTTCAGGAATTTCATTTACCTGTTCTGTTGAATCTTCTTTGGCCATCAAAGCATGGTTGATTGGCTCAAACTCAGTGACAAAGTCTTCCCACTCAAAGCATTCAGTCTGGTTAGCTACGGCTGCCACCACATTTTGATTTCCAAGTGGTTTTGGTTGTGTTGGCTGTTGGTTGCTGTTGTTCTGTTGACTGCTGCTGTTGTTGCTTCCATGACTTGATCTCTGTTGAACATTGTTGTTGTTATTCTGTCCATCTCTCCTTGGTTGCTTGCATTCCCTAGCAAAATGACCAAGTTGATGACAATTATAACATTTAGCTTTAGATTTATCCAACCCAATTGGTGATCCCTTTGACCCTTTATAAGTTCTTCCTGTTCTCTTATAAAACCTTTGGGCTCTTACAGAAACCATAGCTATTTGAGTTAAAATGTCCATTTCCTCCAGATCATCTGCCCCTATGCATTCCAAGTCTTCACGTGTGAATCCTTGAGATGAGTCAGTTGCCACATAGGCAGAGTGAGAGTTGTCAAACAATGTTGAAGAACTCTCTGAGCATCTAGTTGGCTCATTGAAACTGACTGAGGGTGAGTGATATTGAGAAGAATTAGAGATCTGTTGAAAATCAGTTGTAACCAAAGCAGTGGTTTGCAACTGTGGTGATGCCTCAGGAAAGTTGTTTTGCTTAAGATTAAGCTCCATTTCATAAGCACTAAGGACTCCATGGAGTTCACTTAGTTTAAGCTTTTTGAGGTCCTTGCACTCCCTAATGCTTACTGTGTAAACAGTCCACATTGGAGGTAAGGATCTCAGGAACTTCCTGTTAGCATCAGCCTGTTCAATTGTTACTTCTACCTTTTGCAATTCATCAAGAAGTGAAACAAATCTAAGATACTGGTTGGTCATAGATTCACCAGTTTTGTAAGTGAAGTTTTCATATCTTTGTTTCAAAACATCCTTTTTGTTTTCCTTAACCTCACTAGACCCTTCATACATTTCACTGAGAGCATTCCACAAGCCATTTGCTGTCTTATACCCTTTAAACCCTACCAGTATAGAGTTAGGTAATGCAGCCTGGAGTGTCCAGTAGGCCTTGTGATCATATTCAAGCTCATTATAATCAGCTTCAACATATTTGTCTAGTGGTTTTGGTATTTGCACTTCGGCATCATCAGCAGATTGAACAGTTGGACTATAAGGACCTACAGTCAACCTGTTCTAAATGCGTCTGTCTAGGCTTCTAACAAAACCTTCCATCCTGAGTTTCCAAGTATCAAAGTCATCAGGAGTGAAAATTGGTGGTTTGTTAGAGCTACCATTCAGTGAACCAAGAGTTAAGTCAGTCATTGTGAAAAACAGTTTGTAAAACAGAAAAAGCTTGTAAAAACTCAAGTGAGCAAGTAAAGTATCAACTTTGAAGCACTAGAAGTCTTCAAAGTGTAGAGCCAAGGCTCTGATACCACTTGTAGGATCGTTGATTACTCAGAGAAATAATCAGAACAAGAACTCTTTACATGCAGATCACAACCATGCGGAATGAAGTTGTATCATACTTGTTTTACTTAAGCTTTGTTTTACTTATACTTGTAGTTTGATTGTATTGATTGCATAAACTAGTGAACACAAGATAATAAATTTCTCGGTACTATTTGCATTAACTCAAGTTCAAACTGTTACAAGTGTAAGCACTGAAACGGGTTACAATCTGGTACTTGTGAATGAACTGGCTAACAACTATAAATAGTACTAAGGAGATCAACTACAGCCGTTGATCTCATACGGGTTAATCTAACCGTATATAAAAGTCAAACAATAAACTTACTAAAAGAACATTAGTAAACATACAAAAGAGGAAATGTGCAAAATGTATTTATCTATAAGTAGGAGACGGCTAGGATGTGACTTTGGAAGAATGAAAGTTGTTGCAGGTCTGAATTCTGCAAAAGTAATATTCCAGTACTTTTCCGGTTGAACTCTTTATTCTGTTGGATAAAAGAGTTCACCCGGAAATGTTCTTCCGGTTGAGCTTCCGGTTGACCAAAGCTTCCGTTTGAGCGTTCTTCCGCTTGAACATAACTTCAACCGGAAATCTTCGTCTTGATCCGGTTGACTCAGAAAATCATTTCCTTACAATAATAAATAAACTTTTATAAATCCAAGTGTCGCCATGTAATATTTTAAAATAACGTTTTAAAAAGAAATGAATATTTCATACAAATGAAATATTAAACGATTTCGAAATTATTAAGTGTCGTGACTTAAAACGTATCTTTCAAATGATTCATGTTTTGAAACAAAATAAACTTCAAATAATTATTCTTTGGTTAATAATTATTTACGAAAGTTTTAAACCATGTTTTGTTCACCAAGAATTGTTAAACATTTATTTAATTAAAAATAATTATAACTTGCATAATTAATCAATCGAACATATAAAATAATAAACATTATTATTCTTTAACAGATGTTCAATACTTGATTGAATTATTAAATAATTATTCTTTTATTATATTTATTGAACATAAATATAAGTCATCAGGAAAGTATTTATTTAATTAATACTAACTAACGGGTTTTCAAACGAATACAAACGGGACTAAAACGTCAAGACTTGACCGGTATCACTTGGGTGACTTATGTTACTCAATTGATTGTAGACCTTATTCAAATGTCTTATTATTTATTTAGGGCATTACTTGCTACCGCTACTTCACTGTTTATTCATCATACCTGCTGATCCAGTGAGTTTCACGGCCCCTTTTCTTTTAACTGTTTTATACTTTTATGGGGATAATCATGAAAACTGTTAAATGCTTTTTACTTAATATTATGGTTTATCTGTTAGCCGTATGACTGCTTGTTCTCTTACTTATTGCCCAACTATGGTACATTATCGTTATAAACGTTTGTACAACTGTATCCCACCATTAATTGATTTCAATTAGTTCTGTACGAAACGATAGCTAGTGAATAGATCTATTTGGGTTAACAACCATGCCCTAACTGGTAGCTCCAGTTTTGACTCCGGATTGTCTAGGGGTACACGTCAGTTATTCTGCTCTGTTCAGCATCTCTTGGGCGAGATGCTATGGGTGGGTAAACCGTTAGTATTTTAAATCAAGGTTCAGGTGAGTTCATACAACAACGACGGTAAACCATTGTAATATTTAAGTATACTGAAACTGTTTTACCAACTTTAAACGTAGAGTCATAAACCTATGAACCTCACCAACTTTATGTTGACCTTTTAAACTCATGATTTCTTAGGTAACTGATGCAAATTATGGAAGACGTGCCAATGGGGCTTCATCATGCTATCGGACCTGCTTCTGGAGTCATAGTCCCAAATATCCCAATAAAATGTTTTATGTTATTAATATTAATTAAGACTTTATGATTCTCAAATGTAAGACATTGTCGTTTCCACTACTCTTTCCGCTGCAATGAAATGATATAATGTTTTTATGAAATTTGAAATTATTAGAAGTCGTTCTATGTATCCGCGACTATGATTTCATCTCGCTCACACCCAAACCCTTTGACCGGGGTGTGACATAAACTATCAGATCGAGTATTACTTAGATGTGAAACTTGCGGACCTCATTGGTTGTGATATTGATCTTACGCGGGGGGGGGGGGGGGACGAAATCAAAGAATATATAGACTTACTTGTAGAGACCCTCTATGTAGTTAATAACCGAGGCACGTCAATTGTTGGTTGAAAACTATTTCCAAACCCCCTCCTTGGTCTTGGGTCTCCCGAGGCCATCGGAAATTTCTGGAAGGACTCCTTTAACTAGGGAAAGTCCCACAATCTCTTTTATTGATTTTTCTCTCCTACCTGGAAAGTCCTTTTATAAAAAAAATATAACATTTATCAGTAGTAGTCGTAGGTCTTTTGATTATAACTTATGACATGGATTTATTTTATGATTGTGAAAACAGAGCGTGGGATCGGTTTGGTCGATAACAATCGTATATGTGAGAATGCAAACACAACAAGGTAAATAAACTCAATCTCTCATTAATACTTGATAACCAGAGAATCAGAGTACAAACACACACTCTCACACAGAAGTTCGCTCACTCTCAAAAACTAGTTACAAAGACACACACAAAATCTATTTATAGACTTACGGATGTCCGAACTCCTAAGCTTGTCCGAACTTGAGGTTCGGCCAAGGCTCGGCCAAGGTTCGGCCGGAGTTCGGACACCAAAACAAAATCTTGAAATCTTCGTGTCTTTGTCTGATCCAGCTCATTGCCATATCGTGTATCAACAAACTCCCCTTGGCAACAGCTGGAACGTTCTTTATTCAGCCTTGAACTTCTGCAGCAACCCCATCACCCTTCCAGATCAAATCGTGGTTATTCCCAGCATAGATGTTAAATGCAAAACAAACCCTTATCACCCTCTGAAACTTCAGCGCTTTTTCCATGTAATCAGGATGATACAGGATTGAATTGTGATAAAGCTCGTCTATATCAGCCTTCGACAAGTTAATCAGCCACATAGGATCGTAGATCTTCATAACTTGATTGTTTTCTTTCAACACAATAACTGCTTCACACGTCTTTTCATTGTAATACCACCATCTCAGATCCTTGATGAAATCCTGTTGCATCTTCATCAAAGGAAACTTCTTCATCACATCTGGTTTCTTCGGAAACACCAAGATTATCAACCTCTTACCAGTTCTTTCGTGGACCTTTGTTCGGGATCGGCGTCTCTTTGGCTTTTGAGGATCCAAAAACTGAAATCCTTCCTGACATTCCCTTTCAAGTATCTTCTTGAAATGCATACCCAACGCATCATTGCCATAACAACAGAAAGGTTTTCTGGTCAATTCACGAACATCCCAAACCGGCAGGCTGCTAAAATCTTTGGCACATTTGAAGTACTGGATTCCATGTTCACGTTTAATCCCATAGCACCTCAAACTCGAAGCATACATCCAACTTATTACTTCACCTGACGTTTGACCCTTGAATTTGAAAAATGATCTCTGCTTGATTGGCGTTGGAGGCGGAACATAATTGGCATGAAAGGCTTTCATGAACTCGTTAAATGTCTGACTCTGTTTTTTTGAATCTTTGCCTCCTTAACCATCGGGTCTTCAGGTTTTTCTGACTCTTTCTTTTTCAACCTCTCCTCAACCTCAGCATCTTTCTCTTTGGGAAATACCTCAAACTCATCACCAGATTGATTATTGTTGAAGTTGGAGTACGTTTCTAGATATTCTTCTTCTGTAATATCCTCTACCTGAATCTCTTCTTCAAACATAACCTCTTCGTCTTCATCAGACTCTGGGTCAGGTTCTTTATATTTCTCTGGAGCTTTTTCAGATGCTTTTCTCAACTCTTCATCATTCAGATCAAACACTCTTTGCAACTCTTCAGCCGTCAACTCCCCAACAAACTCACCTTCTTCAAGCGTTTGCAACATTTCTGCAAATTCACTCAGACTTGTTCCCGCTTGATTAGATGGAATCGAAGTGATCGGCACAGCTTCTCGTGAGTCTTTCTCCCCCTGGGAAGATGATGTTCCAGCACCCGACCTGGTCCTCCACCAACATTCCCTTCAGGATCATCTTGATCAGGATCATCGTTTAGAAATCGCATCGGATCTTCATTACAACCCGAACCATCTCCAATCTTCCCCTGAGCTTTAAACTTCTCCATCAAGAATTTTAATTTCTCACCCATTTCAAGAAGCATTTTAGACTAGCCCGATTTAATCTCATAATCTCTTGATCTTTGGCTATATCACGACTCTGCAAAGTAGTGACCCGTTGACTTAGAGTATGATTCTCAGCCTTCAAATCATCATTATTCAAGCGCAACACAGTAATCATCTTCTCCTGTGCTTCAGACTTAGCTTTCAAAGCATCAATCTGAGATTGTTGATCAGATAAGGCGCTTTGCAGAATACTGGCTTGAGAAAACGAGACTGAGCCCTGTTCGAAGTTGAAATTCACATCTGGTGTCGAATGAGTAGAAGCAGTAGTAGTTGCCGTTAAAAACACCGGAGTTGTGGGCGTAGATCCCACTGGCTGATTTACAAACTGCGCACCAGCACTTGCTAAAGGTGATGTGCTAACAGTTGTCGAACGGTTTGCATTCATCAGATTTTGCAAGAAATCAGCCTGAACGTCAGACACTGAAGTCTGAATGGTTGTATTTACTTCAGGTACAGACACGACAGGAGTTGCTGATGTAGAAACACCAGAACGAGGCTGTAATATGAACTGTTGTACGCCTTTCCTCTTCTTAGTTCTCCCCCCCCCCCAGCCACTGATTTCTTCATCCTTTTTGTTGGAGTAACTGATGACGAACCAGCTACAGGCTGTTTACCTTTACCGGAAACCACATCGGCATCAGGGTTATAATCTTCGTCAGATTCAGATGAGGCCACCACATCATACACCCGATCTTTGTAACGATCGTTGCTTTTGTTCTTGCTAATTCGGTAAGCGAGATGCTCATCACTACCTTTCCTTAGCTTCATATACTTGGAATTGATCAAGACTCGCACAAACGGATTGTTTGTGTCCGAGAAGTCTTCAGAATCAGCCCCAACATTTAGAAAATCTTCATCGTCATCAGATTCATCATCAAGGGTATTCACTGCTGGTGTCTCAGTCACACAGACAGATACAGGAACTTCCTGTGCTGAGACCACCGGTTCAGTAGGTGGCGGTTGAGATATAACTGTTTCAGGTTCTTGATGCACTGGTTCCTGAACCACCGGAACTTGCCTTTTAGGCCTCTTCACCCTGCCTTGTTGTGGAATTTGGTTCTGTTCCTCAATCCAGCTATAATCCAGTTCTTCTGAATCACTTCCATCATCATGACGAGGTGCTCCCAGTGCTGGTGCCACGTAGTTGACATTGGCAAGATGACCAATCAAATGCTTCAATTTTGGCTGAAACTCTGGTACCTTCTTTTGGTAAGACGCCAGAGCACCAACACTAGCCTCCGTCATATGTTTCAGCTCCATTCTATGTGCTTCATTCTTTATCAAATCAGGATATCGGTTGTTGAGCACCATCTGAAGGAACTAGGGATAGATTGCTGCTTTCTTTTGTCTTTGAGTCAGATTGTCTCTCATATAGTGAAAGATCATCCCAGAAACATTATACGGCCTGTTCATCACTAACGCATTCATCAGCGATAGAATAATCTGTTGGACTTCATCATGGCCAGAAATTCTGTGTCCCAAGCAGACCAACAAAACGTGCGCCAGATACTTGTATGGGACGCTCAGCGATGATTTGTAAACCCATTCTTTGCTCGGATCATCCGTATACCAAATCCGCTTCAGAAACGCCACATTGTCTTTATGAGAAAACTCAATTGGTTCCGTTGTTGTATCAGAATCTAACTGTAGAACACGACGAATATCTGCTTCAGTTATTTCAACTGGTCGGCCCTGAATAGTCACAACGATTCTAATCGGAGCATCTGTGATCGTTCGTGCTGAATTCCAGAACTCCAAAATAATGTCTCGATACACATCACATTGCTGTGTGATGGCATAGTGGATTCTTGACCTTCTCAGAAACTCGAATATCCCGGACCCTCCAAACTTGTCAACTTTGCCTCGTGCAACATCGATATGTGCACAAATATTGTGTTTATCGCCGATTTTCAAGTCGTTCGCCATATCTGAAAACACATAACATAAAATGTTCATTAAATTCAATGTTATTAACAGATATCATCACCGATTTTGTCAAATCATTGTCATTTGCATAAACAAACAACATTTGAACAAAAGTTTTATATACCCGCCGAACTCTGTCCGAGCTTCCACCGAACCCCAAGTTCGGAGTCTCCGAACCCCAGGTTCGGACCCTGAAGAACACACCCCATAGTCGAATTTTAATGATAAACACATAGAAACCACTTTTAATTGCTAAAAATGAGTTTTAGATGGCATAATTTCAGATCTAGAAACTGTTTTATGACCGGACGAGTTTTTGAACAGAAAACCCACAAATAATGGATGAAAATCTAATTTAAAACCACCAGTATGTTCGGAATCATAGTATCTGTAGAGACCATAATTGTTTGAGGCTTTTGCATTAGAAATCGTTTGGGCTAGGTATGATTGTATTTGGGTTAATTAGTTTATGGGTTAGTAGTGGGCTTGAGTCCGGTCGATTATAGGCCATGTGGGCCGAAATATTTTGTTTGCGTAACAAGTTAAGCTTTCCTATATAAGGTTAGCTAATCTAGGTATTTTTGGTTGTTGGTTTACTAGGGTTTCGTGGGGGTGCTTTTGCGAATCAAGTGTGTACCGAATTCACTTGGAGAATTCAGATTTCAAGTGTTCTAGTAATTGAATAGTGTTCAAGCATTCGTAATCGGTTTGTAATTCTTTTACTTATTCTTTCGTTAGCTATAGTTTTCGATTTCTACTTGAATCACTTGTTTATCTCGGATTCCGCATGAGATTAATAAGCATTGATATCGCGTGAGGGTTGATTCGATCCTTACAATTGGTATCAGAGCCAAGAAACGCAAGTTTCGCGGCTCTCGCGATATCAGATTCGAGTTTTGGTAACTAACAGTTTGAGTGTTTTTGTGTTTCACAGCAGTTAGCACAAGTCAGAAGTGTTTTGCATGTTGTAAATCAAAAACAGACACTTTCGAGACCCTGTGGTTGCTCGTTGAAGACTTTTCGATCCAAATCAAGACTTTTCGATCAGACATTCTGATCGAAAATCCTCATCAGCTGCTCTCTTTTGATCGGGAAAGACCCTCAGTGTCTTTTTGATCAGTTATCATTCAGCCGAAAAGTGCTAAATTGAGACTTTTCGATCGACTGATCATAATCGAGAAGTCCCATCTTGCGACTTTTCGATCGGAAGTCTCAATCGGAAAGTACTATGTGATTTTTCGATCGCCGGCATATCACTATCGGAAAGTCCCTTTTGAGACTTTTCGATCAAATCCCCTTTGCGATCGGAAACCCTTTGCGATCGGAAACCCGTTGCGGTTGGAAACCCTTTGCGATCGGAAATCCTTTGCGATCGGAAACCCTTTTCGATCCGACCCTGCTTGATCGAAAACCACTTTTTGATCCAAACCTTGTGCAACCGGAAAGTACTTTTCGACCCAACCAAAAACCCTTTCAATGGCTTTTGATATGGCTAATCTTTCTTCTGCTACTCTGGAAATGGATGCCCAAATCGGTACCGCAACTAGACTACCAAGATTGACCTCAGGGAAAGACTTCATGAGCTGGAAGTATAGGTTCATCAACTATGCTAACTACAATGATCCCAAGATTATGAGATCAATTGAAGCTGGAGATTATGTTCCAAACACTCAAGCTTCGGGTGAACCTGATGTGATAAAACAGAAGCATGAATGGTCAGACACCGATTGGGACAAAGTGGAAAAGGATAGGAAGGCTCTTGCTGCATTAACTATGGCACTCTCACCTGAGGTTGCCGAAGCCTTCAAGGAGTACAAGTCTGCTAAAACTTTGTGGGATGCTCTAGTTGATGCATATGAAGGAAACTCAGACATGAAGGAGTCAAGGAAAGAGAACCTTAGAGAGCAATTCAATGACTTCAACTACATTCATGGTGAAAATATAGAGACTCAATTACAAAGGTTCATCAAGATCGTCACAGCAATGAAAGAAGCTGAGGTGACATACACTCAAAAGGAAGTCAACATGAAGCTGATTAGTTCTTTGCCCCCCAACTGGGATAGCACAGTGGAGGTAATGGAAGGAGTCCTGGACTTGAACACAGCAACCCTTAGCTCACTCATGTCTACAATTCGAGCTTATGAAGAAAAGAAACTCAAGAGGGCAAGAAAACAGGGAGTTGGAGCAGCTGCCAAACAAGTGAATCAAGCCTTTATATCGCAGCCCAGTATTCCTGTGACTCAAACGGTTGATCTGATATCAAGCCCACTAGCCTTCATTTCTCAATCTGCTAGTGGATCCAGCTCTTCAAATAGCTCTAACTTGGTTACATTGGATGTTAACACCTTAGCTAAAGATTCTAGTTTTGCCTTGGGAGTAGGAATAATGAGTTGTTATCAAGCTTTGGTTGCAGGTACTTTACTTCCAAATGACCTGTCCCATGAGGATGTGAATCAGGTGAACCCAGATGACCTTGAAAAGATGGACATATCTTATCAAATGGGGATGTCCGCTCTGAGAGCCAGGCAGTATATGGCAAGAACTGGGAGCAAAACTTGGAATGATGGCAAAGGGGTAAAGCTATCTTTTAACAAAGCCAATCTGAGATGCTTCAACTGCAATGAATATGGTCATTATGCCAGAGAGTGCACCAAGCCTAAAGTTGAAAGAAGTGCTAAACACTACTAGAAACTGGGCCTTTCTTGACGCGCGAATGATGACGCGCGTTGTTTAATGACGCGCAAAAGCGCGTGTCAAGAAAAAACTGTCAAGAATTATAAAATCCTAGAGCTAGATGACGCGCATTTTTGAGCGTCATAAAATTCCCGTCATAAATTTAAAAAATAAAAACACGGAGTACACCTTAAAAATACGCGTCATCTTAAAAGTGTCGTTTTATGTCTTCGTTTCCCGCCTCTAAAATTAATTCCCCCAAATTTGTTCCCGCACTTGTTTGCCCTAAATTTATTCTCGCTCGTCTGCCCTAATCTCTCTATCTCATTCGCCCAACACGCATACTCAAAATCGATTCTCCATCACTGCTCCTGTGCTCCATCATCTCCCGCTCGATTTCTGCCTCTAATTAATCGATTCTCTATGGCTCCACACGCAAAAGCCCTAATAGACTCCAATTTCTGCTGCTTCTGATTAATCGATTCTCCATCGCTCACACACAAAATCGACCACAAATCAGAGAGCATAGGATCTACAATCCTCATTCTAAAACTGATAAAAGCTTCGATTGGGCTCACTCTTCGATGGCGCAGTTCAAGAAGAAAGACGATTATGCGACAGAGAAAATGAAGTTGCCATCAGCTCTACTCGTCTGCTCTCTACTCCCCATCGGAACCCTAGTCCTCACTCGGGTAATCAATGTCTCATTCGTAAATCTCAATTAGTTCATCTTGCGGCCTGTTCCGTTTTTAGGGTTTAGTCGGTGGTTATACCTATCTGTGTTTGTGATCTATCAGGTTTTGTAGATTCGATATCTCTGAAATTTTTTATTGATCTCAGATTGAAATTAAAGCAACATTGCAACATTTGGATTTAGTAAATCAATTTGTAGTTTTGTAGCTCAAGGAGTGTTTACAGTGTTACAGACTGTTGATGTGTTTGCTATTGTGGCCTTATCTGGAATCAGATTGTTGATGTGTTTTGGCTCAATATGCTCTATATTAAATCTGATAATAGCATGTCATTGTTTTTTATCTGATACAGGTCTTGGAGCATATGCCTTTGTTGATTCATCCTTGGATGCCTACATGGGTAAATCTATTTCTAGTCTATTTTTTGGTGTTCATTTTATAATATTCTAAGTAACGGATTTATGTGTTTGTCTATTTTCTTGTAGAATGAAGCTACCAACTAAATGTGAAGCTAGTAGATGGAGCTGCTGCTACTGTGATATTAAGAAGTTTCCACCTAGTTGCATCCAATGATGTGAGGATGAGGAACCTTAAACTACGGTATGAATTTCTAAAAAAACAAAACTTTCATATTTTCATGCTTTCCATCAAGAACCTATTCAATGTGTATGCAGATAGAACCAAATGTGCTGCTACATCATCTTTTGATTCTCTCCTCTCCCTGTTGTTTTAAAGGTTTAAAATAATATGAACATATATTCACTTGATCATGTAATGGGTCAAATTAAGACATCCGTTTTGTAACGAGTCAGACAACATGTTACATTTTCTTAGTACCTGTTTTGTAATGGGTTGGATTGCAAGCTGCATATCTTTACTAACAGGTCACATTGATTGCGGTAATAGGTGATTTGTTTGTCTAAATTCCTTTCCTGATTTGATTCTCATCTCCTCTAGTTGTTTCATTTTCATCTACAACTTGAAACATGATGTATAATATGTAATAGGTGATTTGTTTGTCTAAATTCCTTTCCTGATTTGATTCTCATCTCCTCTAGTTGTTTCATTTTCATCTCCGTGTCATTCTAGTTTTGTTGTAGATTTGAGTCAGTTGTAGTCCAGAGTGTGTTGCTTGCCTTGCCTTTATGTTTTTGTAGCTGTAGATGGAGAATGTAAGTATTTTTTGCAGTTAACATGTGTTAAAAATATCATCACAGTACCTGTCCATGATATCTTGAAGTTGTGCAAGGGTTGATCTAGAAAGTTGTTATGTCTTTAGACTCTATTTCCAAAGTTCATGTGGCAATCATATATTTGAATAATAAGCATAACTAAAAGGGGGTATACATAAGCATAATTTTACTCATAATACCTAAGGAGGGCATACAACAGCAGCAGCAACAACATACAACAGCAGCAGCTGAAAACAATAGCAGCAGCAGAATACAACAGCAGCAGCAACATACAACAGCAGCAGCAGAATACAGCAGCAGCAACAGCAGCATACAACAACAGGAGAATACAATAGCAACAACACTACTTGTGTTGACCTGACATGCTTTGACCTGCTGTACAAAGTTACTTGTTTTAGCAAACGAAATTTTGTAGCAAACTCATTAGTTCACCGTGAGTTTTTTTTTAAAGTCTGGAAATTTATAAAATATATATATCTTTATTGTACTTTTATATGTAAATGCTTTATGATATATAAGATATATTGTTGAGCAGGTAGCGGTTGCAATTATTCAACTTTGACTTTTGATGGCGTAGACCGAATGGGGGAAAGATTAGCCGAAGAGGTACTGTTTCTCATGGCTTTTTTTAACGGGTCGAATAGATAATTGAATAGATAAAATTACCCTCTTCTCCTACGCCAAGGTCAGTTCTTCATCCTTCCACTTATCCTTCCTAATCTTCAATCTGATCTTATTTAATTAATTAACAAACTTTGATTTGATTGAAGGTGTTTGTAGTGTATATGGGCAGCACAGATAATGAAGACCCAAATGAGATTGTGTTTCGAAACCATCGAATCCTTTCTTCTGTTCATAGCGGAAGGTTAATTTTTTTGTTTTCTTTTGTTTACTTTTGTTTTTTCCCCTTTCTAATTTCATCAGTGGTGATATTTGGGTTTCTTTTTTTAATTTTATTTTATTTACAGTTTTGAAGATGCACATGCTGCTCATTTGTATAGTTATAAACATGGGTTTAAAGGGTTTGCAGCCAAGTTAACCCAGGATCAAGCCCTTCAGATTGCCAGTAAGTTTCTCACTTTTATTTATTTATTTATTTTATACTTAGATGAAGAGTTGATGATCTTGTGATTACAGAGATGGAAGGGGTGGTTTCAGCTTTTTTAGCCGAATAGATAATTGAATAGATAAAATTTCATGCTGAATGTGACCTGATAGCTTAGTTTTCCATAGTCCATTAGCATATGTATGTTGCTGCACTTCTTTTTTGCTTCTTTTACACTCCCTTTAGGTCTTTCATTGTATGTGAAATGGAGCAGGTAACAAGGATACAGTGGTAAGTCTATTGGCCTCGATTATGGGGATGCATAGAAGTAACCAATAGATTAAAGAGTTATTTTTAACTGCCGTAAGCTGCTTTAAAGACTGGACTTGAATTTAGTAGCTTTAAGTAGATATAGATCTGGTTAAACTTTACTGTTATAAATTTCAATATGTCTGTTCAATAGGTTCACATGTGTTTGCCACTTATTTGTTGCATGTTGCACTGTTTTTTTTAAGGGGACAGTACCCTTAAAAGTCATCCAAAATCTGAATATTCTTATAAAAAAAGCTGAATATTCCTATCTGTAAGATCTGTAAGTGTTGGCACTCTAAAACTTATGATTGAATAAAATATCGAATGTAACAGTGGTCTTTACAGTATTCTCTTTTTGGCTCAGTTGTAACCATCGGTGCCATGATTGGTGCAGTCATGAGCGGTAGAATTGCAAACACTGGCTGCCTCAGATTATTGATATACTTGGAGCAGATATGTGGTTTTCCTAATAGGTTAAAATTTCACATTTTAAGGCTTCTGTTTATTTCATTTTTATAATTTAGTACATTAGCTTGAGTTATTTCTAATTAACCTTATGATGTTTAAGAGGGATATAAGAAGCAATTTAACTACTACAGATATGGGGTTTCTCCATATCATGACCATAAATATTCTATATGGTCATAGTGTAAACACGTTTATAATAACTGTCCCCCTACAACGGCTATAAATCCTCAAAAAGTAAAAGCAGTTGTATCTGGTAAAGATGTATGTATAATGTGACTCATGATGATTGAACAATATGTATTATGGTGATAATTTGTAGTCATGATTGTATGCAATCTTTTTAATGTTTGTGCTATTGGAGTAAAAAGTAAACTAAACTGAGCTACTGTATGTTACTATTTTCCTGCTTATAGGTTGTTCAAGGGGTCATTCGACAAACACTTTGAGAAGGACAACCCACCATCTTTGATTTACATACAACAGCTTCACAATCAGATGGTTAGTCTTCTTCATCTAGGAGCCAGCTGCATGATCCTTCTGGTAGACATGGGGAGTTCTCTTAGGAATCACCTTCTCCTAGCTCAGGTAACCTTCCACCTATAAAATTCAGTTCACTTTTTAAAAGAAAATCTCAAATTCCTCTCATTCAAATGTTCCATTTGTTTAATACTATACTGATGGAGAACATTCCATGAATTTTGTGTTATCCTTGTATTAAGTTAACAACTCTGGCCATACAAACTGGTCATAAATAACCAAATGGGTCAGTACTCATTACGCCTAACAAGTGAACCAGGACCATATATATGTATATATGGTCATGTTATGTGACTCATACATCAGGTATCCATCTTGTGGCTAACAATTACTTTTGAGTTTCTCTAGTTTATGTCACGAAACAGATCCTGTTGTGATCTGGCTAACTGGAGGACCAGGGTATCACTTTAGGTTTTGTTTATACTTGCAAAATCAATATTCAATTCCTCTATATTATCACCAATGCATATCATATCACTTTAATTCATGATGCCTATTGTTTGTTGACCAACTGACCAGAACCGGCTTTAGTTACAGGTCTGATAAAAGAGGACATAAATGAGCAGGGTGTTAGTGACAACTTATAATAAACAAGCACCTGATGGAATTTCCATTGACTTCAACTTTTACAAAAACTTTTGGAGTTTGCAGGTCAGTTTATTAATCTCTAGTAAATAAGTTATCTTCTATATACTAAGTTTGATTGTTTCAGAAGTACTTTAGCAACCCTGCTTCAATTAGTTGTGGATTAATGTCACTCTTAATAACACATGTATTCCTTATTGGTCTTCACTCATTTTAGCTCCATGTTGGTTGATGCAGATATAACCATGTCTGCTTAACAACGGCTCCCTCAATGTACCTGCGATCTGAAAACCTAGAAAACTTAATCCATGGTCTCAACTTAGTGGACTCAAATTATAGTTTATTGGTAGCTAGCATACCGAATTCATTTGTAAACTCATGTTAACTTTGTAATGTTTTTGTCATATATATGAAATGTGTTGTTTTGCTACAGTGTATTTTATTTTGATTATGAGGTTAATTGTCATTAATGTGGAAATAAGTGAATCTACAAAAATATTTTTTTTATTTTTTTTTTAAAATTCATGACGCGCAAAAATGCGTGTCATAAGAAGATTTATGACGGGGCCTTCCTTGACGCTTATTTTATGACACAAATTTATGACGCTTTTTTGCGCGTCATAAATGGGATGACGCGCATTTTGCGCGTCAAGAGGATTCTTGACCCTGCCTTCCTTGACGCTTTTTTGCGCGTCATCTGGGCCCTTTCTTGACGCGCAAAAAGCGTCAAGAAAGGCCATTTTTGTAGTAGTGAAAGGTGATGAAAAACAGAATGTCAAGAAAAGGGAAGTAGGAGCTGATGATAAAGCTCTTGTTGTTCAAAGCACTCCAGGAGTAGGGGTATTCATTATTCGAATCCCGTTCGAATAATTCAAAATTCGACTCGATTCGAATTCGAATAAGAAATTCGAATTCCTTATTTGATTTATTCGAATCGAACCCTACTTCGATTCGATTAATTAAGTCGAATTCGAATCGAATTCGAATTTGATTTTCCAAATTCGATTCGATTTGAATAATTCGAATAAGATAAAAATATATATATTCTTATATATTTCATATATATCTATATATCATGTAAATTATATATCAATATTTTAGTATTCTTGGGCTCACATTTAACATAAGCTCATTTTAGTGTTCTTTGGAAGAGGTATTTTGGTTGTTCGCTTAGCGTATTTTTTGCTTATTTGGAGATGTAACTTTCTTGACTTTGTCTTGTTGTTTTGGTTTATTAATCTAGTACATTGATACTTGTTTTACGCGTTAGTTCTATTATCGCCTCGGACTTGTTTGGTACCTATCGTTTTGGATATGTTTGGAACTATTTTAGAGTTATTATTTGATTGTTATAAAAAAGTTATTGAAAAGTTAATTTTATAAAACTAAAGATTTCTCTTATTCGAATTTATTCGAATAAATTCGAATTCGATTCGAATTCGACTATGATTATTTGATTCGCATTCGACTAGTTTTAATCGAATTCGAATCGAATTTGAATTTGGTTTTAAAAGTTCAAAATTCGAATAATTCGATTCGAACAATTCGAATAAATCGAATTCGATTCGATGAACACCCCTATCCAGGAGGTTACGACTGGTCTACTCAGGTTGATGATCTCAGTCTAAGTCTTACACACATTGCCATGTTAGCTGAGGAAGAAGCAGAGAGAGAAGCAGAGAGAGAAGCACTGGAGATGAACCAACATGCATTCATGGTGAATACTGGTCCAGGGCCTGATGTCAACCCTAGCAACACACAGGTATGCAATTGTTCTTGTTCTCATTGTGTGGAAGTATTAGTATTTAAAGCTTACAAAGAATATGAATCTAAATTTTATTATGAATCCCTAAACTGGGAACGTGCCACTAGAGAATATAACAAGTTCAAAGATATGGCTAAAGTAAATAGGGAAAAGTATGAAGCAGCTAAGCTTGATGTGACAAATCTAGATAATCAATTAAGTGACACTAGAGTTCTGTTGAGATTTGCTAACACAAAAGTTGAAAACCTAACAAAAGAGGTAGAAGAATTGAGAGATCAACTTGCTAAATCTCAAAGTAAGATAGATGCTAATAATAAGATTCAATCAAAAATGCTGGAAGCAAGATCTCTTTTCTATAACTCTGATGTTAGGATGAAATATGTTCAACAAAATTCAGGTCTAGGTTTTGGGGATGATGTCAAAGAAGAAACATCAACTCACACTGTCCCCATGCCCCACATGCATGAAATGATTTCTGAACATATACCATCAAAGGGGACAACAGATTCTTTAGCCGACATAGACAAAAGACTTTCTGAATGTCCTATAAAAATCTCATCTCCTACTTCTAACTCCACTAACACCTCTACTTCTTGTGCAGATGTAGTTAGCAGTAATGGAAGTGAAAAGGCAGAAACTTCAAGTCTTTCAAGTCAAGAGTCTTTTGAAAAATTTGACTGGAATAAAAATGGTTTTTCTATTGATGGTTCCAAACTTAAATTTGCTGAGACTGATGTCTTTGATAAAACCTCTTTGTGTGACAATTTTAAATTTGGTGCTTGTGATGATAAAGTTACTAAACCTCTAAGACATGTGAAAATTTTGAGAAAAGGTAAGGAACCACGGGTTGCTGGTTCCAAACCTATTAATTCTGATTTGCGTACATCTGATGTTGGTTTGAGCTTGAATGCTTCTGTGTGTGAAAATGTGAAGGTTAATGCTAATGTGAATGTTTGTGATACTAAGAATGTGCAGAATGTGCAGGTGAACAAGTCACATGATCTTATCCCCTACCCTGAGGTAAACTCAGTGTATGACCAGTTTGTGCCGGTACAGCGGGAGTATGTGTTAACAACTAGGCCCAGAGGCAAAGTTTGTTGGATTAATAAAAATGATAAACCTTCTTGGATATCCACAGGAAAGATCTATTCACAAACTCCCGCTTACCCAAAGAAGCAGTCTTGCCATGTGTGTGGAAATCCTGGACATGTGGCAAGAAATTGTTTACATAGGCCATATGAACCCTACTTTCCCAAAACTCACTTTAAGAATAATCATGGGCAATCATATGGTAGCACAAACAACAAACCTGTCCCTGAAAAAATAAATACCAAGCTGAAAGTACCCACAGGTCCAAAGGCACCTACAGTGATCAAAAAGTCTGCACCTTACAAACCAAAGGTGCAGAACAGTGTGCCTCTTAGACCTAAGGTACAAGTTGAGAAAAAGAAGCATGCTTCTCAACCAAAGGGACAAAAAACCAAACTGACCCAAAAATCTCTTGGGAGTCACAAAACTGATTATCAACAACATAATAAACCTGTTAAAAAATCAGTAACTATGTCTGAACCTGTTTGCATGATAAACAATTTTTTCATGACAACTGGAATGTTAAAAAGAAGGTGAACCAAGAGTATGTTCCCAAAGGAGTGTATAAAAAACACTCTAAACAATTTGATGAAGCTAGACCGACAAAAACAAATGTTTATCAAATTCCTTCTAAAAGAAAACAGGTTCACAACAAAGCGGAGGAGATGCATCCACCCAATTGCACAACTGAACCATCATCATCTTTTAAGCCATACAACTGTAGCCCTACTTTACCCAGTCTTAAAAAGGTCTGGGTACCAAAATCTAACTAACTTCTCCTATGAATGCAGGAACAGCCAAGGAGGACTGTCAGCAACCTATGGTATGTTGATAGTGGTTGTTCCAGGCATATGACGGGTGACCTATCTCTACTGCAGGACTTGGAAAAATTTGATGGAGGATATGTGTCATTCGCCGGAGGAGTTGGAGGATATATCAGTCAGAAAGGCACAGTGCGCAATGGTTGTCTCAGCTTCGATGATGTCAATTATGTCGAGCAGTTAAAACACAGCTTGTTAAGTGTTTCACAGATATGCGATCGGGAGTATCCAGTTCTCTTCAACAATAAGGAATGTCTCATTCTTAAACCTGGATACTCCATCCTTGACGACTGGGTGCTGATGAGAACACCAAGATATGGTAACTCCTATGTGCTCAACATGCAGAAACCCCCCACATCTGAGGTGGCCTGTCTCCTTTCTAAAACTGCTGAGAACCACGCTCAGCTATGGCACAGAAGATTGGGGCACATGAATCTGAAGAAGCTGAATCGCCTTGCTAGGGGAGGACTTGTTAAAGACCTTCCAATTAACGAATTTGTGATCAAGGAGAAATGTGTGGCCTGTGCTAAGGGGAAGCAGCACAAACGACCACACAAACCAAAGGTGTTCAGCAGGATTTCATCACCACTGGAGCTGCTTCACATGGACCTATTCGGCCCAGTCAGTATGTTAAGTCTTAACCGATGTGCATTTTGTTTAGTTATTACTGACGATTTTTCGCGTTTCACTTGGGTGTTTTTCTTGTCAAAGAAAAGTGATGTTGCAGGTATACTGATTGCTTTCATCAAACTCATTGAAAACAAATTGAAGCAGAAAGTGAAGGCCATCAGGAGTGATAATGGGACTGAGTTTAAAAATCAAAATATTGATAACTTCTGTGCGGAACAGGGTATTGAGCATCAATACAGTGCCCCCTACACCCCTCAGCAGAATGGCGTTGCAGAACGACGCAACAGGACCCTGATTGAAGCAGCTCGTACTATGCTGTGTGATTCAAAGCTACGACCATGTTTTGGGCAGAGGCAGTTAACACTGCGTGTTATGTCCAGATTCGGGTGCTCATAAATAAGCGGCAACAGAAAACCCCATAAGAGCTAATTTACCATGATAAGCCCAGAATTGGACACCTTCGGGCTTTTGGGTGTCTCTGCACTGTTTTAGTAAACACTGATGTCCCTAAATTTGCGGCTAAGTCTGATGAATGTTATTTTGTACGTTACTCTGCCAGCTCTGCTTACAGGGTATTCAACAAAACAACCGGGATCGTGATGGAGTCCACCAATGTTGATTGGCTAGAATAAAATCCATCCGATTGGGGAGTGGGTCCTCCTCATGCTTTTAACTATAATCAATTCTTTCGTCCGTTCGGTTTGGAACCTGTCATAGCTGAAGAACTTTATGAAGATCTAGTTACAGGACCGTCCTTCCCACACTCCGTCCCCAAGGCTCCAGCAAATGCCTCAGAAACTGAAACCACCCCAGCCCAGGAGTCTGCCGATCCTGTAAATGATCATGAAGCAGACATCAACCCTGGGTCAGACACTCCTGAAACACAGGGAGCCGATATAGAAGGTGAAGCTGAAACAAATGATGAACCCGATCAATCAAATTTACCTCCTGAAATCCCAGTTCAAGCTATTGCAGAAACCAGGATCCATTAATACCACCCCTTGGAAAACATCATTGGTCCGTTAGCATCCGGGGTGGTAACAAGAAGTCAATCAGGGGACATCAATCATTGTATGTACTCCTGCTTCATTTCACAAATTGAGTCCCCCAACATTGCGATGGCCTTGACAGACCCTAGCTGGGTAGAGGCTATGCATGAGGAACTCAATCAATTCTCGCAGCTTCAAGTTTGGAGGTTAGTAGAAAGACCGGCTGACAAAAAGGTCATTACTACTCGGTGGCTATATAAGAATAAGAAGGATGACAACGGCGTCATTGTCAGAAATAAAGTCAGGTTGGTAGTTCAAGGCCACAAGCAAATTCAAGGAGTGGATTATGATTAGTGGCAATAAGAGTCTTTTAGCCTACGCATCCCACATGAACTTCACGGTCTACCAGTTGGACGTGAAAACCGCCTTTCTATATGCTGATATGGATGAAGAGGTATATGTCACTCAACCTCCTGGCTTCATTGACGAGGAACACCCGTATCATGTGTACAAGCTAGATAAGGCATTGTATGGTTTACACCAGGCCCCTCGGTCGTGGTACAAGACTCTGACTGATCATCTTCTAGCACACGGGTATACAAGAGGCGTAGTTGATCAGACACTTTTTAGAAAGGAGGTTGAGCATGACATAATCATGGTGCAAGTATATGTTGATGACATCATCTTCGGGTCTACCAATGAAGACTTGTGCAAAGAGTTTGAGAAGCTAATGCGCACAAAATTTGAGATGAGTCAGATGGGCGAGATGGAGTTTTTCCTCGCTTTACAAGTGAAGCAAAGTGACAGTGGGATACTTATCCATCGGGCCTAATATGTCACAGAAATTTTGGAAAAGTACAAGATGATGGATGCTAAGCCTGTCTCCACACCTATGGCGGCCAGACCAGCACTTACCAGGGATCCAGACGGTCAACCGGTGAGCGAGCACATGTACCGGTCTATGATTGGGTCTCTGATGTACTTAACAGCCAGCCGTCCAGATATCATGCTAGTTGTGTGCCAATGCGCACGCTATCAGGGTAATCCTAAACTCTCTCATCTATCTGCTGTTAAACGTATTTTTAAATATTTGAAGGGTCGGCCTCGACTAGGCCTCTGGTACCCTAAAGAGTCAGGATTTAATCTGTATGCTTTCTCTGACAGTGATTATGGCGGAAATGAGCTTGACAGGAAATCCACATCTGCTGGAGCTCAATTTTTAGGTGACAGGCTGGTCTCCTGGCAAAGCAAGAAACAGCACACTGTGTCCCAGTCGACTGCTGAAGCAGAATATGTAGCTGCATCTGCTTGCTGTTCACAGGTGTTTTGGTTGCAGCATCAGCTGGGAGATTACGGTTTGAATTTCTTCGATACTCCCATTTTTTGTGATAACAATGCTGCATTGCAAATTGTGAAAAATCCCGTGCAGCACTCCAAAACCAAACACATAGATATAAAAACGCACTTCATTCGGGATTGCTATGACCGTAGGCTCATTCATTTAGAACGGGTGGCATCGGATGACAATGTGGCGGATATGTTCACAAAACCCCTTCCAAGTGCCAGTTTTGAAATGTGCCTCAAAGGCCTCCGGATGATAGCCTTTGATGAGTAGTCTGGCAACTATTTTTTTTATGTTTCATTTTTTATTATTAAAAAAAATGAAAAAATGAAAAACAATAAAAAAATCAAAAATTGAAAACAACAAAAATAGTTTTTTTTTGTAATTAAAAAAAAAATTCTAAAAGCAAGGGGAAGATATAAGATATACATTTTCTCTAAAGTGTGTGCTTTTAAATTTTTTTCTGGTTTTGGTTGACCAGGCTGGGAAGTGATATAAATTTCCAGGTTTTTGCTGACTGACACGTGTAAGATGGAGGTGAAAAGCAGTGATTCATGGTCGATATGCTTGGTAGGCTCTGCTGACAATCAATCAAAAGTATGTTTTATCACAACACTTGAAGATAACGTATGATGCTTGAAAGGGAGCACACACTTAGGTTAGTACACTTTCTATTTGACTGTACATCAGGAATCCTGAGACACACGCCCGGTTCTGAGTTTTGATGTCATGCTCAAAAATCCCATTCCCTCTGCTTTGCGTAAGAAATGACCTGGGAATGTTGTACGTGAGTCAGGACTCCTCTGTTCTGCGAAAGCGGAGACCTGGAACCTCCCTGATTCACGTACGTTTTAGATCACATTGTATATATATGTTAAACCAAAAAAATGCCAATGTGCACAAACAAAAGAGACCCTCAAGCGTCCAAAACCCTCAGCCTTTGTCACTGATGAGAGCATTACTAAAAAATGTTTTGAAAAATTCAGTTGCCTTTGTATATTATCCAACAAAACCTCCGTGATCTATTCTTTCTTTTCTCAACCCAGTCTGGAGCATGATATTGGGCTAAAGGAAAGGTGTCGTGAAAAATGTTGTACGGAAGCCAGATGTACTTGATAGAGTGTACAAACTATACCTAGGATTTATGTGTGTGACCTGGATAGATTTTCATATTTAATAAACCTAAAAAAATATAAATTAAAGTGATGAAACTGCCTGAGTAAGCGAAAGCGGCATGAGTTTAAAGATGGACAATAATACCGGCAATCGCCTGAACACGCGAAGTAACTAAAGCTGAAAAGGGTTCCTCAGTCACAGACTATCTGGTATGATCCCTCATGATACGTTTTCACTCAAAACTCAGTCGAGTAAGATTTTTAGTTATTTTGTTTTTTGTCTTGTTCTACTTATTTTTGTTTATTTTGTTTTATTTTATTTTATTTTATCTTATACATTTTCTCTAAAGTGTGTGCCTATTTTTTTAGTTGTCAGAAACAAAAAAAAAAAACTCTCGGGCCTGAGTTCAGGGGAAGTTTTTCTTTAAAAATTTTGAGTTTAACTTAACAAAGTAAAGATTTGTTAAAAATTGTGGTTGAAAAGGGTTTGTGTTAAATTGTCATGCTCTCAATAGTGTAAGGGGTGGTATGAAAAATTTTTTAAAAAAAAATCAAACAAAAGGGAGAGAGGTCAACCCCCCTCCCCTTCACTTTACCGTCTCCCTCTCTTCTCCTTTCCAAACCCAAAACCCACCACCACCACTTCCGATCACCACCACCACCTGCTGCCACCCTCGTCGCTCACCACCATATCCCTCGCCTCCACCCTGCGACCACACCGCCACTTTTCCCGCCGAAAACCACCACCGGAACATCCCCATTCACCCACTTCGCCGCCGCCCCTGTTCCTCTCCAATCCGCCTCCACAGCCGCCGACTGCAACCATCCGACAACACCCCTCCGGTCGGAATCCACTTCCGATCAGTGTCCTTGTGTCAATTTTGAGCCATGGCCCCGCGTTTGAAGCGAGCAGCTAGACCAGCTCCGGATCGACTTGAGTATGGGTTTGTTTTTAAAATTTTCTTGTGAATGTTTGTTGGGGAGGGTAAATATCTCATATTGCAGGTGTTTGGGATCGTTTTTAAGTGTTAAAACAAACAAACACAATTGCACAATCTATGGTGTTACATGTCTGGAATGAAGAAGATAACACTTTTCGATCGACCAGGGGCTTCTCGATCAGGCTGAGAAGCTTTTCGATCGGCCCTTGGGTACTTTTCGATCAACGGTTACCGATGACCGGGAGCCTCTTGATCGAAAACTATACTTTTCGATCAAGAGGATGGGCTTCTCGATCGTGAGGTTGGATTTCTCGATCAGGAGCTTAGGCTTTTCGATCGGGAGTTAGGCTTCTCGATCAACTAGCACTTTTCGATCAAGAGCTTATGCTTTTCGATGAGGCTTCTCGGTAATCAAGCAGTTTTCGATCAGATGGATGCTTTTCGATTGGGAACCTAGTTTTCGATCGGAAAGGTACCTGATGATGTGTTTCAATTGGCTTTGTTCATTTTTAAGCCGTTATGCTGCCCGTTTGTTGAGAAAAACTTTGTGACTAATAAATTTGTGTCTATTTTGGGTGTTTGTCTGTGTTTGTGAGTGCAGGGGATTTGGAATTTATAAAAGATCACAACACAGTAGCATATTTGCTGGATCCACCTGCAGAATACCGGGAGAAATATGAGTCAATGATTGAAGGGCTGAAGAAGTGTTGTTTACACTTTGCACTTACAGAAAATCATGTCATATGCAAACATATGCAACAAGAATTTTGGAAGACAGCATACGTATCTGATGATGGAAAGAAGATAATGGCAAAGATACAAGCAACAGAAGTGGTAGTAACTGAGGAAAATTTCAGATAAGCTCTCAGGCTCAAAGATATTGCTGCAGATCCTATTACTCTTGATAAAGAAATGGTGTCTCAATGCCTGAAGGAAATGGGGTATCACACAGTATCTCCACCTACTATGAAGGCTCTTCTTCCACCATACTGGAGAATGCTGGCCCACTATTTGCAGAAATGTGTGATTGCAAAGAAAAGCTCTACAGATCAACTAAATCAAGTGCACACCCATGTTGTGGTGTCACTAGTTAGAGGTGTTCAATTCAACTGGTCCAGGTTGATCTTTGATGATGTGAAGGTGGTAGTGATCAGAGATAAAAAGTTTGCAGCCATTCCAAGATTCATCCAGTTGGTTTTGGATTCTAGATATCCGGCTTTGAGGAAGACTAATGATACTCATGACACTAAGCCTATGGGAATTGAGGTTTTCCTGATGATCAATCCGAAGAAGAAACTGACTGACAAGATGCCGTTTGGCAACAAGTTTGGTGAATTTGCTGAGATAACAAGAGAGGAGGTACCGGTGGAAAGAAATGCAGTTATTGATGAAGAACACAATGTGCCTGCCTCTAAGAAGCCTGTTACTGAACTCACAGATAGTTCAGATTTGGAAAGATTTTGATCTTGAAGACGTGCAGATTGGTGCATTGAACTTTGAGGGTGAAGAGAATATCAATTATGATACGTACCTTGATGATATTGATATAGAAATCTTGAGACTGAGATTGCTGAGACTCCATTGATAAGAAAGCGGAAAGCTACCGAGGAGCCTCCCCTTGGTACTTCTGCTACTACAGAGCAGACTGATGAAGTAGAGACTACTACACTACACACTGATGAAACTCCACGAGACCCAAGAAGAAGAAGATTAGATCCACGTGTGCCACCAGTAACCAGTACCGGTGCTGGTCAATCATCTTCGCAACCCACCGCCCAAGACAAAGGAAAGGCGATAGAAACACCCGAGTTCAGACTGGAGAAGGAACTCAGAGCTGAAATTGCTCAATTAAAAGCCCAAAACACTGCCCAAAGTGAGCTGATTGGAGATCCCGTTGACGTACAGAAAATTCATGCTACAGAACTGGAGAATCAGAATAAGGTCAACAGACAGTTTTCAAGTCAGCTTAAAGAATTGCATAGAATGATAAAACAGCTTACTTCAGCTGGTACAAGTGACTCGAAGAAAGATGACAAAGGAGATCCAGGAAACAAGGAAGGAAATCCAGGTGCCAGTGGTTCATCTCAATCACCTGTATTTGACTTTGAGCCAGATATTCCTGATACTTCTGGCCCAGTATTACCTGAAGCTACTGATAAAGACACAAGAGACAGAGAATACATGACTGTGCCTGCTTCAGAATTTGATGGTGGTTGAGAGGCTCAGACATATGCTTATCCTCCTGAAAGATATTTGATTCAGCTGGGAGAGCATTATCATGACAAAAGAGGGATCACTAAAGAAATCAAATCCTGGATGTTTGATGCTGAAAAGAACATGTTTGTGGTCAGAAGAAAGGGTCAGTATCCTTTGGAATATTACAGAAGCTGGACCCAGTTTTATTCCTGGACAAATGTGGATCTGATAATGTTGTTTAAGGCCCCGTTCACAAACCCATCACAGAATGATCAGGCTAAGTACTTCTACAAAAAATTGGAGAATGCAGTGCTTAGAAAATTCAAGAGGTTTGAGGACTTTCCCCACAAGAAGTCATATGTTAAAAAATACAGAGGTGTGTTCAAGTGGGATGGGAAGAAAGGTAGTGGGTCTAAGAAGCAGTTCACTAATGTGTTGTACCCTCCAACAGAGAAGAAAAAGACAATACCTCTGCCAATGCATCATCCTGAGGGTTGTCTACATGACTTTCAGACTTGGGCATACAGTGACTACTCAGGTGAAGCAAAGATTCTCTGTGAATCAAAGACAATGAATGTTATGGAGGTTCATGATCTGATGAGATTTCATAAGAAGGATATACTAGTTCTGGCCAAGCATCAGATCGAAAGCAACACGGAGACTGAAGAATATGCTAAATGCTACACGAGAGCTGTTGCAGAGATCGTGGCTAAAGAGTTATGGTATGACCCAGCAACGGTGCAGCTATCAAAGAAGTTCAGAATGTGAGACTGCTGTCTAATGCTAAAGCCTAGGGGAAGATTGTAGAGACCATAATTGTTTGAGGCTTTTGCATTAGAAATTGTTTCGGTTAGGTATGATTGTATTTGGGTTAATTAGTTTATGGGTTAGTAGTGGGCTTGAGTCCGGTTGATTATAGGCCATGTGGGCCGAAATATTTTGTTTGGGTAACAAGTTAAGCTTTCCTATATAAGGTTAGCTAATCTAGGTATTTTTGGTTGTTGGTTTACTAGGGTTTCGTGGGGGTGCTTTTGCGAATCAAGTGTGTACCGAATTCACTTGGAGAATTCGGATTTCAAGTGTTCTAGTAATCGAATAGTGTTCAAGCATTCGTAATCGGTTTGTAATTCTTTTACTTATTCTTTTGTTAGCTATACTTTTCGATTTCTACTTGAATCACTTGTTTATCTCGGATTCCGCACGAGATTAATAAGCATTGATATCGCGTGAGGGTTGATTCGATCCTTACAGTATCTACCTTGAATCAGTCTCAATCCGTCAAATACTCGCTAAAATGAAAATTGGAAATTTGGGCAGCAGTTCGGTGCTCATTCGGATAAAACAGTAAACAATGACCTCCGAACTTCAGGTTTGGCGTATTTATAGCCACAGAAGTTTGGACCTCCGAACTCCACGTTCGGACAAACAGTAACACCGAACTCCTCATTCGGCCATCTCCAAGCCTTGTCCGATGATGAACTTTGGACCTCCGAACTCCACATTCGGTCGTCCGAACTCCAGGTTTGGAGATTTGAAAAATTTTCAAAAATAACCCCTGAACTTGATGAATCTTCAAATTAAACCTCGAAAGTTTAAAAATTATCAATTTTCCTCAAACTTCGTAAGTCCGTTTGGTTGTCTCCGGCATAATTTGGAATTTTTCACTAACGGTTGATCAAAAATAAAGCAGAATAAAAATCTTTTTGATTTTTGTAAATTTTTCAAAACACACCGAAAATCTTTTTGAAATTTTACAAAATTATGCTAAAACATACTAAAATCTTTTTGTAATTTTTCAGATATTCTAATTACAAACCAAACAGAAATGAAACGAAATTATTAAGAACTGATATAACTTAAATATTTGTGAGAAAGATCCAGACGCGAGATCATATCGGCCAATATGCATCATACACACTTCAATTTCATTTTTAATCAGCATGCAAGTCAAGTTGGCAGCAAATGCAACTTTTCAGTTTATTTTAGTTTGGGTAGATCAATTTTTATAGCTTTCTGATATGTTAAGATATATTTAGCAAGCATTGATAATATGATAACCCACACAATCAGAAATACCGGTCATCTGGCTTATTCTTATTTTTTTTATTTTCCACAGAATTTGATTTCCACAGAGATTTATCGTTCATGGTGTTTCATGCAAAAATAAAGCAGAACCCTAAACAAACAACAATCAGGTCGGCTGGTAGGCACGCAGAGAAAGTCCGATTGTTTAGGAAAATAAAAAAGAGAAAATAAAGCAGAAACTGTATAACCCAACAACAATCAGGTCGGTGCTCCCGCACACGCAGAGAAAGTCCGATGAGTTATACGAAACACCAAAGAAAATAAAGCCGAACGTCAAACGAACACCAATCAGGTCGGTCTTGTGGACACGCAGAGAAAGGCCGATCATTTGACAAAATAAAGAAAATCAAACAAGTTTAAATCTTTGCAAAATGAAAGAATGCGTACACCAGAACATCTCTTATTCTGTTTTTGCTTTTTCATTTTATTTGATGCCAAGCTCACACAGCATTCATCATGATGTGTCTCACAATTAATCAAGTAAATTTTTATGTTTATATCATACTAGCATATATCAGATTTACCCTTACGCATTTAGCTAACCAAAACAAGAACCTACAGCCTTTAATTTTACTTTATCCGTGGTTGATAACATATGCCGATGTATTATCATTTCTCGCTTGGTCGGATCAATTTCTCCATTTTTTTAATTTTTCATTTTTTTTATGCTTTTTGCAGTTTTCTATTTTTTTTTAAATTTTCTGATTATACTCCCCCTAAAATACAAAAACTCTATTTTTGGATTTTGTAACAAGGAAAGAAAAACAATTAAAAGAAATACAGTAAGCAAAAATGATCAACCGAAAGTTACTCAACCGGTAACTTTTGTATCCCGTTGATCTGCAAAAGATAACGAAAGCGAGTTTTATCAAAAGCTTTCGTAAACAGATCCGCTTTTTGAAAATCAGTATGGATCTTTTGCAGATCAATCAAGTGTTTTTCAAAACAATCACGGATGAAATGATAACGAATATCAATATGTTTCGTTTTAGAGTGGTGAACGGGGTTCTTTGTTATGCAAATAGCAGCCGAATTATCTATGTAAATTGGAGTAGTAAGAAACTTCAAACCGTAATCCCGCATCTGCTGTTAAATCCATAAAACCTGAGAGCAGAAACTAGCAGCCGCTATATATTCAGCTTCAGCCGTGGATGTGGCAACAGAAGTTTGCTTCTTACACTACCAAGATACCAACCGATCGCCGAGAAACTGACATCCAGCCGTGGTTGACTTGAAATTGATCTTGCAACCGCCGTAGTCCGAATCCGTATACGCCGACAGGTCGAACTTAACATTATGAGGATACCAGATCCCAAGATCTGAATTACCCTTCAGATAAGCTAGAATCCTCAAGACCGCATTCATATGAGAAACACGAGGTGCTGCCTGGTACTTGGCACACAAACATACAGCAAACATTATATCAGGTCGACTGGCTGTAAGATACATCAATGAACCTATTATAGCCCTATAACGAGTGACATCAACTTTTTCACCGTCTTCGTCAGGACGTAGGCCATGTGACAGCTGAATAGGAGTTCCAGGAATGCGAACATCTTCCACCTTGAATCGATTCAGGACATCTCTCACATACTTCGTCTGATGTATGAAGATACCCTTATCAGATTGTTGAACTTGCAAGCCTAAGAAGAACGACATTTCCCCCATTGAACTCATCTCGAACCTGGTTTGCATCAGTTTCTCGAAATCCTTCGATAATTGTTCGTTTGAGCAGCCAAAAATAATGTCATCCACATAAATTTGTACCAGGGGCAGATCCTCCCCCGTTTTACGGCAGAAAAGAGTAGGATCAACCAACCCAAGCTTGAATCCGTTATCGAGTAAATAAGTAGACAACGTCTCATACCAAGCTCGAAGAGCCTGATGGAGACCATATAAAGCCTTGTCCAACTTATAAATCTTCTCCGGATAATCAGGATCGAAGAATCCCGGAGGTTGTTTGACATACACTTCTTCCTTGACCTTTTCGTAAAGAAACGCACTCTTAACATCCATCTAAAAGACTTTGAATCCACGATGTGCAGCAAATGCCAAAAAGATTCTGATTGCTTCAATTCTGGCAACTGGTGCATACACCTCGTTAAAGTCTATTCCTTCTTCTTGTGAAAAACCTTGCACAACCAAACGGGCTTTGTTTCGGACTATAACTCCACGATCATCCCGTTTGCATTTATAGACCCACCGTGTACCACACGGCTCTTTGCTTCCCGCTGGTAGATCTTCCAAGTTCCATACTCCCAACTTTTTAAATTGCAGTAACTCCTCCTGCATTGCTTCAACCCACGAACCGTCTAATAAAGCTTCATCAACATCTTTCGGCTCGATCTGGGATATAAAGCATGAATGGAATGCTTCTTCCTAGACACCAGATTCCAGAAAGGATAGTAATGCACTGCTCTCAATTTGATGTCTCGTACGCACTCCTTCATTTAAATCACCAATGATGTTTTCTTGCGGATGAATGGTGTTTATCCGGAGTGTTTGATGAATAGGAACAACCACCGTCTCAGCCATATCAGGAACGTGATCTTCCTCAACCACCACGGTATCAGTTGTATTAGCATCAACTTCATTGGAAGTAGACTTAACTTGTGGATCAAGTTGTTGAGCAGGAATTTCCACCTGATGTGTCACGGCTTCATGAAATTCACTATCATCATCAGAAGACATATCATCAGCAGCAATTGTCGAATCATTAGAAGTCTCGGTCATGTACTCATCAGCAAAAGGCACTATTGGAGTCGGCAGAGTTTGTATATTAAGAACCGGAGTATCATCTTGTAACTCAATGTAAACTCTAGTAAGTTGCTCATCAGACAATTCTGGCGTCGATTCAAGATTTTCAAAAAGAGCTTTATAATCGAACATCCAGTCCGGTCCAACACCTCTGGGCGGTAAAGTATAGGATTAAAAATTCACATGCAAATATTCACCCACCGTACCAGTCTGCTTATTAAATACTCGTTTATTTTGATTTGAATATCCGACAGACAGCTCCTCAAAGACTTTGTCGTCAAATTTACCCACAGACGCTAATACGGTACAAGGACACCCAAATGGTTCTAGATAATCGAGATTCGGCTTACGATTCTTCAGTAATTCATAACATGTCTTTCCAAGACGTTTAACAGTAAGCACTCGATTAAGCACATAACACGCAGTGTTAACAGCTTCCGTCTAAAAAGGAACAGGCAATTGAGCATCAGCCAACATCATTCGTGATGTTTCAATGATTGTACGGTTCTTTCTTTCTGCAACGCCGTTTTGCTGAGGTGTGTATGGTGTACTAAACTCATGTACGATTCCTTTTTCCATACAAAACATCCTCACGGCTGAATTTTTAAACTCCGTGCCATTGTCACTACGAATTCTTCATACTTTCAATTTGTACAAAGACTCAAGTGTTGTAATCAAATTGATAAGAATTCTTGAAGTTTCATCCTTAGAGACCAGAAAGTCAACCCAAGAGTATCTTGAATATTCATCAGTGACCACAAGACAATACCAATTCCCAGAAATACTTTGTCGATTCACAGGACCAAAAAGATCCATATGAAGTAATTCTAACGGGACTTCAATTGAATGGTATTTCTTCAGTGGATGGGATTTTCTTTTCTGTTTTCCCTTCTTGCAGCTCACACACACATCATTAAATACAAACTGTTGCTTTGGAACCCCTTCGACAAGACCCCTTCGCACAAGTTCGTTCATTTTTCTGTAGTGGATGTGTCCCATGCGACGATGCCATAGAATGGAATCTCTCTCAGATGCTTTTGACAAGAAACATTGACCCGCGACAGTTGCTTTTGCTGAATTCATGTCGAGCATATACAAGTTTGAGAATCGCGGTGCTCGCATTACCACATATTCATCTGGAATCTTGAATTCAGGTTTCAGTATTACACATTCACTCCCCGTGAAAGCAGTTGTGAATTGCTTGTCACAGATCTGGGAGACGCTCAGAAGATTATACTCCAATTCTTGAACATATTCAACCTTCTCGAATGTGACAGCACCATTTGAAAGTTTACCAATTCCTGTGACTTGACCTCCCTTGTTTCCAGCAAATGTTACTTTGCCTCCATCAAAGTATTTCACATCATCCAACAAAGAGATATCACCAGTCATGTGCCGAGATGCTCCGCTATCAACAACCCAAATGTTATTCATCAGTTGTCACGAATATCCCTGCATAAATTACAACAAAAGATTAGTTTCGGGACGTACCCAAGCTTGAAGCTTTGGGTCGACCGTCATCTTCAACAAAATCATCACCAGCCATGGACGAACCCTTAGGTTTCCATGCATCAGTTGAAGAACCCGTGGAGCTTGCAGCAGAATTTTTCAAAATAGATTTGATCTTTGAAAATTCACTTTCTGATTTCTTGTCATTTTTATGAAAATCTGATGATTTATTATTAAAGTGAACTCTGCCTTGCTCATCCACAAATCTGACTTTCTTCTTCGTATCAGTCTGATAACCTTCAGACATATCATCAGATTTTTCTGCGTCAGATTTGCCGGATTTTGGCTTCTTCAATGAACAAGTCCGATATGTATGACCACGAGCTTTACACTTAAAACATTTTCGCTTATCGATTACAACTTTTTCGCTTGTGTCATCATCCACTTCGGACTCAACAACCCGTTTTTGGGTCTTGGGTTTCAAACCCTTTCGATTAGTCACATAACAATCTCCAAATTCATCATTATGCCCTGACTCATATCCTGAAACATTTCCTGAAAAATCATCACAATACCCAACATGACCTCTAACATATGAATTTTCAAAAAAATGATGATCCCTGTAATTCTAAAATCTGTTTCTTCTCCCACCAAACCTTGATACAAACTCATTCTGACCTCCATGATCAACCCATTTTGGACCCCTCCCAAACACAGAATGATTCGGTCCACACCCAAATTCATCATAAAATCCTTCGTCATTGTAAAATTGTGACCTTTTTAGATACGGACTCGATTTTCTGAAATTTGGTTGTCTTTGATTATAAAAACCACTTGGTGGTGATTGAAAGGTTGATTTTGATGGTTTCTTGTTTAAAGACTTTTGAACAGAAGTTTTCACTCTGTTAACCAACCCCGAATCAGATTCAGAATGAAGTGTGTCCATTACATTAACACTACCATTACCCCTCTTAATGGGCACACTTCTCATCTTGGGATCATAAGCAGGATCATATTTGCATGAAAAAATTTGATCGATTAAATTGGGATTGACCATATCCAAAGGAAACTCTTTATCGCTATAAATCCGACCAGATCCTTTTAATCGATAGGTCACCCATTGTTCGGAATTGTGACAGTTGGTTTCCAAAGTAGGATTTCTAGCCTTGGCTTTTGCAGGTTTTGAAATTTTCGAAGAAGAACCTTTTTCAACAGATTTTAATTTTGCCGAAGGCTCAAATCCGGCTCCACCATACTTGACTTTCTTACCTTCCACAGATTTGCTCCGAGCAATCTGTTTTTGTTCATACGCACTCAGTTTCGTAAGCTCGGATTTAATTGTGGAAAAAATCATGTTTGGAGATCAAATCTTTGTGATCTGGCTTAGAAACTTTGGAATGAGTGGTTGAGGAACATTCAACATCAGTTTCAGACACTAAATCATCAACCTTATCAAAATCTGAGACATCATAAAAAAGCTCATCAACCGTCAAATCCAAAATAGATTTTTCAGTTAAAGTTTTGACAGACTTTAAATTAACTGAGTGATGATTGTTCTGTTCAGCATGAGAAGGAACATCCAACTTCTCTTCAGATAAAGGACCATTGGTAATATTAACAGGAGGTGGGACTTGACTCAACTTACCAGAAACATCTTCCTTTTCGGTTTTATAAAGAAAATTTGTAAAAGAGGATGAAACTTGAAAATATCCAATTATTGTTTTAGTTCAAAAATTTCGATTTTCAGATCTGCAACAAGTTTCTGACTGGCAGCCAAATCCTTTTGTACGGACACAAGCAGTTTAGACTGAGTTGAAAAATCAAACTTTTGTAAACGTAACTGCTCGTGCACCGACAATAACTCCTTGGTTATTCCCTCCCATCTTTCTTTATATATATTCTTATCTGCTTTTGCTACTGACAAAAGATCATTGAGCTTTATCTTCTTATCTAAGATCGAACTCTTAGCAGTAGCAAAATCATCACAAGACTTACACAATAAAGGATATGAAACTACCTTAGAAGAATCGGCCATAAGAGCAACTGTTTCTGTGAGACTGCTCCTTTTCAATGTACCGATCTCCTGTTTCAGACTTGTGTTCTCATCAGATAGTTTCTGCATGTCTTTTCGAAGTGCAAGCATTTTGTCAGCAATTTCTACAGCATTTTGCTGGGCTTTCTCATATTGTTCCTTCAGCGGAAGACTCTTCTGGTATAAGTTTTCGAAATCATTTGCTGTATCAAGCGCTTCAGCTTTTGCTGCTTCACATTCTCGAATCAACACTTCCTTTTCTTTAGTTAGAAGTTGAACTTGTTTTTCTAGCAAAAGCACAGCATCTGACTCGACCTTCTCAGACAAATCGGCCATAAAAGCAAATTTTCCTTCTGAAATAGAAATATGATCATTCCTTGAATTTGAGACTTCTGCTTCATCATTGATTCCAACAAAATCTTCATCAGTCGCTTTACCATGAACTTCACCTTCATCTTCAGTGGATTCAGTCATAGTGTCTTCATCCTGCACCTATGTAACAATCAATGCAAATGAATCAGCGAATTGATTACCCCAATTATAAGTTTTATCTACTTGAGAGACAAGGGCTTTTGTGGATTCAGGATTAGATTTTGAGTTAGAAGAACTCCCTGAACTCGAAGGGTTGTTGGATCCAGAAGCTTTTGATTTGGGAGCGAATTTTTGATATTCTTGTTTTTTCGGCTGAGAGCATTCGCGAGCGAAGTGTCCAAAATTAGAACAATTATAACACCTCACTTTTGATTTATCAAAACCAATTCTGCCACCAGAGTTCAGATCTTTTCTACCGGTCTTTTTTAAGAATCTTTTCACCCTCCTAGCCAGCATGGCAAACTACCAATTGATATCCATTAACTCCAAATCATCAGGATCCACCTGATCATAATCTTCTTCCGTCAATTCAGCACTGCTAACATTTCCAGTTATCAGACCATAATAAGATGACACTAAGGCAGAACAAGGGCCATATAATCTTTAGTTGTTGACACAGACATAGCCATCTTTCCCGTGTTCACCAAATTACTTGCTGGAATTGATGTGCTACTCACTCCAGAATTGTAATTGTAATCACCATTATGTGAGCCCATTCCGGTTCCTGAATATGAAACATGTCCAGGTAGACTTCCAGCTACGAACGCCGTTGCTGGTGCGGAACTTGTTATTTTTGCCGACTTACCTGAAATTGTTGCTGCATTTGATCCGTAGTAAACATTAGGATTCTGAACTGCTCCTGGAGTATTATTGACATTTTTCATTTCCAAGTCTCTAGCTTACAATTTTCCCAATAGTTTCACAAATGTCAAAGCAGAATAATCCTTATCATTCATGATCATCAGCACATAAGATTCCCATTTCGATGGCAGACCTTCTAGCAATTTTTCCTTAAGCTCTTCATCATCTTTCTTGATTTGGACAGTATCCATTTCAGACAACAAGTGACAATACCTTGAAATTAATTCTGGAACACCCTTACCATCAAAATGTTTGAAATTGTCAAATTCCTTGTTTAGCACTTCTTTTTACTTTTCTTGTATTGTTCGTTGCCCTCACACTTTTCTTTCAATGTCGTCCATCATTCATGAGAATGTTTGCAGCTTTTAAATTGGTGCAGCAACTCTTAGGTAAAGCTTGAGTTATGAAACAATATGCTTTTTGCTCTCTAATAAAATCAGTCTTTTGGTCAAGATCCAGATTCCTTTGCATAATAGGAACATTGTTAACTCCAACAGGATACACGTATGGTGCATCCATAGTAATCCATAGATCTGGATCCGTTGTACCAATATAAGCTTCAAATCTTTTCTTCCAGTTAGCATAATCCTCAAACTTAAGAAACTTGGGAACTTTCTGAGTTGTCCCGATTTCATTGTCGTAATTCAATAAGGTTTGCATCTGCGATTGAATAGCAGCAAACGCGTTATACATCCGACATTTTGAAAAAGTTCAAGATTCTGATGTCACCGAACTTGCTCTGAACTTATGACAAACTCCGAACTTGCTCCGAACCTTCACCGAACTTAAAAACAAGGTCCGAACGTCGAACGAACTTGTCTCCGAACTCAAAAGCTGTGAACTCTCTCCGATCTCTCTCAAATCTTAGTCTGAACTCTCACTGAGACTGAATTTTCACCGGACTCTCTCCGAAAGACCCCCGAACTCTCACCGAATCGAAAAGACTGACCGAACTTCACTCCGAACTCAAGCCTCGGAGCGGTTACACCGAACTTCAGGTTCGGCCGAACGAGAAAAATTTCGGAAACTTTCAGATCTCACAAGAAAACACACACAAATGAGCTCAAAACACTCAGATGACCGAAAACAAACAGAAACAAGGAATTGTGACACAAAACATGACGTTTTTCACGTAATTTTCCAGAGAGAAACTTGAAAACGAACTTCGAATACACGAATTGCAATAAATCGAGCCAAACAATACCAAATAGCTCTGATACCACTTGAAAACATCTGAGCGTGGGATCGGTTTGGTCGATAACAGTCGTATATGTGAGAATGCAAACACAACAAGGTAAATAAACTCAATCTCTCATTAATACTTGATAACCAGAGTGCAAACACACACTCTCACACAGAAGTTCGCTCACTCTCAAAAACTAGTTACAAAGACACACACAAAATCTATTTATAGACTTACGGATGTCCGAACTCCTAAGCTTGTCTGAACTTGAGGTTCGGCCAAGGCTCGGCCAAGGTTCAGCCGGAGTTCGGCCACCAGAACAAAATCTTGAAATCTTCGTGTCTTTGTCTGATCCAGCTCATTGCCATATCATGTATCAACAGATTGTGGCTAGAGGACATACATGTGAACTTATTTGAGAGAGAAGATATTATCCGATAGTTTACGATATAGATAGATATATATTTAACAACAACATGATAAGAAAAGATATTGATATATATATATATATATATATATATATATATATATATATATATATAGGGGCAGTTCGCGTGCAAACAGGCATTTTGCCTAAGTTCCGTGCGGACAGGGGCAATCCAGTAATTGTCCATATCCCTTCCCCCATTTGTAT
Source organism: Deinandra increscens subsp. villosa (assembly GCA_039602395.1). Taxonomy (NCBI): domain Eukaryota; kingdom Viridiplantae; phylum Streptophyta; class Magnoliopsida; order Asterales; family Asteraceae; genus Deinandra; species Deinandra increscens. Next base: position 20,175,660 of record JBCNJP010000012.1, on the reverse strand, counting down.
TTTTGAAAGTTATTCATTTTTCTCCACGCTTTTTACACGGCCATAACTTTTTCATACGACATTATTTTTTAAAAAAAAATTCACCATGATTCCATTCGTGTTTTTTATCTTTAATTCGAGACTAGGTTTGCTTGATTTAGAGAAAAAAAAAATTTGACTCTTTTTTAGCGTTTTTCCAATACACCGGCATAGCAGCATAAAAACGCAAACATATCAGCACACTAGCACAAACCTAGCACAGAAAACACAAACACACAAGCACAGAACCTGCACAGAATCATACACACACCAGCACAGAACAAAAAAATGCTGATTTTTTTAGTTTTTATAAGTTTTTAAAGCTGTGCTTGTATAAATCTGTGCTAGTTCGGTGCTCTTGTAAATATCAAGTAGTAACAGCACTAAAACAATGTCTAACAAACTTGGAAACCCAAACACAAGCACAGACAGTATAAAAAAAATACCAGCATAGTGTATAAAAATAATTTAAAAAATAAAAAAAAAGATAGTTTAGGCTTCGAATTAAGGTCTGAAATTCAGCATAATCCTAAATCGCTACTAGAGCATCCTAAAAAAACTGATCTGGAAACGCCGTAAAAACGTTAAAAAAAATTTCTCCAAATCGAGACTAGCACAGAATCATACGCACACCAGCACAGAACAAAAAAATGCTGATTTTTTTAGTTTTTCATAAGTTCTTAAAGTTGTGCTTGTATAAATCTATGCTAGTTCGGTGCTCTTGTAAATATCAAACCAGCACTAAAACAATGTCTAACAACTTGGAAAACCAAACACAAGCACACACAGCATAAAAAAAATACCAGCACAGTGTATAAAAATAATTTAAAAAATAAAAAAAAGATAGTTTAGGCTTCGAATTAAGGTCCGAAATTCAGCATAATCCTAAATCGCTACTAGAACATCCTAAAAAAACTGATCTGGAAACGCTGTAAAAACGTCAAAAAATTTTATTTCTCCAAATTGAGCAAACCTAGTCTCGAATTAAAGATAAAAACGCGACTAGAATTATGGTGAATTTATTTAAAAAAAAATAACGTCGTAAAAAGTTATGGTTGTTTTAAAAATGAGGAGAAACTTGAAAAAAATCAATAAGAGTTCTCTCCCTATTTTGCCTTTCCATCCTTAATTTACGTTTTATCTCCTTTTCTCCAATTTCCTTTAATCTCATCCATCCAACTAAATGATCTAATGGTCCAATATTGTCCCTACCCATCTTAGGCAAAATGGTGGTTCGCATCCTCCTTATATAGGTAAAAGTTCAAATACAAATGTTTTTTTCCATGCGAAGCGTGCGAAGGAAGGAGATGCCGACGCGTGGCATTTTCTTTCTGGACGCGGAGGGGTATTTTAGTCTATTTGAACTTTTTTAATTAAAATAGACGGAGATGACGTCACGTCGTGTGTGTTTAAGTTTCCTTTGCGTTATTTATTTTAACCTGTTTGTATCGATCTTCTTTATGCGTTAATTTAGAAACAACATGCGTGATTATAGAAAGTCAAGTTTTTTTATTTCTTTAATATATGTTCATGTTTTTTTTCTTTTTTTATAGTATTATGTTTGCGTTATTTATTTATTAATTGCGTAATTTTTATTTATTTTGTGGTTTTTTTTCTTTTTATATGTTTTGCATGATTAGTTTTTTTAGTTTTTTTAGTGTTTTTAAATTCATGTGTTGCATTATTGTTGTAACTTTATTTTCTTCGAGTTTGTTAATGTGTGAAAATTCAAGTTAAATGTGTGATAATAGAATCTGAAAATTTTCAAGTTATGTTCATCTGTTTTTATCTAGAGTAACACATAATTTTATTTTTTGCGTAATTATGGTGTTTTTTGTAGTTAAGCTTGCCTTATTTTTAATGTTAAATTTGTTTTTTGCAGAGACATTGAAAATGTTTTTGGGTTTTTTTTTTGTGTTTATGTGTTTGCGTGATTATTTTTAATATTTGCGTAATTTGATAGTTTGTTTTAACGTTTTTTTAATAATTTCATAATTTTATCTTTTGCGTGATTTAGTTATAGTTTGCGTGATTATATTACTTTTTAATTTTTATTATTTTTTTAAAAATAATCACACATATTTATATATGTTTATTTGATTTTTTTTTAATGTTTTTATAAATTAAGGTAAATGTAAACAACGCAAATGAATAAATAAAAAATGATGAAATAAAAAACATAAATTATTATCATTATTAAATTAGAACAAGATACATTCATTTCTAATAGATTTCTACTGATAAGCTTGTAGAAATCCCTTTTTAACTCTAGAGAGACACTCATAGCCTCTAGTATCTTGTTTATTGCCTCCATCTGCTCCATGTCTGTTTTGTTCTGATCTAACATGAACACATTGGCAATATCTTTAAGTGAATTCTTTGGCAGACTTTCGATCTCCTGCGTGATTTCGTCCCTAGCTTGCGTATTTTCTTTTAGACTCTCGAAATTTTGTTCGAGGACGTCTATCAGTAATTTTTCCTTATTGTACTCTAGCATTATTTGCCTTGTTAACTTCTCCTTTTGGGCGTTGGCGTTGTTGTTGGTTTCTGTGTTGTTGGAGGAGGAGGAGGAGGAGGAGGAAGATGAAGACATTTTTTGGTATTTGATTTGATGTTTTTTTCTGTAATGATCTGTGTTTTTTGCGTGTTTTCAAATTGCAATCGAGTGCCCTAGTTATATAGAGGGGAGGCTAATGAGATTTCCGCGTGGTATTCTATGATCCGTCTGGTATTTTATTTATTACGGTGTAAATGGTGCTAATGGGGGGGGGGGGGCTGGTTGGGGATGTGAAATGAGTCAGTCGGTATAATTTTTTTTCCTTTTATTTATGTAATTTTTTTAATTGTTTCCGACGTTTCATTTTCCCTCCATTTTTCTGTTTCTGTATATATATTGCGTTTTTCCTCATGCAGATTTCTTAATTGACGCAAAATCTCCAAAACTTCCATCTAAACTCATACCTTTTCTTCTTCTCTTTTCATATATATAAAAAATGGCTTCTTCTTCTAACCCTAATTCTGATGCTAAAAACGATGTCATGCAAGTGGTTGAACAGATGCATGCGAAAGAAGTCAAGGATGATCGCATCATGCGTAATTCCTTCGGCATGATGAGGGGGTTGACCGT
>JBCNJP010000012.1:20128015-20172015 GCA_039602395.1 Deinandra increscens subsp. villosa | reverse complement strand
CAAACCCTAAGCCCACACCAAACTGATCGGACCCAAAACCCACAATAAACCTACTAAAGTTAGCCCAATTACAAATAGTTACTAGCCCACAAGTATTAACCTAAGCCCAAAATTCATCAAATGCAAAAGCCTCATTTTCTAGGTCTCTAGAATCTTCCCCTAGGCTTTAGCATTTGACTGTCTTCACATTCTGAATTTCTTTGAAAGATTCACCGTTGCTGGATCATACCACAGCTCCTTGGCAACAATCTCAGCTACAGCTCGAGTGTAACACTTTGCATATTCTTCAGTGTCTGAATTACTCTCAATCTGATGCGTTGCAAGTACCATTATGTCCTTCTTGTGAAATCTCATCAAATCATGAACTTCCATGACATCGATTGTCTTTGATTTGCACAGGATTTTGGCTTCACCAGAATAATCACTATACGCCCATGTCTGGAAATCATGCAAGCAATCTTCAGGATGTCTCATTGGAAGAGGTATTGTCTTTGTCTTGTCAGTAGGTGGATACAAGACATTTGTAAACTTCTTGGCTTTGACATTCTCATTTCCTGGGACACTTTTCTTTCCATCCCATTTGAAGACACTTCTGTACTTCTTCACATAAGATTTCTTGTGATGAGGAAAATCTTCAAACCTCTTGAACTTGCTTCGCACAGCATTTTCCAGTTTCTTGTAGAAGTACTTGGCTTGATCATTGTTTGAAGGATTTGAAAACGGTGCATGGTACAACATTGTGAGATCTACATTCGTCCAGGAGTAAAACTGGGTCCAGCTTTTGTAGTATTCCAATGGATACTGACCCTTTCGTCTTACTACGAACATATTCTTCTCTCCATCAAACATCCAGGCTTTAATATCTGCATTGATTCCTTGCTTGTCATGATAGTGTTCTCCCAACTGGATTAGATACCTTTCAGGAGGATAGGCGAATGTCTGAGACTCCCAACCTCCGTCAAACTCCGAAGCTGGAACAGTCATGTAATCTCTATCCCTGGTATCTTTATCTTCATTTGAGGCTTCAGGTAAATCTGGTTGAGTTTCCTCAGGAATATCTGCTTCAAAATCAAATGCTGGTGATTGTGAGGAATCACCTGCACCTGAACCTCCTTCATCCTTATCTCCTTGGTCAATGCTTGATTTTCTTGTTTTATCTGAACTAAGCTGCCTGATCAGCTTATGAAGATCTCTAAGTTGTCTGGTAAACCCTCTGTTTATCTTCTTTTGATTCTCCAGTTCAGCGTTGTGGATCTTCTGAATATCAATCAAGTCTTCAATCACCTCACTTTGGACTACATTCTGGGCTTTCAAAACTTTTATTTCTTCTCTCAGTTCCTTTTCCAGTCTGAATTCAGGGGTTTCTACTGCTTTCCCCTTTTCTTGGGCAGTGGGTTGGGTGGATGATTCACCAGCACTTGAGCTTGTGACTGGTGGTACACGTGGGTCCAATCTTCGTCTTCTTGGGTCACTTGGGCCTTGCATATGGTGTTCTGTAGCAATTGGCTCAGTCTCAGTCATTTCTTCAGTAACAGAAGCACTGAGGGGAGGATCCTCCGTGGCTTTCCTTTTTCTTATCAGTGGCGTCTCAGCAGGTTCAGTCTCAACTTCCTCTAGAGTGATGTCATCAAGATATGTGTCATAGTTGACATTATCTTCACCTTCAAAATTCAGTGCACCAATCCGCACATCTTCTAGGTCAAACCCTTCCCAGTCAGAGTCATCGGGAAGGTCAACAACTTTCTTTGGAGGAGGAGGTTGACTATGTTCTTCTTCAATAGAGGCATTTCTGTTTACTGGAACTTCTTGTCTCACTATTTCTCCAAATTCTCCAAATTTATCACCAAATGGCATCTTATCAGACAGTTTCTTCTTTGGATTTATCATTGGAAACACGTCAATGCCCATTGGCTTGGTATCATGTGTGTCATTAGTCTTCCTCAGTACTGGATATCTTGAATCCAGAACTAGCTGGATGAATCTTGGAACAGCAGCAAACTTCTTGTCTCTGGAGACTACGGCCTTCACATCTTCAAATATCATTCTGGACCAGTTGAACCTAACACCTCTGATCAGTGACACCATGGCGTGGGTGTGCACTTGATTCAACTGATCTGTAGAGCTCTTCTTTGCAATGACACACTTTTGCAAGTAATGTGCCAGCATCCTCCAATATGGTGGAATAAGAGCTTTCATGGTGGGAGGAGATATTGTAAGATATCCCATTTCTTTCAGACACTGTGACACCATCTCTTTGTCCAGAACAGTGGGATCAGCAGCAACATCTTTAAGTCTGAGTGCCTGTCTGAAAGTCTCTTCAGTCAACCTCGCCTCAGTAGATTGAATCTTGGCAATTATCTGCTTTCCATCTTCTGATACATCTGCTGTCTTCCCAAACTCTTGTTGCATACGTTTGCATATAACCGGGTTTGCTGTTAGTGCATAGTGTAGACAGCACTTCTTCAATCCTGCAATCATCGACAGGTACTTCTCTTTGTATTCAGCAGGCGGGTCCAGCAAATAAGCAACCTGATTGTGATCTTTGACAAACTCTAAATCCCTGCACTCACAGACACAGATAAACATCCAAAACACACAAAAATTCATTAGTTTTAGGGATTTCTTGAAAAACGGGCAGCATAACGACTTAAAATTGAATGAAAAACCATTGAAAACATCACCAGGTACCTTTCCGATCGAAAAACAGGGTTTTCGATCGGAAAGCATCCGTCCGATCGGAAACTACTTGATTACCGAGAAGCCTGATCGAGAAGTGCTATCTCTGATCGAAAAGCCAAACTTCTGATCGAGAAGCCCAAACTTCTGATCGAGAAGCCCAAACTTCTGATCGAGAAGCCTAAGCTCCTGATTGAGAAGTCCAAACCTCTGATCGAAAAGTCCAACCTCTCGATCGAGAAGCCCAACTTCTGATCGAGAAGCCTCAGGCCATCGGTAATCAGGTGATCGAGAAGCACCCAGGGGCCGATCGAAAAGCTTCTCAGCCTGATCGAGAACCCCCTGGTTGATCGAAAAGCCATAGTCATCTTCAATTCAGACCTGCAACTTCAATAAATATGCAATTTTTGTTTGATTTAACACATAAAAACGATCCTAAACACTTGCATTTACAGATCTTCACCCGTCCCAACCACTAATCACAGGAAAATCAAATAATAAAAACATACTCAAGTCGATCCTGAGCGGGTCGAGCCGCACGCTTTAGTCGGGGGGCCATGGCTCGAAATTGACGCCGGGGTTGAGATCGGAGACCGATTCCGACCGGAGAGGTGTGTCGGATTGACTGGAGCAGTGGCGGATGGCAGCGAATTGAAGAGAGGGAGCGGCAGCAGGGCTGTGGGTAATGGAGGGTGTTCGGGTGATGGTTTTCGATGAGGGAGGTGGTGGTGAGTTCGCAGGAGAGTGGCGAAGGTTGTGGTGGTGGTCGATGGTGGTGGCGGTTGTGAATGGTGGTGATCAGAGATGGTGGGTGGAGATTCTAGGGTTTAGAGGGGAGAAGAGAGAGAGACGGTAATGGGTAGCCGCCGGCTCCCCTTTGTTTTAAAACAAGATATTTTTTTAAAAAAAAAACTTCACTTAACCCCCTTACCTTTTGAGTGTTGCACCTTTAGCCTACAAACTTAAAAGCAAACATTCTCTCTTACTAACCTCAAACTTTTTAACCTCAAACCCTGTTAACTACAGAAAAACTTCCCCTGAACTCAAGCCCGAGAGATTTATTATCTGGCAACTTTTACTAACAAATAAATACCTAAATGGAATGAACAAAATCAGAAGTTAAGGAAAAATAAAATAAACACAATTAAAATAAAAAAAAACTAGGCAAACAAAAATCTTAACAAACTGAATTTTGAGTGAAAAGGCATTGTTAGGGATCATACCAGATAGTCTGTGACTGAGGAACCTTTTTTCAGCTTCAGTTACTTCGCGTGTTCAAGCGATTGCCGGTATTTCGGTCCAATTTTTTAAACTCATGCCGCTTTCGCTTACTCAAGCAGTTTTATCACATTTAATTATATTTTTCAGGTTTATTAATTATGACAATCTCGCCAGGTCACACACATAAGTCCTAGGTATAAGTTGTACATTCTATCAAGCACACCTGGTTTCCGTACAACATTTTTCACGACACCTTTCCTTAAGCCCAACATCATGCTCTAGAGGGGTTGAGAAAAGAAAAGAATAGATCACGGAGGTTTTGTTGGATAATATACAAAGTCAGCTGAATTTTTGAAACATTTTTAACAATGTTCTCATCAGTGACAGAGGCTGAGGGTTTTGGACGCTTGAGGGTCTCTTTTGATTGTGCACTTGGCATCTTTTGGTTTATCATATATACAATGTGATCTTAACAGCGTACGTGGATCAGGGTGGTTCCAGGTCTCCGCTTTCGCAGAACAGAGGAGTCCTGACTCACGTACGACATTCCCAGGTCATTTCTTACGCAAAGCAGAGGGAATGGGGATTTTTGAGCATGACATTAACACTCAGAACCGGGCGTGTGTCTCAGGATACCTGATGCACAGTCAAATAGGAATTGTACTAACCTAAGTGTGTGCTCCCTTTCAAGCATCATACGTTATCTTCAAGTGTTGTGATAAAACATACCTTTTGATTGATTGTCAGCAGAGCCTACCAAGCATATCGACCATGAATCACTGCTTTTCACTTCCACCTTACACGTGTCAGTCAGCAAACACCTGGAAATTTATATCACTTCCCTGCTGCCGCTCCCTCTCTTCAATTCGCCGCCATTCGCCACTGCTCCAGTCAATCCGACACACCTCTCTGGTCGGAATCGATCTCCGATCTCAACCCCGGCGTCAATTTCGAGCCATGGCCCCCCGACTGAAGCGTGCGGCTCGACCCGCTCAGGATCGACAAGTATAATGCACTAGGAAACACAAACCAATTGTAACGTGAAAGAAAGAACACATCAAAGACTAGCAAAACCGTGCGGAATCCGGTTTAGCTAGGTGATTCAAGTATAAACAATATAATCAATAATCGAAAAGTATAATGCACTAGGAAACACAAACCAATTGTAACGTGAAAGAAAGAACACTTGAATTAATCACCGATTGCCAGCTTACACCTTGATCGAAATTCTTGGAGAATTTCGATATCACCACTAATTTACCAAAAAACGCTAGCAACCCTAAACCAAGATAAGGTGGGTCTATTTATAGGAGAGATTGACTTGGTAAACAAGTCAATCTCTTTATAAGATTTCGAACCCTAAGCCCACACCAAACCGATCGGACCCAAAACCCACAATAAACCTACTAAAGTTAGCCCAATTACAAATAGTTACTAGCCCACAAGTATTAAGCTAAACCCAAAATTCATCAAATGCAAAATCCTCATTTTCTAGGTCTCTACATATGCCTAAGGTCAGATGTCTAATCACTAGAGTATACGAAAGGTCTTATTTTATTGAACATTGCACATTATAATTGTTGGAATTTTGGTTTTCCTACAAATTAGTTTCACACGTTCTCCAAGTTAAACTGAAATTTCTACACGATATCAAAAAACCACTAAAATTTTAATCACAAGATAAAAAATTATCCGAAATTACATTCACACGATCTCAAAAATCAAATTAACAAGTCAAAATTAAACGAAGAAAGTCAAAATTACCCATTGAGTTCTCTTTGCATATCCTGTTGAATGTTTTGATTTTCTGATAATCAAATTAACAAGTCAAAATTAAACGAAGAAAGTCAAAATTACCCACTGAGTTCATGAGGATTGAGAGAAGATGAACTAGAGTTATTCAGTAACAGAACCAGATGAACTAGAGTTCTTCAGGATCAAGAGTAATTATTTAGTAATAGAACATGATGAACTAGAGTTCTTCAGGATGAACTGGATAAACTAGAGTTCTTCAGGATGAACTATATATACTATAAATAACCAAAGTTGTTAGTAATTAGGGAGAAATCAGAAACCCTAGGGAGAGAACTAGAATTCATTAGGGAGAAGATTTCATCCGGACTGAGAGAAGATGAACAGGATCGAATCAAAATACATTATATTAAATTAAAAATCAATTCATTACATATAATTAATTAGTAATTAATCCCAGAACAATTTTCAAACCAGAACAATTACTCTTAATTAATCCAGAACCCTAAAAAGGTTAATCATTTCCCACACCAGTAGAAGCTTGAAATCTTCTCCGGTTTCATGTAAGTAGTGTTCGAACGCAATGAACAACAGGTCTTCCTTGGTTTGGTTCTCCTCTTCATTCTCTTTGCATATCCTGTTGAATATTTTGATTTTCTGGTCCATGTCTAGCCATCTCGATCTTACGACGCTTGTGTCACGGTACTTGTCACGGTACCGCTCACGGTACTCCTCATAACGCTTCATAGCATTATGAAACTTTATGTTGACATCCAGCCAAAAGAGGATCGTGTCTTCGTCATTAGGATCACCTAATTGATCGGTAAACATCGACTTAATTAATTAATATATATAAAAATGTATAACTGATCAAATAATCAAATGATTGGTATAAAGAAAAATTAAGAAACCTACTAAGTAAGGGAATGTATAACACATAGTCCTTATACTTTATGTCCAACCAAGCTCGGTACAACCCCAGTTCTTCCTGCTGGGTCCATTCTTCTGCCATCTTGGAAGAGTATAAATTGGACGGGGAGAACGAAGAGTGTGTGAAAGTGGTGGTCTAATTTAATGGTTAATTGATTAACTTGTTTATATAGCTAGGGTGGTTGAGGGTTTTGAAATTTAAAAACAAACAACAAAAAAGTGAAATCAGCCTTTACTAGTTACATCACCTGTTTGGGTTTTTAAAATTTCAAAAATAAACGGTAAAAAAGTAACGCAAAAAGGATTCGAACACGGAACATGGTATGTTAATCTAAAGCGCTTCTACCACCTGAGCAGCACCCTGAGTTAGAAGCTGCTTTTCATTATAATTTATTTAAATATGATTCTAACTTGGCCCGCTAAATTCTAAAAGAGGCGGGATAAATTAATGAGGGAATTCAATTGAAAATTTCACATATCACTTTCATTTTCCCCAATTCCCCACTCCCCATTTCTCCATTGCTCATTATTACTTCTCCAATAAACAGGTTCACAGTAAAGATTATTGAAAATTAGGGTTTTCAGTATTAGCAAAACAATCATTTTTAATAATCTTTGCTGTTGTATCTGTTAGCAAAACAAACATGGATAAGTCTTGGATGCTAACCAGTAGAACCTCGAAATCATATGAGGATGGAGTTAAATAATTCTTAGAGTTTGCAGTTACAAGTTTGAAAAAGACGGAAATTCCATGTCCCTGTGTTAATTGTCTAAACCATTACTCTTATAATGTTGATGATGTAGATTATCATTTTTTTTCAAAGGGATTCGATTTGTCTTATACAACGTGGACTAAACACGGAGAGGAAGACGAGCCCGCAGGAGATGAGCTTCACAAGGAATCATCTTTTGATTCCGGAATGGCATTCGATGCATATCAAACGATAGAAATGGTCACAGCTACTGAAGACAATTTCACTGAGGACCATGAGAAGTTTCAAGAACGACTAATGGATGCTGAGAAGCCCCTATATGAAGGATGCCATACCTTCACAAAGTTATCTACCTTGGTTCAACTACTGAACTTGAAGAGAAAAGAATGGAGGATCAGATAAGTTTTTTAATGAACTTTTAGTTTTGCTGAAATAGATACTACCTGAAGGTAAAGAAATTGTGAAGAATACATATGAGGTCAAGAAGATTTTGAAGTCAATGGGTGCAGGGTACACCAAGATACATGTGTGTATTAGTGATTGTATTCTTTATACGAAGGAGAACAAGGACCTAACTGTATGTCCAACTTGTGGTGAGTCCAGGTGGAAGGTGGATGAGAGGACTAAGAAACTATACAACAATGCTCCTGCAAAGGTAATGTGGTATTTCCCCATTATTCCAAGATTGAAACGACTGTTTCAAGTGAAAACCACAACGGAAGATCTGAGATGGCATGCCACCAATTCCAAAATACCTAGTGTGTTACGACACCCATCCGATTCACCGGCATGGAAAGCCATAGATGACAAATATCCCGAAATCGCTGACGATCCCAGAAGTCTTCGTCTTGGCATTTTAACTGATGAAGTCGACGTGAATAGAGGCAACAGAAATCACAGTGTGTGGCCGGTTCTATCTGTCATTTACAACCTTCCACCATGGTTGTGTATGAAAAGAAACTTCATCATGCTTTTGTTATTACAATCAGGAGCGCCTGGAAACGATATTGATGTATTTTTGGAACCATTAATTGATGACTTAGAGCTGTTATTTGAGGCAGGTGTGGAAACATATGATGCGTATGCGCAAGAACAGATTACTATGCGTGTAGTTGTTTTATGGACGATTAATGATTACCCTGCACTTGGTACACTTTGTGGTTGCCCGTACAGTGGATTCCATGGTTGTGTGGTATGTCGGGAAGAAACTAAATGCATTAGGCTTCCTTTCTCAGCCAAGCAGTGTTATTCTGGTCACATAAGATATCTACCATATACGCATGCCTTCCGAAAGCAAACAGAGGCCTTCGATGGTAAACAAGAGTTGAAAGGTGCTGCAGTTCCTATGAACGGGGAACAGATATACAACGAAGTTCAACATATCAATAACAAATGGGGAAAGGGATTAAGGTGTACTGATTCAGAAATCCCAGGGACTTCAACCGGAAGAGGGGGGAAGATTGATAAGAGAAAAAGAAAGAACAAAGAGAAGCCACCATATTGGAAGAAATTCAATATATGGTTTCGAAGACTTAGATATTGGAGGCATAATAGTGTCCAACATTGCATTGATTTCATGCATATTGAAAAGAATGTGGCTGAGAGTCTTGTTGGAACTCTGCTCAACCTTCCAGGAAAGACAAAGGATGGACTGAATGCTAGAAAGGATCTGAACTTTTGGGGGTTAAGACCAGAGTTGCAGCCTAAACAGAACAAGAACAACATAGTACTTCCTGCAGCGTGTTACATGTTACAAAAAGATGAAAAGGAAATGTTTTGTGACACGTTGTATAACTTGAAGGTTCCACAAGGCTATTGTTCTAAATTTTCTAGTTTGGTTAGTCTAAAGGACAAGAAACTTGTGGGGCTCAAGTCACATGACTATCATATGCTGATGCAACAGTTTCTGCCAATTGCAATTCGGTTAGTCATGCCTCAACCGACAAGATATGTTATTATCAGGCTCTGTTTTTTTTTCAAATCAATATGCAGCAAAGAGATCAACGTCGAAGAACTAGATAAATTGCAAGCAGATCTTTGTGTCACACTATGCCTGCTTGAGAAATATTTCTCGCCATCATTTTTTGATGTTATGCTACATTTGACGGTGCACCTTACTAGGGAGGTAAAATTATGTGGCCCAATATGCTTTCGATGGATGTATCCATTTGAAAGGTGTATGAAGGTAATTAAGGGCCACGTGAGAAACAAAACTTATCCAGAAGGGTGCATTGCTGAGGAGAACATTGTAGAAGAAACGATTGAGTTTCTCAGCGAATACCAAAAAAACATCACAACTATTGGTGTTCCAACTAAAAAGCATAGCAGTGCTGATGGAAGTCTTGGGTTAGCTGGTAGATCAGTTGAAGTCTCTGCAGAGCTTCTATCGAAAGCGCATTTATATGTGTTGCTAAATACGCCTGAAATTGAGCATTATATCGAGTAAGTAATTTAGATTATTAACCTTTTTTGATATGTTTAATTATTTATAAACTTTTATAGATAACTTCAATTCATGTAATTGCAGAGAACAAATGAATTTTTTGGAAAAGGAACATCCTGGTAGTAGACTAAATGAGCTGACTAAGAAGCAAAGCACAACATTTGGTAAATGGTTACGCAACAAGGTCAGCTAAATTTGCTTATTGTTTTAATTCCGGATGAACTGTAACTTTCATGAACAACTGACCTGAGTTGTCCGGAAGAACTCTATTTTCTATCCGGATGAACTATAACCTTCCTGGTGGACTGAAACTATTTTCTTATAGTTTTAATTCCGGATGAACTGTAACTTTCCGGAACAACTAACCTGAGTTGTCCGCAACAACTCTATTTTCTATCCGGATGAACTATAACCTTCCTGGTGAACTGAAACTGTTTTCTTATAGTTTAATTCCGGATGAACTGTAACTTTCCGGAACAACTGACCTGAGTTATCCGCAACAACTCTATTTTCTATCCGGATGAACTATAACCTTCCTGGTGAACCGAAACTATTTTCTTATAGTTTTAATTCCGGATGAACTGTAACTTTCCGGAACAACTGACCTGAGTTGTCTGGAACAACTTTATTTTATTTTTGGAAGAACTATAACCTTCCTATTCCTAATGAACTCTCCTGATGAACCTACTATGAATTTCAGGTTGAAAAAGAGATAGCGGAGTCCCCAGAAACAATATCAGAGACCGTTAGGTGGATTTCACATGGTCCGCACAGAAGCGTGAGGAAATATGAAGTATATGACATAAATGGCTATTCATTTCGTACAAAATCTCGAGACGATAGGGTTTACTAGAACAGCGGGGTTGGTCTAGAGGTAAATGGCATGCACATCTCTAACGAGGTATTAACCTATGGACAAAAACCTTACTATGGAGTTTTAAAAGAGATATGCCTACCAGAATACCCTATTAAAAGCATCCCTCTATTTATGTGCGACTGGGTTGAGAATACACAGGGGGTCAAAAAAGATAGTCTTGGTTACACTTTGGTCAACCTTAAAAGACTAGGTCACAAGGAGGACCCGTTCATTTACGCGTCATAAGCACGACAATTGTTTTACGTCAAAGACCAGCTGGATAAAAAAAACTGCATATTGTCTTTATGACACCTCCCAGAAATTACAGAGATTATTATGAAGACGATGCCAATGAAGAATTTAGTACGGTAGTTTTTCCTCACAACGATAATGTATTGCCACTCGTAGATACATGTGACAATGTTTACCATAGAGCTGACTGTACTGGAATGATATTACGTAAAAACGATTAATTGATAATTGTAATGTTTTTGAATCTTAGCAAATTACCGTATCAACAATATTTGGTTTTTTTCTTTATGTATTCTGGAATATTATGGATCTTAATTTTGAGTCAAGTATTTCCTTTTTTTGATTGTGCCTGCAGGTCTCCTCTCTTTGACCAAACCGAAGTCAATAAAAGTCAAAATCAACTACTGCTTTAACAAACACAATTACATACATAATCCAAAGGGTATGATTCCATTAATACATTGATCTATAAAATTACAACTGAAAAACTACTAACTTAAAAGGGAGAAGAAGCGGCTGAAAAAAAATCCCTCTTTGCTGCTCACATGCACTTGCTTCTGATGAAGTGAAAAGAGAGAACAAGTCCCTCTTTGCTTTCTCACATGCACTTGCTTATGATCAACTGAAAATGGTGAAGAAGTGGTTGAAGATAAATCGGGTTCATGGGGCCAAAAGGGAGAAGAAGTGGCTGAAGAAAAATCAGGCTCGTGGGGCCAAAAGGGAGAGAAGCACCTAAAGAATACAAGTGCTGCAAACCTCAACATGTGCCCTTACTGCTGACTGTTATAAAATTACACAATAACTTAAAATCTGCTCACAGTAAAGCATTTGTATGAACCATTAGAGACTCCTCGTCTCCATGGTTTCCACAATAACTTAAAATCTGCTCGCAGGAGATACAGAGTGCAATCTTTCCCTGCACAAGAAAAAATTACCAAATCTGAGACGAAAATTTCAATCGAATTTCAGTGGTGAAGATGATAACTTACCGTTTTCCACATACGGATGACGCCAATTCCACATTTTTTGATGGCGATGATGGACGAAAAACAGAGAGAGAAAGACTAGGAGAAAAAGGTCATGGTGGAGATGATGATGAAAACTGATACAGAGATAATTAAGTATATATCGATACTCGAGGGGCGTGGTAGATGGAGATTTGAAAGATAAAGTAAATGAAAAAATAAATGAAAAAGTAAATGAAATAGTAATGATTACAAGCGCCGTCCACTGTTGGTATTCTTTTAGCCACCTATAATTAATATACCGTGACCATTTGTCATAATTTGTCACGCAACCAATGTTTAATATGACTGGCCATATCACAAGATAATCAAACATGATAAAAATATATTATAACCATCATATATTCAATTATAACTACTAATATCATAAATAAATAAACATATAAAATATTGTTCTTAATTTGTTCATAATTAAACATAAACATCCATTAATTAATAATCCGGATCACTGCAATCTTCGGATATGTATGATCCTGAACTTGCAGCGTCAGCATCATGATCATCATCATCATCTTCTTCATCTTCTTCATCTTCTCCATCTTCTTGATCTTCTTGATCATCTTCTTCATCTTCTTCGGATTCACATTCATTGAATTTTGTATCAAGGACATGGAATAATTTTGTTGCCTCAACAAAGTAGGCAAAACAATCAGGAATCTTCTGCGCATGGAGTTGCCTCAGGATGTTCTCATCGTTGTGTTTAATCACAGATTTGTGGGACTTGAAGGATCTTCTTCTCCTGTTACTGTAAACCAAAAAAATACGGTTATTCTTCACATACCAGTAATTAAGGGAGCGTCGATTATCGGCCATTTGATACCAGAATTGGTGTAAACGAATTGGTGTAGAGAATTGAGATCAAGAAAGGGATGGCGGTAAAGGAAAATAACAATGATGATGATATATAGGGTAGCAGATTTTAAACCGCTCGAATTGGTAAAATTGAAAAAAAAGCGCGTTGTTTTAGAGGGAAACAAATCGTCTCTTTTTCGCCACGCGTTTAATAATTTACCGTGACCATAATATTGATTTTTAACACTCACAACCTACCATTTAGTCACGGTTAATATATGTGGCCATAGGTAATAGATTTTTGTCACTCACAACCTACTATTTAGTCACACAACCTAATTACAGTGGCCATATGTCCTAGCTTTTAGCCACATAACTAAGTAAAAAGCGTGGCCATTGCTCACATGTAGCCACGCATAATATATACTTAATAGTTTTGTTTTCTTTTAATTTACTAAGTAATAAAATCTACTCTTCCGTCACACAACATTATTTAAGCGTGGCTATACATTCCTTTTTGGTCACACGAATTAAAATCATAAAAATTTCGTGGCCGTTTGGTTCATTTCGCCACTCTTTTTTAAGCGTGACAAATAAGTGCCACATGTTTTTGTAAACAGTGGCTAAAGCCACTGCACCTGATTGTTGTTGTCACATAAACAAAAAAAATACATGGCTAAAAGGGTCCAAAGGCTATATATTTGGCCACGGGTACAAAATATGTGTGGCTAAAACTAGTATTTCTTACCTTTGGCCACGTTTTTGACAAAACAATGGCTATGCGTAAAAAAATCGTGGCCAAAGCCACTTTTTGACGTAGTGATATATTATTATGTAATAGGAACTTGCATCTATTTGTGTTCTTCAGGAACAAGAGTTCATCCGGATTGTGTTCTTCAGGAACAAGAGTGTATGTTATTATAAGGTACTTGAGAATAGTATGATTAAGTTGTGATGTAAAGAATTTACCTCTGTAGATGTCGGAGCATTAAGTTGGTGTGGTAACGGTGTTCCAAGTGCAGATAGATGAGCTATAAGTAGATCAAGTTTTTTCTCCGATTCTTCAAACTTCAAGAAGAGGGCCTTAACTTGTTCATTTTTTCATCCCTAATAAGTCTTTCCTCTTTAAGTTCGAACTCAAGTTTTTCCAATTGACCATCAGTGTTGTTGGATCGATCCTTGAATTTTGTATAATTAACAGAATGTAGTTAGATGCTTTTTAACAAAGTACATAAATAGGAAAGCATGCAGACCCTATTGATTCATTATCTTTTAATTAGTTCTTAATTATTAATATATCACATAAAGACCCTATTGATTAATTATTTGATATGTTATACACAAATTAAAGACATCTAAAGGGAAGAGTGGAACACATCATGTCTTCAGTGGATATAAACAAACAGTTCACCATTTCTAGCAAAGTAGCAGATGCATGACATCAACATTCTTCTATTCTTCTACAGGGAATTTAAACTACAATTTATTTATTTTGTACCCCTCTAACATGAACCTACAAAAAATGTTGGAAACATTCCTATATATCTCCTCTAGGATCATTTCCTAGCTAGTAATGACCAGAGTAACGTAAATTAGTTCTTAGTTACTAATATATCACATAAAGACCCTATTGACTAATTATTTGATATGTTATACACAAATTAAAGAAATCTAAAGGGAAGAGCGGAAGACATCATGTCTTCGGTGGATATAACCAAACAGTTCACCATTTCTAGCAAAGTAGCAGATGCATGACATCAACATTCTTCTATTCTTCTACAGGGGATTTAAACTACAATTTCTTTATTTTGTACCCCTCTAACATGAACCTACAAAAAATGTTGGAAACATTCCTATATATGTCATCTAGGATCATTTCCTAGCTAGTAATGACCAGACTAACGTAAATTAGTTCTTAGTTATTAATATATCACATAAAGACCCTATTGACTAATTATTTGATATGTTATACACAAATTAAAGACATCTAAAGGGAAGAGCGGAACACACCATGTCTTCAGTGGATATAAACAAACAGTTCACCATTTCTAGCAGTGTACATAAAGAAGAAAGGAGGTTCACCAGTAACATGAATCTACAAACATGTGCATATGCTTGACCTCAACATTCCTAGCATAAAAATAACTAATTTAGCATGCTCCCACAGTCATTTAAGAAGGTAAATAACTAATTTAGCATAAAATGAATGAGTTGAAATGAATGGAGAGGATTTCTGCAATATATACCCCTTACTAATTAATTCTGTATGAAACGAAATTTTATCGATCTGTAACTGTAACTGTACACAAATACAGGGATCCCAAGTTAAACGTGTATCAATAATAAACAAAACAAACAATTTTATGAAAACAGATTGTAATTAATGAAACAGAATAACTTGACAATTACCGTTTTCTAGACTGATTGGTCTCCCAAATCACATGGAACTTCTGAAGAATTGCTAGCGCTGTCTGTTGAAGCTATTCGTTGTTGAAGCTCCATGGAAGATGTGAATGATATGGATGAGAAAGAAGACCTGGTTATTCGCTGGAGGCGTTTAACTGGAAATTTTCAGATAAAGTGAGAAGGAAAAGAATATGATGAATTGATAATTAGTAAATTTAGTTCGAAATTTTGGGTGTAATTTGAACTAATGGTGGGAAATTCAAAGTTTTTGGTGAAATTTTTAATTAAAAGGGGGGGGGGGGGTTTGTTCAAACTAATAATAAAACCCAAAATTAATATAAACAATATGTATATTAAACATAATTAAACCTAAAATTAAACATAAACATAGTAATTAATTAATTAAATGTCTCCACGTGGCTCTTCCGGCGGGTTGTTCTTCAAGATGAACTTCATCATCCAGTTTGTAAAAGTCTTCAAGTCACTCGTCTTGTGGGTTTGCAGGTTCTTCTTTAAGATGAGCTTCATCCTCTTGAGGTGTTTTTTTTTGGAAAGAAAAAAAAAATGAGATTGTGAAATTGTACGAGTACATCAATTACGGTTGACATAACTGTGATCAAGTTGCGAATTTCTTATGCAATTCAGAACAAAAATACGAAAAGACCGCCATGTTGCGAATTTCTTATGTATAATAATTTTGTTTCCAAAAATATTAAATGATGTCCAATTAGGATGGTGAGGAGCAATTAGGACCAACCAGACTAATGAGGACTAAATACTGACAATTAGCGTCATTTAGCATACTTTAGTGAAGACCAGTTATGGTCAATTAATATGGTTAATGAATACGAATTAGGACCAATTCAATGAGAAGGCCGATTATGCTCATAGTACCGATAAGGACGGAGCATGAAGGAAGTGACTAATGAGGATCGATGATCAAGTATGACCAATTAGGACTAATTGGGGCCAATTAGTTTAAATGAGGACCAATGATACCAATAAGGGTAAATCAGGGTTAATGATGGTCGATTAAGACCAATTAGGTTCAATTAGGTTCAATGAGGACCCATTAGGACCAATGATGGTCGAATATGCTCGATTAATGAGGATCGATGATCACGTATGACCAATTAGGACTAATTGGGGCCAATTAGTTTGAATGAGGACCAATGATACCAATAAGGGTAAATCAGGGTTAGTGATGGTCGATTAAGACCAATTAGGTTCAATTAGGGTCAATGAGGACCCATTAGGACCAATGATGGTCGAATATACTCCATTAGGACCAATAAGGATGAATTATGACTTATTAGGGCCAGTTAGGACCGATGAGGGCCAATTAGACAGAATAAGTACCAATATGGCTCAATTCGGGTTAATGAGGAGCAATTTGCACAGTTTGGACCAATAAGGACCAATTAGTGTCAGCTGGCCTCAATAAGGACCAACTAGACTCATCGAGGACCATTTACTTTGAAGTACAACAAATTTGAGTCAATGAGGCCTAATTGACCCCAATTGATTATAATTGGTCCTAAATGAGCCTAATTGGTCGTAATTGACCGTAAGTGATCTTCATTGAACCTAACCGAGCCTAATAGACTATAATTGACCTTCATTGTCCCTAATTCATCCTAACTGAGTGTTCACTGGCCCTCATTGGTACATAAATGACCATGATTGACCTTAATTCAGTCTACTGGTCCACATTGAGCGTAATTGGCCCTCAATTGGCCTAATAGACCCTAATTGGTCATATTTGGTCCTCATAAGGCGTCTTGAGCAAAATCAACCCTCGTTAGTTATAACTGGTCTTCATCATTGACCCTAATTGATCCTCATTGGCCCAAATTGACCCCAATTTACCCTAATTGGGCCTCGTGGCTTCGTTGGTTCTAATTGGTCCTACTTTATCTTCATTTGTCCTCATCGGTCCTAATCGACCCTAATTGATATGGATTCAATTAAAATAAATTAATAATATTATTCTAAACCAAATTAAATTATCAAAAATTTCCCCCATCCCAATTTCAACAAAATGGGCAAACTCCAATAACTTCCCTAGTTTGAATTCTTAGGGTTCATTGTGAACCAGAAGAACTGTCGTTAGTATAAAACTGCATTTTCGAATAACTATTACCCTCTATTTTCTCTCCAGGTTTCTAATTGGCGATTTAAACCTAAACCTTACTTTCTAATTTCTCACAAATGGCACCCAAATTGAATCGAAAGGCTGCATCAAAGCCTACTCAACTGTTCTTCGCCGAACACAATGTTGTAGCGTACTTTGAGAAGTCTGATAAGTCAAAGCTATTTGATGAAATGAACGATTTCCTCGAGAAATCCAACACTCAATTTGCTTTAACTATGAATCCTGTAATATGCAAGCAGAGAATTGCTGAATTTTGGGACTCGGCCAAAAAATCTGTTGATAGCAACGGGGTTGGTAAAATTGACTATAGAGTTAATGGGAATGAGATTAGTTTGACTGAAGAAATGATCCGGAAGCATCTGAAATTCAATGATGCAGGAGGTGATCCTGATTACAAGTCTGAATTGTACTTGAAGACGTACGAAGCAATTGGGTATTGGGGTGACTTAACTTGCGGGACCATCAAAAAGGGACAACTACCCTAAGTTTGGCGATATCTTGCTCATACCATTCTCCATTGCCTATCTCATAAGAAAACTGCGTGGGATGAACTTGCTGCACCTCAATCATCCGCTTTTCATGGATTGGTAAATGGGCTCAACTTCAACTTTTCAAAAATGATATTTGATGGAATGCTGGAAAATATAAAACCTAAAAGGATGTTTTACATGTACCCCAGATTCATCCAACACATTCTCAATTGGGAATTTCCAAATCTGCAAATCTCTCATCAACATCTTGAACTAAAATCTTTTACAAGTAAAACATTTTCTAACATGCAAGTGAACAAAATTGTTTTTCTTGGTAAAGACACATCACACCCTATTCCTAAGGCCATGACTGCTCCTGAGCAAACTGCTCCTGGTGACAACATTGTTACACCAACAAGTGTTGAGCCCACACCAGACCGACCATCCTCTTCCACTGATATACAAATTCCCACCAAAAGGAAGAGGATGTCCACATCAAAAACCACACCCAAAAATACCACACACACTCCACAATCACCCAAAAGGAAGAGGACTAGGTCTCATTTACCTAGACCCTCCACATGACTACCTCAGAATGAGGTTGATATATCACCTTGGCCACATGAAGTAGATTGCCCAACCCTTATTGCAGGGAATATACTGCTGGACTTGGTTCATTCACCCAACCCACATTTTGCTGATAAGGTGACTTGCATTAGTGATGAAGAAAGTCAGGTGGAAAGGGCTGACACTAATCATGAAGTCCCACTGGACCTTGAGGAAAGTGCCAACATCATTAAGACCCAATCCACGGCAACTGTTTCTGTCAGGGAACCTATTCAGGAACCTTTGATTGACAACAGGAATCCCAGGTGCCAAGAAACCATGGGTGTTGAGCATGAACAAGGTCGGCTTGTTTGCTCTTCTTTGCTCAAAGATACTGGCAACACACTAGTTGAAAGCAGCATGACACATACTGAATTAACGGTTCGATGTACAAAACTTGAAAATGAATTGGCAGCTCTCCGTGCAATTATGAGACCTCAAGGAGAGGAAATTTAACGGTTGAAGGCAGGACAATCTGTGAAAGCCACTGATAGGTAAGGTTCTCAACCATACGTTGAAATGAAATTCACATGTCAAACTAGATTTAATTTAAAATAGGATCTTGCACAGGGTGTCTTCCTCAGATGTTGATGAAGTTGAACAAGTTGACTCTGTTGAACAAGTTGATCTGATTGAACAACATCATTCGGAGGAAGAAGGCCATGTTGATCCGGTTGAACAAGTTGATCCGGTTGAACAACTTCATCTGGAGGAAGAAGGCCATGTTGATCCGGTTGAACTAGTTGATCCGGTTGAACAACTTCATCCGGTGCAAGTGACTGCTGATAATCAGATTATCACAAGTGTGATGAGTGATCTGCAAACCAAAAATGTGGAGATAGCTCCTGAAGCTCTATCTTTCATGAGAAAAATGATGATTAGGAATACTCTTAACTGCACTGAGATAAAATCTATCTTATAATTAATGGTGTTAACCAAAACAAAACATGAGGAAGAGCTAACAAAAGCTTTAATATATATATATATATATATATATATATATATATATAGATCTTTATACAAAGATTTTCATCAGATCCTATACAAAAATCTATCTAACTAGCTAAGACCTAGCATCCGACATATAGTCTTCATCATCAAAGAAGCTGTTGCTGCTGCTGTTGCTGCTGTCATCAGGAAACGACTTTTGACCAGGCGGCAATCTCGGTCCCAACTCGGAGGTGTAGGTGGAATCCCTGTTCCGGATTAAATACACATCCAGCTCTTTCTCCCCCTCTGGTCTTTGGAGATGAAGTTTCATATCCCCTACAACTTCGGCAGTGATGAAATCAGCATACTCAAGCCCGTATGTGATGGACAGAGGTGGGATCCTCCAGTAAATGAGGAAATAGCCAATCGATGTGTGGTTTAGGTATTTCACCATTTGATCCAGATCATGACAATCAAATGTGCGAATATCGACTTAGTCGACATAATCTACTTTTCCATTCTACACATCCTGGCCGGCGGCATTCCGGTGGAAATCTCCGCATTGATGGATCTTAAGGGTGAACCTCCGACCACCTGTAAAAAACCCAAATGCAGAGTAGAGAGTAAGTAACTAAAAAACATAAAACCCTAAAAATAAAAACTTGTTGCCATTGTTGAGTGAAAATACACTTACAGGGAGTCTTGCCAAAGTAGGGCGCTGGTTCATTAACACCCCTAATCCTCCATTGTTTACCAAAGGCAGCCATTGATCGATCGAAGTTTTTTTCTTGATGATCAGGAAATACATTCGTACAGAAGATTTTGGTGGTGAAAAAGTGGAAATTTAAAGGCAGACAGGGCACGCTACCAGCTATGGTGGGAAGAAGTGGAAAGGCCAGGCCAAGATAACCGTGTATATTTTTTACCTTTACCACGCAAATCCTGTTTTTACCGTGTCTATTTATTACCTTTGGCAACGCAAATTTTGTTTATCAATTATTTCTTATGTGATGGGAGTAATTAAATAAGTTCTGGTTAAAATATAACCAATTAACACTTATGTCAATGGTTCTTCTTAATCTTGTAGTGTGTTCCTTTCTTTTGACTGACCCAGGTTCAAGCCTTGTTTTTTGACTGACCCAGGTTCAAACCTTGTTTGCTACAATTTATAATTTTTTGATTGTCTAATAGTGGATGACATGATTTATAAACTGGATAGATTTTAATTCTTCAGTAAATTGGAACAAGAACAAAACCGATGAACTAACAAGAACAAAACCGTATGAACTAGAATACCTCAGGAAGAAGAGTTCATCTGGAATGAGAGCAGATGAACGAAACCTGATGACATTTTTAGACAACTGTTTCACTGCCTTGGCGGACAGAGATGATTTATAATTAAACAGGATCAATTTTAGTTATTCATTAGAGAAGAAGAAGAAGAATAGAACCGGATGAACTAGAGTTCTTCAGGATCAAGAGTAATTATTCAGTAATAGAATAGGATGAACTAGAGTTCTTCAGGATGAACCGGATAAACTAGAGTTCTTCAGGATGAAGTATATATACTATAAATAACCAAAGTTGTTATTTATGTTCGTAGTCTATATGATATTCCCATGTATTTAAACCCATTATCTAGTGAATTAAAATCATTGTGATTGAATACAATTCCTTATACACTAATATTTAGTCACACAACCTAATATATGTAGAAGACAACCGAATGAACTAGAATTCTTCAGGAAGAAGATCGAGTCAAAAGACACATCGGATGCATAACACATCAACAATTAGCTACATATATAATCCAAAAGATGTGATATCAGTCAATCAATTACAAATATATATAATAAAAAACAACATAAACTTAAAACATGCTCCCACTTGAGAAATTGTCTGAATCGTCATATCGGCATGTCCATGGGTAGCTACCTTCAGGGGGGAGGAGGAGGAGGAGGAAGACACCTCCACATCTCCATCGAGGTAGATGGATATGACCTCCTCGTCCATGATGTGCAGGGCCAAGGCCCTAACATCCCTCGGATCATCGGTGAATGGAACCAGTCCAAAATCCAAAGACAACCCTGGGATCCTCAGGTAGGGGTCGAAATCTTTCAATCATAACCTAGGTCAGACACCATTTGACCTAGGTCATCGAACGAGAAGGAGTTAATGTCCACCTCGTCGAAGTAGCGAACCCTCCCATCGATGTACTGTATTCGACCATTGAGGCTCGCAAAATACCCTAGGTGATAGATCACCAAAGTAAACAGACTAAAATCTTCTTCCCCTGTTCAAAAAGACAGTTTTAAATCTCTAAATTAGTGGAGGTTATTAAATTTAAATAAATAAATATAGTTATACCCTTATAATAAAATTACATAATTTCTAATTAGAAATTCTTTCATCTCTTGATTTTTTATTGTTATGTGATATATACTTTTAAAACAAAAGTGACATATTTGATAGTTTAAGTGACGTATTTGATAGGTTTTAAAGAGTGGTTAACATATTCGGTTTTTTCTGTTTAATTCATGTTTTTTATTTCTTTTACAAACTACATTGAGTCATTCTTTTAAAAGCTATAAGTAAATGATCAGTGATTTTAAAAATAATTTATCTTCATATTTTTATAGTTTTTAGTTTTTTATCTTCTTTTAAAGATATTAAATAAATAAATATTTTTTGACAAATAGTGTTATACTCTTATAATAAAATTTAATATGAATTTTAAATATATAATTTAATTGGCTATATTTTATTCATTTTTTCTTGCTTTTTTATTGTTGGGTTATTGGCTTGTATTAATCCCAACTATCACATATTGGCCAATAACACTCCCAACTTTACTCCTTCCACCTGCCACCACGAACTATCACCATATTTTCCTCCATCACTCCTCGGTTATATTTAATTAACGAAATTGGAACTAAACGCCGGGTAAACTTACAAAACATGGAATTCAAATGGGGTTAAGTAATTCACGGGGGAGTGATAGAGGAAAATATGATGATAGTTCGTGGTGGCAGATGGAAGTAGTAAAGTTGGGAGTGTTATCGGCCAATACGTGATAGTTGGGATTGATATAAGCCAATAACCCTTTATTGTTTTGTAATATATATATATATATATATATATATATATATATATATATGTATGTGTGTGTATGTGTGTATTTATATCGTTTTTTTGTTTATTGATAAATTCAAATGGATCGTAGTCACTGGATGTACGAAATCGGGTGTATTCACCCAAAATATTTTACTGGTGTGCAAAGTTTCCTAAAGATTGCTGAAGATGACCGTGTGATAAAAGGAAAAAAAATCAATTTTATGTCCTTGTATGAAATGCAAAAATTTCAAGGAATTTAAAGATAAAAATCATATTGAACATCATTTGCTTAGACATGGTTTTATGTATAATTGCACCTGTTGGTCAAGACATGGGGAATCACTTGCTAGTTGCAAGACAACATTGACTAGTACAATCAATAATGATGATGAGAACAATGATCCATATACTAGTAACGACAATGGCAATTTTAATCAGGGCAATGATAATTTTAATGACATGTTTAAAAATTGTGAAGCTAATATTGGTGAGAATGATCAAGAGAAACTACAGCACATATTTGCCGATTCAGAAAAACCATTATATGCCAGTTGTGAGAACTTCTCTAACCTTAGTGGTGTGTTGAAACTGTTTAACCTAAAGTCAAACTACGGTTGGAGTGATAATAGTTTACAAGTCTATTAGAGATTTTGCATTAAATGCTTTCCAAAGACAAATGAGTTACCTATATCCTTATACCAAGCTAACAAGTTGATGTGTCCAATGGGATTGAAAGTTAAAAGAATACATGCATGTCCAAATGATTGTATGTTGTATAGAAATGAGTTTCAAAAATAGTCATAACTGCGTTAAATGTGGTGCATCGAGGTACAAGCGCAAAACCGAGCCAGAAGAATATGATGAAGATGTGTCAAAAATATGGACTACCGGCTAATTTATTATGGTATTTCCCCATTATACCAAGACTGAAACGTTTATTTACTAATGATAAAGAAGCAAAATTATTGTGTTGGCATTCTAACAAGCGTAAAGATGATGGAAAGTTAAGACGTGTGGCAGATTCACCTCAGTGGAGAAATATTCACTGAAAATTTCCTGATTTTGGCAAGGAGATAAGAAATATACAACTTGGTCTTAATTTAGACGGTATCAATCCCTTCGGAAACATGATAGTCGTCATAGTACATGGCTAGTTCTTCTTTGCATATACAACCTCCCACCATGGCTATGCATGAAACGCAAATACATATTGATGTCTTTGTTAATTCAGGGTATAAAACAACCTAGTTATGAAATTGACGTTTATTTATCTCCTTTGATTGATGACTTGAAAACACTATGGAGTACAGGCGTAAAGGTTTATGATGCTTATAAAAAGGTGAACTTCAACTTGAGAGCCATAACTTTTTGCACCATAAGCGACTTTTCAGCATACGCCAATCTGGTCTGGAAATAGTACAAAAGGTAAAAAAACAAAAAAAAAAACTTGTACTGTATGTGAAGAAGAAACTAATTAGACACGGTTAAATCATTGCAAAAAAGTCGTGTATATGGGACATCGACAATTTCTTCCAAGAAATCACCATTTTCGAAATAAAACTACAAGTGTTTAACGGGAAGACAGAACCTGAAATAGCTAGTATTAAATTTGATGCATTCAAAAGTTGAAAATATAAACACAGTGTTAGGAAAAAGAAGCCGTGCTGAGGAAACAGAAAGAAATTGGAGAAAGAAGTCAATTTTTTGGGATTTACCTTACTTGAAATGTTTGGAAGTTCGAAATTGCCTAGATATAATGCGTATTGAAAAAAATGTATGTGATAGTTTGTTGGGATTATTGTTAGACATCCCTGGAAAAAGTAAAGATGGAGGTAATGTGCGTAAAGACATGGAAGAAATGGGGATACGTAAAGGGCTTGCCCCTGTTGAAAGAGGCACACGTATTTATCTGCCACCTGCGTGCTATACTAAGTCTAAAACAGATAAAACAAGTTTTTGTCAATGCTTAAACGATATTAAGGTTCCATCCAGCTATTCTACAAAAATTAAAAGATAGGTGTCAATGAAAGACTGTAAATTGCTTGGTATGAAGTCTCACGATTGTCATGTTTAATGACACATATGATTCCTATTGCAATCCGTGGACTATTACCAGAGAACATCCGACATACAATTACAAAACTACGTTTGTTTTTTTAACATGATCCACTCAAAGGTGATGTGTCACACCCCGAGAATGGCTGAATGTGGGCATGTGACTGATTTGGCATCATGGTCATGGTTATGAATGATTGACATCTAAGCGAACGTTTAGAAAAGTCATTTGTCTTTCGAAAACGTAAGTCTTAAACATTTATTTAAACATTTAAAATAGTGGCAGCGGAAAATAGGAGTGGAAGTACATGTTAAGTTTCAAAAGACAACGTTATGAGATTTTAATTCATGACAACCCTAAGGTGTAATGTGACTAAATCTCCCAAGTGAAATGCATGAACACGCAGCAAGCAGACCATGATATGAGACAAGCAGGATCTATGCAGAAAGACATTGAATCGCATCCTTAATCACCTGAGAATTCAAGAAATTTAAAAAGTCAACAGAATTGTTGGTGAGTTCACATGTTTGATGACACATGAAAATGTTTAAACAATGTTTGAATCAGTGTTTGAAACAATGTTTGAAATGTTTGGCCGTCATGATATTATTTTTGTTGACTCTGATGTTGTAAAGATCATGCATGAACCTTGAATTCAAAACTAACTGTTTACCCACTCCTGGTGTCCAACCCCATGTACACCGAATGACCAGAATAACTAATGTACCCCTTGACTATTTCCGTGGAGTCAGTACTGGAGCGACCAAGTCGGGGCAGGGTCGTCAACCCAAATAGATCTATTCACAAGCTATCGTTTCGAATGAACTAATTGAATTCAATAATAGTGGGACTTAGGCATATAACATGAATCAACATGAATACACAGATTGGGGTTTATCAAAAGAACATGCAGTCAGTACGTCTTACAGAAATCATAATATCAGACAAAATGAAGTTTGAAAGGCATTCATTGAATTCTCCCCCATAATTTGAAAACAAAAAAGTAAAAGGGGCCGTGAAACTCACTTGATATGAAGATGGACTGACAGATATGAATGGTTAAACTTAGCCTAGCAAACGTCTACAAGATAATGTTATGACGTATTAGGGTTAAGTCTCGACTGTTATTACCCGATGACAGTGATGGAAATCCTAAAAGTATTATTTATTGACCAATAAATAATATAGAAGTTGAAAAAGTTTATTATTTATTTGAATGAATAAATAATAATTGAGTTTTCGTATTTTGAAAAATATATATTGAATAATATATATTATCTTTTTCACAAAACGTTACGAAAATTAGAAATATTAAAATCACTAAATATTTATAAGGTTTTGAACTCTCATGAATAATAAATAAAATTCTTTATTTATTAAAGTCCAAATACGCGTGTTATACCGTGCGTCAATACTCGGTATCTGTCGCGTTTTACGAAATGAATTTTGACGTATGAAAATGTGTTCGGTTGTACGAAGAAACATTTCCAAAAATATTCGAAGTTATACTTTTGTGAAAATTAAGTTTTCGGTTCGTCCGGTAATTAGCCGGTTTCACCGGTTTGACCGTTATGACTTTCTTATGATGTTTTAGGTTTTCCTAACACTTAGGATTTGTTAATTGACTTGTTTCAATCTGTTTTAGGGCTCTAAGTTGCCAATTTAATCGGTGGAAGTCTAACTTGTAAAATTGATATTTTCGAGTTACCGAAAGTTACAGTTTTGGTCCGGTTCACTTCTAAAACATGTTTTTCCAATTTTGAACTTTAGGAAACATTTTTACATGTCAAAATAAGCATGTTTCATATTCTGGACCAGATTCGACTCTTAACCAAAAATAAGTTATAATTTTTACCGAAAAGTCGTAGTTACGATATTTTATCATTTTGTTTTCAAGTGTTTAACTCTCAAATTATTTTGTACGTTTGGAAAACGTCTTTGGCAACCCTAATAATATGTCACAAGTCATAAGTGGTCACAAGTTTGTCACAAGGCTTATACTTAATTTTTCATGAAAATAAATGATATTTTTATCACAAAAATTCCATGTTTACATTTCTTTAGAGTTTCATGATTGGATCTTTGATAAACACTTTTATGCGCTCAAAATTATCCTTAGATAAGTTTGGTTTCGGTTTTGGAGTCAAAACTATAGGTGTTTGAAAGATTGGAAAAATGTATATTTTTCTGAAGTGACAGCAGTTTTATGACACGCAAAATGTGTGTCATCTCTGTTCAGTGTCCACACTACATGTATTTTCCAGGTGACAGTAGCTTTATGACACGCAGAAAGTGTGTCATCTCTGATCAGTGTTTATAAAATATATATTTTTCATGAAATCCGATTTTTGACATTTTGTACACCCATTCTACACCAAGTTAAGTGCTACAAATTGTTTTTAACTTACAAGGAATAGTAGTTGTCCAAATTTGGTCACTAAAGTGGCACTTTTTAACAAAACATACAAGTTATGTTTATTTTTGTCAAATAATCAAATTTAACATGAACTAGTTTCCATCATGAGTACATCACCATACTAACATCCATGTTTGTTAGCAAGTCATACAACAACCAAATCAAGAGTTATCATGAACATGACATGTGACATGTAAATATAAAAGATATATAGAAAAAGTAAACTAAGGAAGGTAGTCTCCTCACTTAGAGTTTTCCGGATCGGTAATGACGATAATGGGTTTTTGAACTAAGCTTCCGGTTAAGCTCCAAACCCAACCTTGATCTTGATTTTTGATAAGAAAAGTGGTGAAGGAATGATGAGACATCAAGTGTTTGATGAAAGAAATGAAGGTTAGAATGGATTTCTTTGAAGGAATAAGTGAAAGGAATGGAAGAAAAATAAAGGAAAAGAGTGTAGGAAGTGATTACCTTGACTAAAGATAACTTAGAAACTTAGGAGAAAAGAGAATGGTTGATGAATTATGGTGATGGTGGCCGTTTGTTCTAAACCGAGGGAATGAGAGTGAGAGGAGAAGTGTTGGGTTCTATGCTTGCCGTAACTCATACATATATATATATATATATATATATATAAATATATATATATATATAAAGAGATTTGTTTGTGAAATTTGTGTCATGGATTTATGTGGAAAATGGGGTTTACGGCTAGAATCCACTAGGAAAAATAAGAATGGAATCTTGTGATTTTTGATGGGTTTTGAAATGCATCAGTGGGCCGAGATTTGGGATTACATGGGAAGGAACTTGAAGGATAATGGAATAAACTTTAAGGTGGGTCTTGGAAGAGTAGTAGGAAATTAAGTACAAGGAACAAAATGGTTGGTGTTGGCTCTATAGGCCGGCTCAAGGAAGCAAAGAAAAAAGGATTTGGAGACAACTTTTATCTCTTTCAAAGTTGTCATGTACCTAGCAAACATTATTGTTGCATATCTAGATGTCATGTAAGTGGATAAAACTAAAACCCAATGGGTAATGTTCGGGATCTAAACTACAAAATATATAGCCATGTGATTATAGGGGAAGAGGCACTAACAAGTCCTTGAGAGCTGGTCACTTTCTAGATTTGATTAAGTGTTTTTAGTTGGAGGCTCATGTGGGCCGATTTCTATGGGAGGGAGGAGAACCGAAAAAAAATAAATGGGATGAATGGAGTGGGTGTCGAACTCGGCAAGCAAGAAAGAAAAGAAGGGAAATCGGGTTTTGGCCCGATTGAAATCCAAAGAAAGGTACCGGGCTCGGCCCAAAGAAAAGAAAAGAAAACAAATGGGCTTCGGCCCAACCGAAAAGGAAAAGAATAACGGGCCAGTGGGCTCGGGCCGGAAGAAAAAAAAAAGAAAGCCTTGGGTCGGAGAGGAAGAAAAGGAAAGAAAGAAAGAAATTGGGCCGGGTGGCCCATTGGGCTCAACGGGCTGAACCGGGTCTCGACTCGGGTCGGGTTGAGTCCGGTTTGGTCCTACGAGTCCAATGAAACTTTGTTTGTGTGAAACGATGTCTGGAATGAAAAATAAATTTTCGACGAGAAACGAGTAACTGAAAACAATAAAAATATTGTTCGTCGCGGACGTTTTTCGGATATTTTTTTTTAATGTCACGTGTCTTGATTTTTCATTGTTGTTTTTGTGTACTAACGATGTACTTGGAGTTTGAACTTAAATGTTTGCTCGACGTGAGCGGTTTACGTTTAAAAGTTGACGAAATTTGTTTGACGAAAATAGATAGTTTGAAAGAAAATGAATTGTTTTGAAGTTGAAATGGTTTTAGGAATAAAACCATGTTATTGTTTGGCTAGAATGAACATTTGAATAAACGACATGTTTGAATACGTTCGACGAACGTAACAAGTTTGAAATAATATAAAATTTCCGTTTTATATATTTGAATTTCACAAATGAATATCTATGAAATTTCTTATTATTTACGTTCCATCATGAATTGTTACGGAACTTTAAGTTGATTTCCACTACGGGTAAATGTTGTCGGACCTAAATTGTCTATGTTCACACGCAAGTTCACCTAATTTGAATAAATTAAGCCTAATGCACATAGATAATCATATAATTGCACGTTAATATAATATTAAAGTTTACCTGGAATATACGGGTTGCTTTAATCGTTTAACCTCACGGTCGCATATTTTAGTAGGAGCCTCGATAAAATGAAGACGATAGTCAGTCTCAATCTCGTCCATAGGAATGGCAGCAGATTCGTCAGATAGACACTTTTTCAAGTTGCTGTCATGAAATGCATCGTGAACTTTTCTAAGTTCAGGCGACAACTGAAGATGTTATGCTACTGGTCCAGTCTGTTCAATGATTTCAAAGAGACCAATGTAGCGAGGGTTTGACTTATCACGTTTTCCCAAGCGGATAACACCTTTCAAGGATCGCGTGATCCGAGGATTGCCACGGGTATACGAATGAAAGGGAGTTGATAGGCCATCAAGAATGGTTATTTATGAAGATGAGCGTTAGTCATTCAGATGTATAGGATTCTGAATTAGAAGTTCTAGGCTAGGCATACTTACTCACGCAATAAGTTCCACCAGGATTTCCATGCAGTCTAGATTACAATTATGTGTGCACCCACAATTGTGATTTGCCTCGCATGATAAGCCTAGGTTTCACACATTCTGAGTTTTCAGCTCTTGTCAGAACATGGAATGTGTCGGGGACACTGCTAAGCTCATGAGATAGCTTAGGCCGATTAGCTATCGCTCGGATTTTTACTAGCATCTCGAAAGTTCCAAATCACATTAGTGACAGGAATGCGACTTTGAATTTTTGTGTGATAGTTGTTGTTATAAAATAGCTTAGCTAACGATAGGTGGTCATCCCAACTATTACCGAAATCAATCACACAAGCGTGAAGCATATCCTCGAGACTTTGAATTGACCTTTCGCTTTGTCCATCCGTTTGCGGATGATAGGCTGTACTCATGTCGATGCGTGTATCCAAAGCTTTCCGAAGGGATTTCAAAGAAAATCTTACGGTAAAACAGCTATCTCCATCAGAGGTAATAGAAATTGGCACTCCATGGCGAGATACCATCCCTTTCATGTAGGTTTTGACAAGTTGCTCGGTAGTATAGGATTCC
Organism: Deinandra increscens subsp. villosa; assembly: GCA_039602395.1. Taxonomy (NCBI): domain Eukaryota; kingdom Viridiplantae; phylum Streptophyta; class Magnoliopsida; order Asterales; family Asteraceae; genus Deinandra; species Deinandra increscens. The sequence goes on along the minus strand of JBCNJP010000012.1, from coordinate 20,142,042 downwards.
TGGATAGGTAGGAAGTGAGCAGACTTAGTCAAGTGGTCTACGATTATCCAAATCGCATCATTTTTGGATTAGATCCTTGGCAATTTGGTGATGAAATCCATGGAGATTTCTTCCCATTTCCATTATGGGGGTTTTAGGTTGAATGAGTAAACCAGAGGGCTTTTAGTATTCGGCCTTGACCTTTGCGCAAGTCAGACACTTACCAACATATGTGGTAATTTCAGCCTTCATGTTAGGCCACCAATACAACTCTTTCAAACCATAATACCTCTTATCAGGACCAAGATGAATAGAATACCTAGACCTATGGGCTTCGTCTAGGACCAATTTCTTTATAGAACCAAAATGTGGCATCCAGAGTCTATCCTAGGAGTAGAATGCAACGTCAGGCTTTTTGACTAAGGAAGGTGAGGTTAGATTGGATGGTTAGTACAAAGGCACGAACACGAAGAGGTTTTACTCGATCTTTCCTGCTAAATGCGTCGGCGACTATATTAGCTTTACCAGGATGGTAACGGATTTCACAATCATAATCGTTGTGTAGTTCTACCCAACGACGTTGTCTTATGTTAAGCTCCTTTTGAATTGAATATATGCTGAAGACATTTGTGGTCAACGTATATCGTACACTTTGTACCATAAAGGTAATGTCTCCAAATCTTTAGAGCAAACACAACAGCTCCGAGTTCAAGATTGTGAGTCGAGTAATTTCTTTCCTAGAGGTTTCAATTGACGGGAGACATAGACGATAACTTTACCTCATTGCATAAGTACACATCCTAAGCCTCGGCGGGATGCGTCGCAATATACTACGAAATCATCCGTTCCTTCAGGCAAGGACAAAATTGGTGCATTACGCAACTTCTGCTTTAACCATTGAAAGGCAGACTCAATTTTAGAATCCAAGGCAAACTTCTCGTCTTTTTGGGTGAGAGCTGTCAATGGTTGAGCTATCTTTGAAAGTTTTCGATAAACCTTCGGTAGTAACCAACAAGACCCAGGAATTGACGGATTTTTGATGGAGTAGATCAAAATATCGTCGATGAACACAGTGACAAACTTGTCCAGGTACAGCTTGCACACCCAATTCACTAAGTCCATGAATATGGCTGGTGCGTTTTTCGATCCAAACGACATCTCAAAAAAAACTTCTAGTGCTTATAACGGATTCTGAAAGCGATCTTCGCAATATCTTCTTCACGAACTCTCAGCCGATGATAACCGAACCGCCTATCAATATTTGAATAATAGATTGATCCTTGAAGCTGGTCGAACAGGTCGCTGATCCTTGAAAGCGGGTAACGGTTCTTTACAGTCAAGTTGTTCAGCCCGCGATAGTCGATACACATGCGAAAGATCCGTCTTTCTTTTAAATGAAAAGAACAGGAGAACCCCAGGGGGGCGACTAGGTCGAATGAATCCCTTATCTAATAATTCTTGCAACTGATTGAACACTTCCTGCATTGCAGGAGGGGTAAGGCGATAGGGAGAACGGGCTACGGGGGCAGCACCTGGGACAAGATCGATTAGAAACTTTATTTGCCTAGCCGGTGGCAGTCCTGGCAAGTCTTTGGGAAATACTTCAGGAAATTCACGGGCGATGCGAACATCCTTTAGTGACTTCTCTTTTGATTCCTTCTTGGCGACGTGTGCCAAGATGGCATGACCTCCCTTACGAAGATGTCTACGAGTTCTCACACAAGATACAATGTCTAGCTTGGCTCCACTCTTTTCACCTTGGATGACTAGAGTTTCACCATTTTCCAATGGGATCTTGACTTGCTTGTGATGACAAACCATTTCCGCACGGTTCTTTGACAACTAATCCATGCCAATTACGATGTCATAACTTCCCAAGTCGACGGGCCACAAGTCAATGTTAAACGAATGATCGGAAAGACGCAAAGTGCAATTTTTGGTAAACCTTTTCGGCTTTGATTAAACTACCATCTACTAGTTCTACGGAGTACTTAGTGTCTAACGCACTTGGGGGTGATTTTAAAGGCAAAAATCAGTGGACACAAAGCTTTTCTCGGCTCCAGTATCAAACAAAACAGAGGCATAATAATCGTTGAGGATGAACATACCAGTGACAGTGTTTGGGTCCTGTCAGGCTTCTCCAGCATTCATCACAAAGGCTCCTTCCACGGGCAGTTCAAACAACTTGATTTTTATTTGGAAATTGATTCTTCATGCGTCCAACAGCCCCATAACCGTAACAAGTTTTGGAAGGGCAGTCTCTGGCCAGGTGGACTTTCGCCTTGCAATTGTTGCGATACACCTTACCGCAATCCTGGGCATGGTGAAAGTTACATTTTGAACACAGTGGCAGGTTTCCTGTGTAGGCAGATTTCTTTGTTTCTTGAACATAAGCAAAGGCAGCAAAATCCTTGACTGGTTCAAGGGCTTTTTCAAGTTGCTTCTCCGGTCACTTCTCAGAATTCTTCTTGCCATGATGATCGCGCTTTCGTTTACAGTCGGATTTCTTTCCAGAAGATGAAGAAGAAGGAGAACAAACATCAACAACAAGTTTTGAATCAAAAGTCTTCCTAGGAAAGGATGCACCTTGGCGTGTAACCTGGTGAGTCAGGCTATGTGCCAGACGAACGGCGCTTTGCAGAGTGGTTGGGTTGAAAAACATCACATTCCCTTGGATATTGGGAGTCATAACGCACGAATTTTCTTGTACAATGGTGTCACTGTTGTAGGACAGAGATAGGCGAGTTCATGAAAACGCTTAGTGTAGCTAGCAATGTTAGATCAATTCCAACAGATTCAGCATGTGAATTCCACCATGTGAGAGCACTGTCTATGAACGTGCAGGCGGAAAATATAACCTTGGAATGATCAGGGCAAATGCTGACGCGGAAAACAGATATAGTCTTTTCAAACCATGAACAAGACCTACGGCACCCTTAGTACCCTTAAAGTTGATGGACTTACAGTTCATAAGGTCCTTGTAATACATTCTCGGGCACCTGAAATGTTAGACATAACCTTGAAAACAATTCTTGGTAATCATTTCCTCGGGTTTCCAACATTTATCGGGGCGATCTTACCACTAGGAGAACCCTCGTGGTGTCCTCCAACGGCACAAGCGGCTTCATTAGCGGCTATAGAATCAGCGATGCGCTGGGCGACTAGAGCCTCGATTTGCAGTGTTCACAGGGGCAGGTGGAGGTGAGGGAGCTTGATTGTTCAACGGTGAACAGCAGAATGGTCTCCTCCACAGCTAGCATACGTCTCTCAAAAGACTCCAACATTAGAATAGAGGTAGTGACAACGCTGAAGACATCAGTCATGTTGGCGTGCAACGAATCCATAACATAGTCATCAGCAGAAGATTGATCCTCGATCACAGAGAGTCATGACTCGAGAGTCTGAATACTATCACATGCCAGCAAAGAACGAAGCTCGGAAATCACACGACGAATGGCGTCGTTGTGACCGGACAACGAGACTGAATTGAAACACGATCAAGCAGACGAACGGGAATGCCATCCAGATTAGTGGAAGTGCGAGCGGCAACAAAGGAGAAGGACTCTCCGACCTCGTGAATGGAAGGAATAATTAGTGGATTAGATATGCACTGCCCTTTTGGGGCAGGCTCGTCAACAGCGGTTGAAGTCACGGGACGACGACGAATAGCAGACGTCCTTGGTGTGAACTTAAGCCTAGGACCTCCTGGACCAAAACGGTACGAACAGTGAGACGGTGTCGGGTCGGAAGAAGAATGGTCAACGACATGGACAGACAGAATAGGCTCAGGAATGTTAGGAATGGAAACAATAGGGTCAGGAACAGACATAATAGCTAGAAGAGGGAAGTATGTAGCAGGATCAGGTTCAACGGGGTCGTCATTGATCTCGTCGCCAGACGGGATAGGATCCCACATGCTCCTGGGCGAAGGTAGACGAGATGAGTGCTCCTGAACTGGTGCGGTCTCTGGGACAGGATTGTACGATGTATACTCCGATGAACCAGGTATGTAGTCAGATGAAGATGGTGCGTAATTGGGCTTTGGCTCAGAGTCCGATGGTATCACGATAATCTTCTTGTTTGCCATGATGTGACAATTCCAAGTTATAACAATAATATATAATAATATATTAGGCAATTATCTCAGACAGTAAGGCACAAAAGTTTGCAGGTTAGCACACATACAAGGCAATGCATGAATGCACACACACGAATGAATGATGCAGAGCTTAGGTTATAGACTAGGTGCAGACCGATGCATCCTAATTCACTATAACCATGGCTCTGATACCACGTCTGTCACACCCGGAGAATGGCTGAATGTGGGCATGTGACTGATTTGGCATCATGGTCATGGTTATGAATGATTGACATCTAAGTGAACGTTTAGAGAAGTCATTTGTCTTTCGAAAACATAAGTCTTAAACATTTATTTAAACATTTAAAATAGTGGCAGTAGAAAATAGTAGTGGAAGTACATGTTAAGTTTCAAAAGACAACGTTATGAGATTTTAATTCATGACAACCCTAAGGTGTAATGTGACTAAATCTCCCAAGTGAAATGCATGAACACGCGGCAAGCAGACCATGATATGAGACAAGTAGGATCTATGCAGAAAGACATTGAATTGCATCCTTAATCACCTGAGAACTTAAGAAATTTAAAAAGTCAACAGAATTGTTGGTGAGTTCACAGGTTTGATGACACATGAAAATGTTTGAACAATGTTTGAATCAGTGTTTGAAACAATGTTTGAAATGTTTGGCCGTCATGATATTATTTTTGTTGACTCTGATGTTGTAAAGATCATGCATGGACCTTGAATTCAAAACTAAATGTTTACCCACTCCTGGTGTCCAACCCCATGTACACCGAATGACCAGAATAACTAATGTACCCCTTGACTATTTCTGTGGAGTCAGGACTGGAGCGACCAAGTCGGGGCAGGGTCGTCAACCCAAATAGATCTATTCACAAGCTATCGTTTCGAATGAACTAATTTAATTCAATTAATAGTGGGACTTAGGCATATAACATGAATCAACATGAATACACAGATTGGGGTTTATGAAAAGAACATGTAGTCAGTAGTACGTCTTACAAAAATCATAATATCAGACAAAATAAAGTTTGAAAGGCATTCATCGAATTCTCCCCCATAATTTGAAAACAGAAAAGTAAAAGGGGCCGTGAAACTCACTTGATATGAAGATGGACTGACAGATATGAATGGTTGAACTTAGCCTAGCAAACATCTACAAGATAATGTTATGACGTATGAGGGTTTGGCTATTATGGGTTAGTGAATACGTCACCCAATGTTCAAGGTTAAGTCTCGACTGTTATTACCCGATGACAGTGATGGAAATCCTAAAAGTATTATTTATTGACCAATAAATAATATAGAAGTTGAAAAAGTTTATTATTTATTTGAATGAATAAATAATAATTGAATTTTCGTATTTTGAAAAGTATATATTGAATAATATATATTATCTTTTTCACAAAATGTTACGAAAGTTAGAAATATTTAAATCACTAAATATTTATAAGGTTTTGAACTCTCATGAATAATAAATAAAATTCTTTATTTATTAAAGTCCAAATACGCGTGTTATACCGTGCGTCAATACTCGGTATCTTTCGCGTTTTACGAAATGAATTTTGACGTATGAAAATGTGTTCGGTTGTACGAAGAAACATTTCCAAAAATATTCGAAGTTATACTTTTGTGAAAATTAAGTTTTCGGTTCGTTCGGTAATTAGCCGGTTTCACCGGTTTGACCGTTATGACTTTCTTATGATGTTTTAGGTTTTCCTAACACTTAGGATTTGTTAATTGACTTGTTTCATTCTGTTTTAGGGCTCTAAGTTGCCAATTTAATCGGTGGAAGTCTAACTTGTAAAATTGACATTTTCGAGTTACCGAAAGTTACAGTTTTGGTCCGGTTCACTTCTAAAACATGTTTTTCCATTTTTGAACTTTAGGAAACATTTTTACATGTCAAAATAAGCATGTTTCATATTCTGGACCAGATTCGACTCTTAACCAAAAATAAGTTATAATTTTTACCGAAAAGTCGTAGTTACGATATTTTATCGTTTTGTTTTCAAGTGTTTAACTCTCAAATTATTTTGTACGTTTGGAAAACGTCTTTGGCAACCCTAATAATATGTCACAAGTCATAAGTGGTCACAAGTTTGTCACAAGGCTTATACTTAATTTTTCATGAAAATAAATGATATTTTTATCACAAAAATTCCATGTTTACATTTCTTTAGAGTTTCATGGTTGGATCTTTGATAAACACTTTTATGGGCTCAAAATTATCCTTAGATAAGTTTGGTTTCGGTTTTGGAGTCAAAACTATAAGTGTTTGAAAGATTGGAAAAATGTATATTTTTTCTGAAGTGACAGCAGTTTTATAACACGCAAAATGTGTGTCATCTCTATTCAGTGTCCACACTACATGTATTTTCCAGGTGACAGTAGCTTTATGACACGCAGAAAGTGTGTCATCTCAGATCAGTGTTTATAAAATATATATTTTTCATGAAATCCGATTTTTGACATTTTTTACACCCATTCTACACCAAGTTAAGTTCTCCAAATTGTTTTTAACTTACAAGGAATAGTAGTTGTCCAAATTTGGTCACTAAAGTGGCACTTTTTAACAAAACATACAAGTTATGTTTATTTTTGTCAAATAATCAAATTTAACATGAACTAGTTTCCATCATGAGTACATCACCATACTAACATCCATGTGTTGTTAGCAAGTCATACAACAACCAAATCAAGACTTATCATGAACATGACATGTGACATGTAAATATAAAAGATATATAGAAAAAGTAAACTAAGGAAGGTAGTCTCCTCACTTAGAGTTTTCCGGATCGGTAATGACGATAATGGGTTTTTGAACTAAGCTTCCGGTTAAGCTCCAAACCCAACCTTGATCTTGATTTTTGATAAGAAAAGTGGTGAAGGAATGATGAGACATCAAGTGTTTGATGAAAGAAATGAAGGTTAGAATGGATTTCTTTGAAGGAATAAGTGAAAGGAATGGAAGAAAAATAAAGGAAAAGAGTGTAGGAAGTGATTACCTTGACTAAAGATAACTTAGAAACTTAGGAGAAAAGAGAATGGTTGATGAATTATGGTGATGGTGGCGGTTTGTTCTAAACCGAGGGAATGAGAGTGAGAGGAGAAGTGTTGGGTTCTATGCTTGCCGTAACTCATACATATGTATGTATATATATATATATATATATATATATATATATATATATATATATATAAAGAGATTTGTTTGTGAAATTTGTGTCATGGATTTATGTGGAAAATGGGGTTTACGGCTAGAATCCACTAGGAAAAATAAGAATGGAATCTTGGGATTTTTGATGGGTTTTGAAATGCATCAGTGGGCCGAGATTTGGGATTACATGGGAAGGAACTTGAAGGATAATAGAATAAACTTTAAGGTGGGTTTTGGAAGAGTAGTAGGAAATTAAGTACAAGGAACAAAATGGTTGGTGTTGGCTCTATAGGCCGGCTCAAGGAAGCAAAGAAAAAAGGATTTGGAGACAATTTTTGTCTCTTTCAAAGTTGTCATGTACCTAGCAAACATTATTGTTGCATATCTAGATGACATGTAAGTGGATAAAACTAAAACCCAATGGGTATTGTTTGGGATCTAAACTACAAAATATATAGCCATGTGATTATAGGGGAAGAGGCACTAACAAGTCCTTGAGAGCTAGTTACTTTCTAGATTTGATTAAGTGTTTTTAGTTGGAGGCTCATGTGGGCCGATTTCTATGGGAGGGAGGAGAACCGAAAAAAAATAAATGGGATGAATGGAGTGGGTGTCGAACTCGGCAAGCAAGAAAGAAAAGAAGGTAAATCGGGTTTTGGCCCGATTGAAATCCAAAGAAAGGTACCGGGCTCGGCCCAAAGAAAAGAAAAGAAAACAAATGGGCTTCGGCCCAACCGAAAAGGAAAAGAATAACGGGCCAGTGGGCTCGGGCCGGAAGAAAAAAAAGAAAGCCTTGGGTCGGAGAGGAAGAAAAGGAAAGAAAGAAAGAAATTGGGCCGGGTGGCCCATTGGGCTCAACGGGCTGAACCGGGTCTCGACTCGGGTCGGGTTGAGTCCGGTTTGGTCCTACGAGTCCAATGAAACTTTGTTTGTGTGAAACGATGTCCGGAATGAAAAATAAATTTTCGACGAGAAACGAGTAACTGAAAACAATAAAAATATTGTTCGTCGCGGACGTTTTTCGGATAATTTTTTTTAATGTCACGTGTCTTGATTTTTCATTGTTGTTTTTGTGTACTAACGATGTACTTGGAGTTTGAACTTAAATGTTTGCTCGACGTGAGCGGTTTACGTTTAAAAGTTGACGAAATTTGTTTGACGAAAATAAATAGTTTGAAAGAAAATGAATTGTTTTGAAGTTGAAATGGTTTTAGGAATAAAATCATGTTATTGTTTGGCTAGAATGAACGTTTGAATAAACGACATAATACGTTCGAAGAACGTAACAAGTTTGAAATAATATAAATTTCCGTTTTATATATTTGAATTTCACAAATGAATATCTATGAAATTTCTTATTATTAAAGTTCCATCATGAATTGTTACGGAACTTTAAGTTGATTTCCACTACGGGTAAATGTTATCGGACCTAAATTGTCTATGTTCACACGCAAGTTCACCTAATTTGAATAAATTAAGCCTAATGCACATAGATAATCAGATAATTGCACGTTAATATAATATTAAAGTTAACCTGGAATATACGGGTTGTCACATGATGGATCCTGACGTATTGGATGAATGGCAAATGGAATTTATCAAGACCCTTTGTGAACTAGAGAAGTACTTTCCACCGTCCTTTTTTAATGTGATGGTTCACCTAGTAAGCCATATTACTATAGAAATCAAGGCTTGTGGTCCTGCATTTCTACGTTACATGTACCCTTTTGAATGATATATGGGTTTCTTAAAGGGCTATGCAAGAAAGCTGTGACGCCCACTCCCAATCTTGGCTCCAGGGGGGATCACGTGTCGGATTTATTCATGAACACATGGTACAACAGAGATAACTAAGCAGCGGAAATTAAATTTTTTTCATTTATATATTTGTCAAGTACAACAGTAAGGAAGATAACAACATAATCTAATAACTAGATCTTATCTATAACTGTGCCAGTCTACTAACGAGTCTTTTCTAATAGCTTGCCCATCTAATATGCCCTTGCTAGAGCCCTTCCCTTGCTACTTTAAACATCACCGATACCTGACATACATGCTTTTGAATGTCAGCTTACGCTGGTGAGTTCTAAGTATTTAAAACTTTTACCTTTCCTTGAAAGGTTACCTTAAACATTTGGGCCTAATGACCCCTTCTTTATAAATATTTATCAGGTATAAAACATAACAGAATTATACCAAAACATTTAACCTTTAACCTTGAAAGATTACTTCAAATAGTTGGACCTAACGGTCCCTTCTTTGTTTAATATAAAACATAACAAGATTATATCAAACATAATGTTTAAACCATTAGTATTAATATCATTTAATACTCTAAATCATCCTCCCTACTAACAATCATTTTGTATAAGAAAGTCATACAAAACATTATAAGCAAAACCTCTTTCTACTAAGCATTGTCTACCTCTAGAACTACGCTTAGTCCATTCGGGTGGCCATCGCCTCCCGCCTCCTGAGTAACCGTCGTTACTCCAGTGGATTAACTTCCACTGCTTGAATTGCAATTCCCCTCTTACCAAACAATCTTTTCTTAGATTAAAACTTCTTTAAAATAACCCCAAGGGTCATTCCCTTTATCCTTAAAAACTCGTTTTCCTCTTTTTAAACGTTTCTTTAAAAGTTTAACTTCTTTATTACCCGTTTATTATATAACCTTCCCGAAAAGAGTTTATAAGAGGTAATGCGAATTTAAAACAGTTATAGGCATTATAACATTTTCATGTATGTGTATCAACAGAAAACAAGTAAAGGCATCTCAAATACTTTTCAAGTAAACAATTGAATATATGTCATTGCATGTATATCAGCCCGAAAACATTAAAACATTTAAAACAATTAAAAGTGGGTTCATAGAACTCCGCTATGCCTTCCAATTAAACCTAATCGGGTATTGTACGGTGTTAACGCAAGGTTTAATATAATAAACACTTCCTATGTTTATTTTAATGTTTCATTATCTTAATAATATTAAATTATTAAGTTCATTCCTTTTAAAGGTCAAAATGCCCGCCATTATCCTTTTCTTTTATTGATAATTATGAAGACACGCATTCCTATAAGTAAACGCTCACTCCGGGATCGCCTAGTGAGGGATGTCATTTCCCAGTTGGGATTTATGCGACACCCTCGCTTTTGCCAGAAATCCCAGTGTACAGGCGTCTACCTTTCCAGTCTGCGCGAACTTCTAAATATCCGATTAACTCGGTATTTGAAATACTTTATCATTTATCTATTTTAACTTTATATATACTTATTATATATATATATATATATATATATATATATATAGTTCCATACCAAAAATCAAGTCTCCATATCCTCCGGATTATTTTATATTAAATAATTATGTTTGGAAACCCTAATTTCCCGTTATTATCATTTCTTTATCAAAACTCATTTTTAGTCGAAACCAACTTAAGGTATTATCCATTATAACATTTTACAATGTACTTTAAAATTTCAAAGCTTAGTTCATTACCGTTTGCTCGGATTTGACAGCACAGTGTCTAGAAAACCCTAATTTCAATATTAACACTTTAAAAATATATTAAACATATTTTAAATATGTTTCAAATATATATTAAACATATTCTTTAGTCCGATAATTACTTTATCGGTTATATTATATATATATATACATATATATTTAATATTTAAATACAAAATATCTTTTTAATCAATTTTATTAAATAGAACTGATTAATAATCATATATATATTTATTCGTCTTAAATATATATATATATATATATATATATATATATATATATATCATTTATCTTGGTCTATTATGATTTAATATAAACTTTAACTTAATAATAATATTTTTAATATTAACAAATAATAACGTGATTACCTCTTTGACGGGTCATGAAACGAGTCCAAAATAACTGGATAATAAAGGTGTCCGATTTGGACAAATAAATAGTCCTTCCTCACTAGTTTCTTGCCACGAGCATTTCCTCGTTGTCGGTTTGTCGTTTGGACCTCGTTACACCACCGAAACATTGTCCGAAAGTGTAAACGGGTTTTATTATTATCACTAGTTTACACCCCGTTTTCCGCCACCGTGGACCACCTTTAACTATCACCAATCACCGCCACCAATCTCCGTTATCTCGGTAATTCACTACCATTGGCTTCTTCACCCGAAGTCGATCGTACGTCACCGAAAATCAACCGAAAGAGAGGACGGTAAACCGGGTTTTGAGTTGAGTTAACTCATCTTTCTAACTCAAATCACGGCCGCCATTGTCCACAGCTAACAACCGCCAACCACCGTCACCATTCTACGCTATCCCGGTAGCCCATCGATGTTACCGCCACGCCCCGTCGCCAACCGCTCGTTACCGAAAGCTAACCGAAAGAGGGGACGATGGTGTCGTATTTTACCGGGTTTAATCCCGTTCATCATCTTGTTTAAACGTCACCACCTTTGCTGGAATATCAATCAAGTACCTAAAACGTCATCTTACTTCGAGGGTTACCGGTTTCGCCACCGCAAGTCGAACGAAATTGCAGGTTTGGTTTCGAACAGGGTCGCCGACGTCGATCGAACATGGAGGTTCGGAGGTGGAATGGCTCGCCAGTGACAACAACATGTACCCGGGGTTGCTCGAACGGAGGGGCAGGGATGGTTTCATGCCGAATATCACGAATATATTTTATAACGATTATAAACCAAGTATTTAGCAATACCTGATATTCTACTTCGCTTCGGTGTTATTTTAGTGATATTCGTGCTTCAATTACGGTTATTACAAACCGGGCCTAAATCACTATTTTGCGTTTTCTCGCTTCGTTATAATTCGGATTTCAGATCCGTCTGTGATCACGATCTTTATTTTCCGTCATCTATCATATTCTACAAATTCGTCTCTCGACGTTTCCTCAAATGTCGTGTCGAATATTCGTACGCGAATCGTGGTGTTTCTCTATTCTACACACACACACACACACACACACATATATATATATATATATATATATATATATATATTATATCACATGCATATCAGTTACTTAACAAATATAGCACACGTATATAGTTTAAGTCATAAAATTTTGGGGTGTTACAAAACCGTAATCAACCTGAGGGCAGTATTGTTGAAGGCTATTCTTCCGAAGAGGTGACCGAGTTCTGCACAGGTAACATATCATAACTTTTATAATATACTTTAATTTTGTACAGATTAATTTACAACATAATAATTAATCTATTTACAGGTTATCTGGAAGCCGCCAAAAGTATTGGTGTTCCTATAGCTCGTCATTCGGGTCGACTTGTACGTGTTGGAGTATTCGGTGCCAAATTAATCTTCCCAAGTCAAGACAATCTACAACTTGCACATTTTGTTGTGTTGCAACACATGACATGTCTGGCTCCGTATGTTAGAGAACACATGGAAATACTACGGTTGACACAATTACAGAAGTCAGAGATATGGTATCAAAAGAAACAAAACGAGGAATTTCCTAAATGGATGAAGAATAAGGTTTCGGAAACACATGGCCGACCAAATGTGGATGAAACTGTAGAGAAGTTGGGAAATGGGCCAGATTTTACAGTAAAATCCTACCAAGGGTATGATATCAATGGTTATACATTGTACACCAAAAATCAAGATGATAAAAGTGTTATGCAAAATAGCGGAGTTACACTAATAGACTCAGCTTTAGAATTCAATGGAATGGATCATAATGCAAGATTAAAAATCGTCAAAGACTCATATTATGGTGTTATAGAAGAAATATGGGAGTTAAATTATTATTCATTCACTATACCTCTTTTTATATGTAAGTGGGTCAATAATCGTTCGGGTGTTAAAGTTGATGAACATGGTTTCACACTTGTCGACCTAGCATCAAATGGGTATAAAACAGAACCATTTATTCTTGCAAGTCAAGTCAATCAAGTGCTTTTTCTCAAAGATCCGAACAGACCAAGATACCACATAGTATTGCAAGGTAAACGACGTATTCTTGGTGTTGATCATGTTATTGACGAGGAAGAGTACAACCAGTTTGATGAGTTACCACCACTTTCTATCCATATTCAACCGTTAAATGACCGTGGAACTGATGGTACCACATACTTACGATCCGCCCACAACGAAGGAATATATATTGATAAAACAAGCTGAGTGAAATAATCAAGGTTGATATAACATATCCCTAATATATACATACATAAATATATATATATATACATATATTAAAGCTGGCTTTTAATAAGACCCTTTTATTTAATTGTTTTTTGCAGGAATGATCAAAAACCAATAAAAGAGATAAAGATCGAGCAGACTTGAGAATTTATTTATTTGTAATTGTTTTTTAAAAACGATGCATTTATTTCTGAGTGTTAATATTTTATGTCTGTGTTTCATTATTAGCTTTTTGCATAATAAAAATCTTACTTTAAATCCAGATACATAAATGTTTTATTTTTTTCTTGTAATTAGCTTTATTAATAAATTATATTATCAATAAACTTAATGAATTCCATACTCAAAAACTAAATCTCTAATCTCTAATACTAATAAAGCACTAAAAATTTGCCAAATGTCTCATTTCTAGAGAGACCACATCATCATTGCCACATGTCAAAATGACATTCAATTATCAATTTTAGAAATTATCAATTTAGGGCTAATTACCAATTATATCCAAACTAAAATTTCATTTTATAATAAATTGACAATGTTAACATAATAAATTTTCTTAATTAAATCACCAGTTAATGTTTCGTAATAAATTATGCCATTTATA
>JBCNJP010000012.1:20094515-20127515 GCA_039602395.1 Deinandra increscens subsp. villosa | reverse complement strand
TATATTCACGTGTTTCAAGATACAACATTGCAGAATTATATGTCACAATGCTATCTTGTTACATTAACAAATTTCTATTCAAGATACAACATTGCACAGTTACTTGTCACAATGCTATCTTGTTAGGTTTACATTTTTTTTTCATCTCATTTATGATCTATGGTTCTGACGAAACATTTATGATCAAATACCATATGATACATGGCCGTGGCTCCATAGAACCCTCTTCATCCATTGTATCATGCTTGACAATTATATGGTTCTTATAAGGCAAAACATGATCCTAACATAGTAGGATTCAAGAATACTTATCAATTTCCAATTTCTTTGCCCTTGGCAAGGTTTTCTATGTTTTACTGGTCATGGCCAATAACTTTCCACAGGTTTATACGAGGTATCTCGCCTAGGCTTTACCTCGTTTCTACCTACCTCATTGATATTTGGGCTCTCAAAGCCTCCTTTCTTTGTTCCTCTGTAGCATCACCGCCATCATGGTCTGTTATTGATCTACAGAGCTAAAATTTTCACTAGCTTTCAACTTTTATTTTCCTTTGCCCGCAACAAGGTTTTTATAACATTATATTGGTCGTGGCCAATATTCTCCCACAGGTTTATACGAGGTTTCTAGCCTTGGCTTTACCTCGTTTGTACCCGGGACACATCACTCACGCACTTCCCGGTTCAGGTGTGAAACACCTCCCCGTGCGTTTCCCCGAGTGATAGTCAATGGCTTTGCTTTTACTGGCATATAGAAATTATTATTCCCATTTAACACAAACAATATCAATCAATTTATGGTTAAACACCTTACCCGGACACTTCATCAAACTTGAACCGATCATTTTTTTTCCGTTCCCTGAGCACAAGGTTTGAGTTCAAGTACTCCCCGAGTACTTAATTCCCTCAAACCATGGCTCTGATACCAAATTGAAACACTCGTATACAATTTGATGCCAAACATAATCATTTATAACGTTAAGAATCGGTCCCAGAATTTTTTTTTTTACAAAATTTATGATTTATCAATCATGAACTGCCACCATTGTGGCTAAACTTTACAAAAATACCATAAGCTGGTTTGACATCCATAAGTTGTTGAACAACATTTACATGTTTCAAAAACCCAAAATGCGGAACGGATTGTTTGGTCTTCACGTGATCGGTTCTTCGTAGTCTTGATGAGCAATTGAGCATCCTTCAAGTTTTCCCTTTACCTGTAATTCACTCATTTTCAATAGTGAGTTTCTATTACATAAACATGTATAAACATCATTAACAATGATAAATAACAATTAAAATAAGAAAATGGTTCCTAGGCGTATCGCCTAGATCTCCATCATTTCCAAGCGATACGCCTGGAATTTTAGGCGTATCGCCTCCTAATTATCTTGCTCCAAGCGATACGCTTGGAGCCACATTTCCAGGGATTTGGCCGTATTTGCCCAGTTTTATACTTAGAATATTTTTAACAGTTTTTCACAACTTTTGCCAAATTCATCCAAGTTCTTAGAGAACTTCTCCCAGCCATTCCAGGCCTTCAAAACACTATTTTAAGCATGTTTATGAGGAAATATACATACCTTAGTCATGGCTACAATACAATAACCAACCCCGGGTCCACCCGACCCGTTTGACCCGTTAAGGGATTCTCCTTGTGCCAACCCCAAAAGTTATGAACCATATAGGGTCTACTACATGTATTTTGCAACTAAATTCAAATATACAAGCAATTGGCATGATTGTATGCACACACCTTGATTGGTTTTATACATCTATTATGGGTCAAGTTCTTCACATTACCATTTTATTTGAGTTTTTAGGCCCAAGTCACATGATTACATTCTCATTAATCTGCTTGTCACTTGATTGCATAACCATTGTAGTTAATGTCCAAATGACCCATTTAATTCATTTGACCCGTTAAGATAGGTCCTTGCCTTTGGTTTTCCCCAATACCCCATTTGACCACATCTAGGCATTAGGATCTATGGTTCTATAAACCATTTATGATCCTCCTTTCCTTACATTGTATGGGCTCTATAAACCCCTTTCCGCTCATTGTAACTTGTTATTCACTTATTGATTCCTCTGAATCTTACGGTTGGTCATATTTAGTCATTGGAGAACCGTTTAGCAATTGGGCTTCATGGTTCCTAGAACCATTCGTCGCCCATTTAGTAAAACTCATAGATTATTCTATTTGTATGCAATTACACATTTTCATATCTACTACTTGTAACATGAGCAATATTACACATAATTTTGGTTCCTGCAAACCATTATCAATCAGTTACACATTAGCATATGGTTATGGTTTCTATGAACCTTTAGCTAAGAATAACATTTGACCATTTTTATGATTTCTATGAATCATTTGTAAATCAATTGACACCTTTTCACTTTACCAAGGTTCCTATGAACCAATTAGCTAACAATTATCATTTAAGTACATGATTATGGTTCCCATGAACCATTTAACAATCTATCATCACATTAACGTGTGATTATGGTTTCTATAAACTATTTAATACTCATGTAAATTGTTACATACGAGATTCAACATTACACATCTAAGATGTCATAATGTAACCTCGTTTCAATTTATCTTCAATCACTTAGAGCTTAACTCTAGTTGTTAGACTTCATAGTTTTACTCAACCTTACAAATTGCTTCATTAGACATGTCAATCGCTTTACTTGACAATTTGCATTACATATGACTATAGTAACTATGAGTCGTTAACAAAATTTGTAACATGGCATAGATGTTACCTCGTGAGCTTTAACCATTACTACCCGGTTTCTGTCTGCTTCTTCCACTTGGTTACCTACTAAGGTTATCACTCATGTTAGGTTCATATCACAAATTATCAATATAGAAGCAATACAACTTGTTCACTCTTACTAGCTTTTAGAAACATAATTTCTTGTGCAGCATTTTTCAGCAATGCTGCTGTAACAGTCTTAACAGTCCATTTTGACCATTCTATAAAATTTCCCAGCATTCCATGTTCAAACATGGAACGTAGTAGACTGAAAGACCTTTCTAGGCATATATGGTAAACCTTCTAATGATTTTACTATGATTTTATACAATTTTTCTAAAAACAGGACAACAACTTTATTTATTCCAAACAGCATGCTGAGTAATCTGCATAGCTGCGGAAATCATCATTTTTGACCCACTAAATGACTGAATCAGCTTCAGTTTTTATAAAAGTGAGCTGAGGTCGTCTCAAAGACCTTTCCAACCATATAAGCCACACCCTCATTGGATGGTCGAGTAATTTACTACGAATTTTTTAAAACAGGGATAAAACTGATTTTTTTATCACAGCAACTTGTTTTGCTTTCATTAAAAACTCAATTAGACATTTTACCGAACACCTTGTGTGCATACATATATGCATACACATAACCCCATCCCTTGAATATCTAATTAACCATTTAGCATAGTGTTCATGAAATCCATCACCAACCCATCATTATTTCATCATATAACATCATATTCGAGCAAGAATTTAACTAATGCAAGCAATTTAACCACTCTCTTAAGTGGTCATCTAGCATGGAGGTTCAAGTATGAGAATTTGGTGACTACTTCATCAATTTCTACTCAAGATAGAAATTTATACTCAAGATAGAAATTTATGCAACATATAAGGATTCTAACATCTTGAGATTCATATTACATCAACAATTTGTAGATTTGAACCCCTAATTTTCGAGATTAACACATGCAACATAATGGGTTTTACTTACTTGATGCAATGATGTGTTTAGAAGGGTAAAAGCACATCCAATTTTCTCTTGGTGACAAAAATTACAGCTTATAAGCACCTTGACTGTAGAATTTTGGAGCAAAGATGAAGAAGAAGGGTGGGGGGTCGAAGTCCAGGTCGTTCATACGACCTCCCCCTCTTTCTTTTCCCTTTTTGTTTATTCATCTATTAATAAATTACAATTCTGGCTCCTTAAAGTCAGCCTTTGTTTTAATTTTAACAATAATATCATGTTACACAATATACCCCATAGTTTCACATAAAAGTAATTTCTACTAATATTTGAGGCTATTTAAGTTACTAGATTATACTGACTGGACGTTAACGGGAATTCAATTGTTAAAAAATTGGGATATTACAACTTGTGAAGCTAGTATTGGTGAGAATGATCAAGAGAAACTACAGCATATATTTGCCAATTCAGAAAAACCATTATATGCCGGTTGTGAGAACTTCTCTAACCTTAGTGGTGTGTTGAAACTGTTTAACCTAAAGTCAAACTACGGGTGGAGTGATAATAGTTTACAAGTCTATTAGAGATTTTGCATTAAATGCTTCCCAAATACAAATGAGTTACCTATATCCTTATACCAAGCTAACAAAGTTGATGTGTCTAATGGGATTGAAAGTTAAAAGAATACATGCATGTCCAAACAATTGTATGTTGTATAGAAATGAGTTTAAAAAAAAGTCATAAATGTGTTAAATGTGGTGCATCGAGGTACAAGCGAGTGATAATAGTTTTACAAGTCTATTAGAGATTTTACGGGTGGAGTGATAACAGTTTTACAAGTCTAATAGAGATTTTGCATGAAATGCTTCCTAAAGACAAATGAGTTACCTATATCCTTATACCAAGCTAAAAAATTGTTGTGTCTAATGTGATTGAAAGTTAAAAGAATACACGCATGTCCAAATGATTGTATGTTGTATAGAAATGAGTTTCTAAAAAGTCATAAATGCGTTAAATGTGGTGCATCGAGGTACAAGCGCAAAACCGAGAAAGAAGAATATGATGAAGATGTGTCAAAATATGGACCACCGGCTAAATTATTATGGTATTTCCTCATTATACCGAGACTGAAATGTCTATTTGCTAATGATAAAGAAGCAAAATTATTGTGTTGGCATTCTGAGGGGCGTAAAGATGATGGAAAGTTAAGACATGTGGCAGATTCACCTTAGTGGAGAAATATTGACTGGAAATTTCCTGATTTTGGCAAGGAGATTAGAAATATACGATTTGGTCTTAGTTCAGACGATATCAATCCCTTTAGAAACATGATAGTCGTCATAGTACATGGCCAGTTCTTCTTTGCATATACAACCTCCCTCCAGGGCTATGCATGAAACGTAAATACATAATGATGTCTTTGTTAATTCAGGGTCCAAAACTACCTGGTAATGAAATTGATGTTTATTTATCTCCTTTCATTGATGACTTGAAAACACTATGGAGTACAGGCGTAAAGGTTTATGATGCTTATAAAAAGGAGAACTTCAACTTGAGAGCCATAACTTTTTGCACATAAGCGACTTTCCAGCATACGCCAATCTGTCTGGATATAGTATAAAAGGTAAAAAAAGCTTGTCCTGTATGTCAAGAAGAAACTAATTAGACACGGTTAAATCATTGCAAAAAAGTCGTGTATATGGGACATCGACGATTTCTTCCAAGAAATCACCATTTTCGAAATAAAACTACGGAGTTTAATGGAAAGACAGAACCTGAAATAGCTAGTATTAATTTTGATGCATTCAAAAGTTGAAAATATAAACACAGTGTTAGGAAAAGGAAATCGTGCTGAGGAAACAGGAAGCAACTAGAGAAAGAAGTCAATTTTTTGGGATTTACCTTACTGGAAATGTTTGGAAGTTCGACATTGCCTAGATATAATGCGTATTGAAAAAAATATATGTGATAGTTTGTTGGTATTATTGTTAGACATCCCTGGAAAAAGTAAAGATGGAGGTAATGTGCGTAAAGACATGGAAGAAATGGGGATACGTAAAGAGCTTGCCCCTGTTGAGAGAGGCACACGTATTTATCTGCAACATGCATGCTATATCAAGTCAAAAGCAGATAAAACAAGTTTTTGTCAATGCTTAAACGATATTAAGGTTCCATCCAGCTATTCTGCAAACATTAAAAGATTGGTGTCAATGAATGACTAAAATTTGCTTGGTATGAAGTCTCATGATTTTCATGTTTTGATGACACATATGATTCCTATTGCAATCCGTGGACTATTACCAGAGAACATCCGACATACAATTACAAAACTCTGTTTTTTTTAACATGATCCACTCAAAGGTGATGGATCCTGAAGCCTTGGATGAATGGCAAATGGAAAATTATCAAGACCATTTGTGAACTAGAGATGTACTTTCCACTGTCCTTTTTTAATGTGTTGGTTCACCTAGTAAGCCATATAACTATAGAAATCAAGGCTTGTGGTCCTGCATTTCTATGTTACATGTACCCTTTTGGAAGATATATGGGTTTCTTAAAGGGTTATGCAAGAAACCGTAATCGACCTGAGGGCAGTATTGTTAAAGGCTATTCTTCCGAAGAGGTGACCGAGTTCTGCACAGGTAATATATCATAACTTTTATAATATACTTTAATTTTGTACAGATTAATTTACAACATAACAATTTGGGTCGACTTGTAGGTGTTGGAGTAGTTGGTGCCAAATTAATCTTCCCAAGTCAAGACAATCTACAACTTGCACATTTTGTTGTGTTGCAACACATGACATGTTTGTCTCCTATTTTAAAGACCACATGGAAATACAACAGTTGACACAATTACAGAAGTCAGAGATATGGTAACAAAAGAAACATAATGAGGAATTTCCTAAATGGATGAAGAATAAGGTTTCGGAAACACGTGTCCAACCAAATGTGGATGTAGCTGTAGAGAAGTTGGGAAATGGGCCAGAGTTTACAGTAAAATCCTACCAGGGGTATGATATCAATGGTTATACATTGTACACCAAAAATCAAGATGATAAAAGTGTTATGCAAAATAGCGGAGTTACACTAATAGACGCAGCTTTAGAATTCAATGGAATGGATTATAATGCAAGATTAAAAATCGCCAAAGACTCATATTATGGTCTTATAGAAGAAATTTGGGAGTTAAATTATTATCCATTCACTATACCTCTATTTAAATGTAAGTGGGTCAATAATCGTTCGGGTGTTAAAGTTGATGAACATGATTTCACACTTGTCGACCTAGCAACAAATGGGTATAAATCAGAACCATTTATTCTTGCAAGTCAAGCCAATCAAGTGTTTTTTCTCAAAGATCCGAGCAAACCAAGATACCACATAGTATTGCAAGGTAAACGACGTATTCTTGGTGTTGATCATGTTATTGACGAGGAAGAATACAACCACTTTGATGAACTACCACCATTTTCTATCCATATTCAACCGTTAAATGACCGTGGAACTGATGGTACCACATACTTACGATCCGCTCACAACGAAGGAATATATATTGATAAAACAAGCTGAGTGAAATTATCAAGGTTGATATAACATATCCCTAATATATACATACATAAATATATATATACATATACTAGTTTTTGATACCCGTGCCACGCACGGGCGGATTTTTAATAAAATAATACTTATAATAACATTTTATAATAAATGTAATTAGATAATTGGAAATAAAGAGAAAAAAAACAACATTCGATTACATATATATACTTCAAGCTTGAATATTTAATTGAACACAATACTTCTTAGGTCGGAATAAAAAAAAATTTACTTTATAAATCGTTATATATACTTCTTACGATTGAAATTATATATTAAGTCCAATTTGAAGGTTAGCAAACCTTTCACGCATAAACAAACAAATAGTTGCCACTTATATTAAAGAGATGTCTAATCAATTTAAAAACAATTTGTAATAGTTGCCACTTGCATCGCACGGAGAGAATTTAAAATATGATAATTATAATAACATATTATAGTAAATGTATTTTGATAAGCGGAATAAAAGAAGAAAAAACATTCGAAAATGCGAAGCGAAAATATTAACATGGCAAATAATTTTATAGAAAACATCCAATGTTCCTTTGTTCTCAAAACCGTAGGGTGGAGATGAGCCCAAAATAAGTTTTTCTTTATGGTCAATATTAAATGTAATAGTTTTCGTAAACCATCTACTCTTGTGACTTATATGTGCTAGCAATCTAGCATTCTGAGTTATTTATAAGATATTCAATAATCATAATAACTCATAATAGCATTAGTACACCTGATTATATCTTATATTATAACTGTTCGTTTCCAAAATGCATCACAGGGCTATCTCTTTATCAATATCAATGGTCTATGCAACATAACACAATGCAACTTCAGAATATGCAAGATCATTCAAAAAATTCACTTAAAACTTTTAAAACTTAAAGTGGCCAGATAAGCAAGATAGATGATCATATGGTGTTGATTAGGATTCGGTCAATGATCTAACCCAAAACAACATTTTCGAACGGGTTTGATTGCACATACACAATTGAAAAAAAAAACATGCTCCATTTTCAGAACATGTTAATTATTATTGTGACCTTCTACTCACTCCATTACCAATGGTTCTTCGTGAAATGGGATCTTGCTTCAATGTGGAAATGCCAAATGTGAACATAACTTTCACAACTTGTCAGCCCCACAAAATTATATGAGTTCAAGTAATACAATAAGCTAAAATAAGTGACCAGTCAAGCACAATTTCATGAACAAAACCTTAAAACAAATATTAAAGCAATAAAACCCAATCAAGTCCATTATCTTAGAAAACAAACAGAACAATACAACAATTATTACCTTCAAAGAAGTTCCAATGGCGAAGGCTAATATTCCATAGCCAAACACGTCTGATTTTAAACCTACAGGAAGATAATCGTAGAAGAATAAGAAGTCAAAAAAAATGGCTTAATCCAAAAAACCAAAACAAATATGATGAGTTATAACATAACTATGTACATAAACTGAATTTACAATTTAGAACTCCTGACAGTTTAGAACTCCTAATAAAACCAGAACATATAGTTAAGAAATACTAATAAAGCCAGTTTCCAAACAAATGAAAAAAAAGGCCTAATAGTAAAAGTTTAATGGGTTTTACCTCACATGACCATTACAAAGAAGCACCCAGTCATCGAAGTTGTTTTAGTACTGTTCATCCATACTCATTTTTCCACTTCCACACCTTTCATTTTTCTTTCTCTCATGATTTTTTTCTCCACCACAACCTATCAAAAAGCCAATGTGAGATGAATATAAGAAAATCAGCCACATATAAATATCGAGAGTAGAGGTGGCCATTCTGACCCACTTAGTAATCTTGGTTGCCTTTAGTAATCCTGGTTATCATTGGACTTGTTTTATAAGAGATGCCCACAACCCAATAGACATCAGATTATCAAATGAGGGGGCATTTTAATATATAATCAAGCCCTGTAAATATTCTTAATGTATCAGCAGGCGCCGACCTGAAATATAACTCCGATATGGAGCAAATCTGGAGCTGATTGAGTGCCTTCAGCATCTTTTTATAAATAATCAAAAAAAAAGTTTCTCATGTTTTGGAATAACATAAAAAAGTAACAAAGTGCAAGATAAAAATGTTTTGCAAGGAATAAAGGTTTTGAGTTGACCCATTTTGACTGGTTACGATATTCATTCTTCCTTGTTTCAGGCATGAGCATTATTCATCATCAACCCCCATCTGGTGGGAAACAACCCTTTACTAAACTGGTAATTGTATGGATTTCATAAGTTAGAAAACCCCTAATGGTAACCATCCGTACAATCTTACCGGTATCTAAAAGATGAAGCCTTCACGTATATAATTTCTATCATGCAACCTCTATCCCTCCCCTGACCCCTCATCTTAAATTTGTATGTGTATGAACAGTTTAGGGCATGACCGGAATTCGGAATGCTTCTTGATCTTTGATCAAAGTGTAAATTGTGAGTTAGTAATCAACACACATTTAGAAACGTGAAAAAATCTGATTCGAAGCACTTAGCTATCATCAAACATTAATTGCACTTCATTATATATATTTTTATATCTTACACTAAAAGAATAGGAATGTGATGGTGAATCAAGAGCAATGTACATGATAGCTAAAACATTTTAGGAAGCTGAAAAACTGAAGGCAATAGGAACGAAAGCCAAAAAAAGTAGGCAGTCAATAGAAGATACCATAAAACAAAAAATACTAATAGATACCTGACAACAACGCACAGATCACCGTGTAATAGCAAGATCAATAAGTTATAATCTGTATACTTAAACAATAACATGTAAAACATACTTAAAAACCCCTAAAATTATGAGAAATTATTATATGTATGAACACTCTGAACAATAATTTCAACAATACTGAATATGAACAAAAACATAAATTTTTAAATTTTAGAGTTGGAATAACCGTCGATTAATAGAAATAAAACAATTCATGTTGTAATCAACATAAATGAAACCCAAATTTCAAACAGAGAAGTTGAAGTTGATATCAAAATCGTTCTCTTCTCTGTGAAAAAAGAAGCACACAACAAAGTATAATAGGGTTTATCAAGTTACTCAAATAAACTAAGAAGGAAATAGTAGATGGGGATATATCGGAGGCGAATCATTGAAATCAACATAAGTTAACCTAATTTTGAGTTTAGCATATAAAATTGACCTGATCGTCCATAGAGTAAATGGTTCCAACACCTGCAAAAAAGAACATGAATCAGATTTAACCAATTCTCAAAATTAAATACATGTTCAAAATTCAGTTGATCGCATACTAAAAAACCCTAGTGCAGAGGACAAATCTGTTTGTATTCAAATAAAGATCATGAATACATATTAGTCACATCATAAATTTGGAGCTTCATGTGTATTACTAACCAACCATAAGAAATCGGTAAATACACCTTCATGAATAATACAAAAGGATCAATAAACACTACATAAGGGCAAAATCAGTGAAGAAAGACCTAGAATTAAAGGATTGACAACGATAAAATTCATTAATCAACACTAAAACACAGTATTATTGAAGAGAGAAAAAAACCTAAAACCTTACCTTTGAGACAAAGAGAGAGGAGACGGACGCCAACGATGTAGTTGAGGAAAACGAAAGCAGATGTTGAAGATTAATTCTTGAAGGAGAGGAACGACGATCAAATTTTAGGGTTACAAAATCTTCAACCTTCAAAATCGCCAGATGGGGTAGACGAATCGGGAGATTGAAACGAAGAAGATGAGAAAGAGGGTTTAAAAGAAGAAATAAGAATTGCAATCGATCTTCGTGGAATGAGTGAGATGACGCCTCTTCGATGATTCGGTGGAGCGGAGAAGACGAACGGAGATCACGAATCAGCAGGCAGAGAAGATTTGTGCGTGAATGAGGGGAATGAGGCGTGATTAGGGTTTTTAGTTGTAAAACGGAAATGCGAAGGATGGGTGAGTCATTTAGGCGGCCGCTGTTGAGTAATATGCGGTAGAGTAAGTGGTGTAAACCATTTGAGCGGGAAAATGAAAAAAAAGGATTGTTGTGATGATGTCATGTGGCATCCAATCTTTTCATATATATATTATATAGAAGATTAAAGCTGGTTATTAATACAACCCTTTTATTTTTTTTTGCAGGAATGATCGAAAACCAATAAAAGAGATAAAGATCTAGCAGACTTGAGAATTTATTTATTTGTAATTTTTTTTTAAAAAAACGATACATTTATTTTTGAGTATTAATATTATATGTCTGTGTTTCATTATTAGCTTTTTGCATAATAAAAATCTTTAAATCCAGATACATAAATGTTTTATTTTTTTCTTGTAATTAGCTTTATTAATAAATTATATTATTAATAAACTTAACGAATTTCATACTCAAAAACTAAATTAGGCTAATATATTTATATCTCCTAATAAACCTAAAAGGATTGGAGTGCTTTACTATTTCCCGTCGACGTTCTTTTTTTTTCCAGTCCGCCCTAATCTATTGCGGCTTAACACTAAGTACGACGGGTTTTCACCCAACTCACGAGTATTCTTTCAATTCGTTGCCAATCGAAGTCCCTGCTCAAGATCGATTTCACAATTTGTTTGCGTGCTGCCATCAGATGCCTTAATTGAAGTCCATGTTTAGGTGTCTTGGTGTTAAGGTTTGATCGTATCATTTTGATTTCTTGTTGGGTTCGATTCCAAGTTCTTTTTTTAGAGTTTTTTTCTCAATTGTTTCATACCCTAGCGTTTTTCCATAAGTCGTTGCTAAAGTGGTTCACATTCGAAGCCACAGATTGTTGTTTAAAGTTGTGTGTGTTTTTGTTTCAATCTTATGTTTGGCTCTATCTCTGGCCATCCGAATTTTAATCAATCTTTTCAAGAGATCTGGGTGGATGTTCTTTTATTTGTGGTGTATGATTATATTTGTTGAGAATGAAGTATGAATGTTAGCTTTTTATAATTATATTTGATTTATTTAGGATCAAGTTTACAATTGTGTTCAGTTAAATGGACAAAAAGAGCAAGCGAGGAGTTGGGATATGTAAGAAGAAGTTTAAAGATCCTGACAAATAAACAATTGAATTCAATTCAATTGGGAGAGAGATCGGAAAACATAAAGATCTTTTATGTCATGGGTTGGTGTAGAGTTTAGAAAAGAGATTCCATATCATAAAGTAGCCAGAGATATAGACAAAAATCTATATGATGATATATGGGAGCTCATAAGGTAATTTATTGTTTTTTCTTTTAATTTTAAAATTGTTACTTTTATGTTAACTGTAATGTTTTTTTTTTCAAACATGTAGGTAACATTTAAGATACCAAATGATAATGCGAAGAAAACTATTTTGACACAAGGCAAAGCCATAATGAAAAACTTCCGATGTTCACTTGTAGGATTGATGGAATCATGGGAAGATAGATGGAGACAACTTGTAGGATTGATGGAATCATTTTGTCAAGCTATCCATGTCTAGCTAATATTAAAGCTAAGGAGTCAAAAATACGATTTGTGAGCAAAGCGAAAAAAATCCAGTCACAAATTTATTTGAACTTGGACCTAATTTGTTATCAAAGGCGGAGACGAAGAAAGATGGTACTGATAATAAAAGTGGAAAAGATGTAGTTTCTGAAGTAGATGGGAAGAAACGTAAGCGCGGAGGGCGTAAACGTTTAGAGGCAGAGATATCGAGAAAGGAGAGAGACGTCATTGAGCAAGATCAGGATCAGGTTATCGCATCGGCGGAGGTGAGCCTAAAGAGACGTGACTCTAGTTGTGCGCCCCATATAGAAATCGAGTTAGTACGTTTAAAAGTTTACTTACTATCTCTTTTTAAATAAATTTGTTTACTAAAGGTGTTTGTGTTTGCAGTCAATCAGTACATGTTACCTTATACGGCCATTCAACGATAGTAGTCCCGATTTAATTGTAGCTAGAGGACAATTGTATCCTACATCTCAGAGGACTTTACATGGTTGTACGATAGCTGATGGTTTCGTGGAAGTACAAGTAGACGATGTAAACCAAGAATATAGAAGTTATCAAGTCGCACCTGAGACAGAGACCGATGAGTTAATTAAATTGGGAGATGCATAAGGTCAATGTATTTAGTGGCCAGAGAACGATGAGTTAAATAAATTGGGAGATGCACAAGGTCAATTTATTCAGTGCCCGAGAAAATACATAAAGGTATATTTTATATAAATAATGATTGTATATTACTATATTTGTTGTTATACTAATATCTTTTAATAATATACAGATTTTGAATGACGATTCTTCAGAGCATTCTAATATTGCCCAACGGCAAAGTGTATCATTGTCTGCCTCTCAATCTCTCTGTAGTGTAAATGCAGAATCGTCTCGACATTCTTCGAGTCCAGTTTATAGGCCACAAGTAGTTCTTAAAATATATTTTACAATTTATTTTAGTTATGTAATATGTTTTTTTGTCAACGTAGTTTGAGAAAACATATTCATGTCAACATCCACAACTAATGACTTTAGAAGATAGAAAAATTCATTTGTTAACAGCATGACATGACTTTTCTTAATCTGGTAATCACTTTTTTCTAATATACACACATATATATGTGTGTATGTATATGTACATAGAGTAAATTGGTATATTATCTTTTTTGCTAATGTTGTTATCGAGCCTATCATAAAAAAATGAAAAAAATGCTAGTCTTTTGACTAAGATAAAGAAAAGGAAGAAGTCTAGAAATATATATAGATTAGCGGAAAATTTGGTTGTCTAGCGAATGAAACTCCCATAATATAAGTGAAGTCGCCAATGGGGATGTATAACGAATTAATTACTGAGAATGTTGAAATACAAGCGTTACTACGAGTATGTCTTAACAAAGGGGTGGTGATGACCTGTCGTTGGGGTCATACAAAAACCTAACTTTACCTATAGACAGGGTAAGTCGAGTATCGTATCCACGAGGAGCATGTGGTTAGTGTTACATGTTTTATTTAGATTATTTAAACTAAATTATCTAAAAAGCAAAAAAGTGTAAAAGTTGATTTGATTTGTGAAAATCGTAAACTTAAATAAAAATAACTAGATTGCAAATAATAATTGAATGATATGATCATACCTAGGGTTCAGGTTTACAAAATCCATATTGTTCTCAACTGCTTAACTAGGAGGTCCTTAAGGGGGAAGGTGCGAAGGAATAGCTTGTGACAACCCGAGTTCTAACTTAAGTGGTTATAACGTGCGAGTTACCGGGTTCATTTACAATTAAGGGTTGTGACGTGTGAACCTTTTACATAAGCTAAACCAGACTCAGTTTACCAACTAAGCTGATCCTAGGATATATAAACAATCAAGATTAATCAAGAAATTGAACGAACCCTACACCCAGGTAGGATCATCTAGAATTTAGCCAATCATATTAATCAACAAATCTAGTACTGTCAGTATAAGATTCATCAAAAACAATTAACCAAATAACCAAACACAATTAAATAGGATAAAACAGTAAACTAAAAAACTCAAACCAAAAGTCTTTGCTCTCGAACGAACGTCAAGACAATGAAAACTAATTTGATCGATGTTGCTCCTTCTCGTTTTGCGTGCACAGCAGCCAAGAAGGCTGCTGCCTTCTTCCGGCCGTCACTTCAAACCCTGCGTGCGTCTCCTTCCGAAATCCCCCTTTCCCTTCACGTAATGTTTTTTCTTTATTTCTTCCTTATTGGGCCAAAGCCCAATTTTCCATTTGATGTTCCTGTATACACGAGAGAATTCAAAATAGATACATGTTCACTTGTTTTCTTTTTATTTCAGTCTTTTCAATCAATATAAAACAAACGTAAACTAATAATTCATGTAAGTTTATATTCTTCAATTCCCACCGTACAAGTTATAAAAACTTAGCAAAACAATTATTTTATATCCTCCATTGGTGTATTTAGCATGAAATTAATATGAAATATAGTGTATCTAAACACCACTCATCACATTCTCCGACTTAAACCTTTTTCATCCCGAAAAAGAGATGCAATGGAATCATAATTAGTAAGCTAATTTTATTGCAATTCATTTCAAACACGACATGAATCTATATTAACTGTGATTGTCAATATATTTTGTCCACTTTAAACTCAACCCGTCTAATCCCAACCAAATGCATTGTGCTTAGTAATGTACAAATTACCAGCATGTTTAATTGTCCCCACGCCCGAGCATACATAGCAAAACCTACCCAACCTCATGGTTTCTTGAGGATTCACTAGCTCACAACTTGAGAAGACCATGCACTATCATTATGACACAATAGGGATTAAGTCTATTTATTTTCCCTTCTACATGATAACCGATACTTACCTCCCATTATTTTCTCAATTTCTTCTCATTATTTTGATAATTTTGCAACTTTTTTTTCTTTTTTTTCCTTTTTTTTCATTTTTTTTCAAATATAGAACTACCAATTTATTAGGTGGTGGTGTCATAATAGTAGAAACATGGTGTGTGATAGAGGAATACTGGGTATAAATACCACTCACAACCCGTTTTTACTGGGACTCAGTTTTTTAAGCCATGCATACCGAGATGGAAAACTAAACACATATATTCATTAAGATCATTGCACGCACATTGGTGTTCATAAGTTTAGCTGGAGCCTACCAACATATCACAAGTTAGATGCATTTTCAGCCCTAGAAATCCACTTCATGTATAAGCATCAACCTACCAATTTTTCTATCATTTTTCATATATGCAAAAACTCTTTTTCAGGACTTAAATCATTTTACCACCAATCACACAACCGACTTTATTCACAAAACCAAATGTAAAAATATATAAATGAACTAACTTAACTAAACTAACATGCAAAACACAAAATTAATCATTCTTAACTAAATTGAGAAAAGGAACGCGTTCACCTGATTTCGTAGTCGTAGCGAGATCCTTAAGTGTTGTGTCGATCTACAAAGTCCTTCTCATAACCTGCAAAACTTAGCAATATTTGTGTAGAAGCGAGCTTCTCACATCAATTAGCACGCAATAATTTTAAAGTTTTTCAATTTTTCTCATTTTTTGAACCGGACTCAAAAATCACGAGTTGAAACAAAAAGCTAGTAAACCCCATGTTTTCGATTAAAAACAATTAATTTAAAAAAAATAAAAAATAAATAAAATAAAATAAAAATCCTAAACTCACTTTCGTAGGAATCATGGTTGCATTTAGCATATGTAACAAGCCTTTTAAACCCCTCGGTAGCCCGAGTGGACGAGTAAAGTCTCGTGAAGGTTTCTAGTGAACACATCCACAAAGTTCACCGGGCTGCCTTCCGGAAGCGCTAAGTTTAAGGTCCTCAGCCAGACCATACCTGATTTAAAGCTCATGGTGGTCTTAGTGAACACTTACCTACTGAGTTCCCAATGTAGGCTCGGTAGCTAACATGCCACATCCAGATTTGCTTGATGATTTGTGGCATGTTCAGTGAATAAAATTAGATGTTGCGGGGCCATTGCTTGATAACTTGCCCAATGTCTTGTACCACACCTTTCTACTTCGCGGCCTTGAATCACCATCCTTAACTTTATTCTTTGGGATTACCTCGGTGTTTGATTCTTCAGGAAGACTTGTCTTTTGTTCTTCTTCCTCTTCATCACCCCAACAGTCTGCTTCACCTTCAGCACTTCAGCAATTGAGGGAATCATCGGTGTGGTATTAGCCTCCACAACCTCCTCCCCTACTTGAGAATGGAGCATCCTTTCAAGATCCTCCGCAGATGGTGAAATGGACTCTTCTTCTTGAATTTTTATCATTAATACCTCATGTTTGAATTTTAAGAATTCGAATCGTAGTTGATCCGAAAGCGTGGGTCGTGATAACAACTTATCAGCAGTGGAGAAAAGCAACTCCAAACGAGCGATGTTTTCTTCTTTACAGTGTTGCAAAAGTCGTCGGAGTCGGCCGAGGAATCGCCGGAGAGTCGGAAGGCGGTGGTGCTCCGTCGCGATTTCTTAAAATCGACCTAAAAATCGTTGACCAAGTCAACGTCTTTAAATCTGGGTTTTTAACCCTATATGTTGCGAAGCAATCGGAAGATATGGAGGATCGCCGGAAGATTTGGAGGATCGCCGGAAGATTTGGAGGGTCACCGGAAGATTTGTAGCATCATCGGAAGAAGTCGGCATAGGAAATTATCGGAGCCAAGCAGGGATGAGCAAAGTGGCGGCTAAAGTTTCTCTAAAAGTCTAAAACCCTACCAACTATATTAATTACTAATCGGACCTACCAATTTACATGATACTTACAACTATACCCTCTTTATTTAAGAATAGTCAACAATAACCCTTTATTTTTTCTTTTATTTTAGATTTATCAATATTAAAATTAAAATACTAATAAAATATTTAATACTTCTAACAATATTTCCACGTTAAAAAGACTTTTTTATATATATTTGTCATCTGAATTATATTTATGTTTAATTATATAGTTATATATAGATAAATTTTATATATATTTATTTTTATATAAAAAAGGCGATCCGACTTCTCCCGAGGAATCCCCGAGGAATCCGAGGAGTCACTCCAAGGACGACGGCTGCCTCGACTCCGACTTCCGAATTCCGCAACCTTGCTTCATTAAATTCCCAAATATAAAAGATTGCTGAAGATGACCGTGTGATAAAAAGAAAAAAAAATCAATTTTATGTGTTTGTATGGAATGCAAAAATTTCAAGGAACTTAAGGATAAAAATGATATTGAACATCATTTGCTAAGACATGGTTTTATGTATTATTGCACCGGTTGGTCAAGACATGGGGAATCACTTGCTAATTGCAGCACAACATTGACTAGTATAGTCAATAATGATGATGAGAACAATGATCCATATACTAGTAACGACAATGACAATTTTAATCAGGGCAATGATAATTTTAACGACATGTTTAATAATTGTGTAACACCCGCATACAATTTCATGCCAAACATAATTATTTTTAATGTGAAGAATCGGTCCCAGATTTTTTTTTTTACAAAACTTATGATTTATCAATCATGAAATGCCACCATTGTGGCTAAACTTTACAAAAATACCATAAGCTGGTTTGACATCCATAAGTTGTTGAACAACATTTACATGTTTCATAAACCCAAAATACGGAATGGATTGTTTGGTCTTCACGTGATCGGTTCTTCGTAGTCTTGATGAACATCCTTCAAGTTTTCCCTTTACATGTAATTCACTCACTTTCAATAGTGAGTTTCTATTGCATAAACATGTATCAACATCATTAACAATGATAAATAACAATTAAAATCAGAAAATGGTTCATAGGCGTATCGCCTAGATCTTCATCATTTCCAAGCGGTACACCTGGAATTTTAGGTGTATCGCCTCCTAATTATCTTGCTCCAAGCGATACGCTTGGTGTCACGTTTCCAGGGATTTGGCCGTATTTGACCAGTTTTATAGTTAGAATATTTTTAACAGTTTTTCACAACTTTTGTCAAATTCATCCAAGTTCTTAGAGAACTTCTCCCAGCCATTCCAGGCCTTCAAAACACTATTTTAAGCATGTTTATGAGAAAAAAATACATACCTTAGTCATGGCTAAAATTCAATAACCAACCTGGGGTCCACCCGACACGTTTGACCCGTTAAGGGATTCTCCTTGTGCCAACCCAAAAAGTTATAAACCATATAGGGTCTACTACATGTATTTTGCTCCTTCTCGTTTTGCGTGCACAGCAGCCAAGCAGCCAAGAAGGTTGCTGCCTTCTTCCGTCCGTCACTTCAAACCCTCCGTGCGTCTCCTTCCGAAATCCCCCTTTCCCTTCACGTAATGTTTTTTCTTTATTTCTTCCTTATTGGGCCAAAGCCCAATTTTCCATTTGATGTTCCTGTATACACGAGAGAATTCAAAATAGATACATGTTCACTTGTTTTCTTTTTATTTTAGTATTTTCAATCAATATAAAACAAAAGTAAACTAATAATTTATGTAAGTTTATTTTCTTCAATTCCCACCGTACTAGTTATAAAAACTTAGCAAAACATTATATTTTTATATCCTTCATTGGTGTATTTAGCATGAAATTAATATGAAATATAGTGTATCTAAACACCACTCATCACATTATCCGAATTAAACCTTTTTCATCCCGAAAAAGAGATGCAATGGAATCATAATTAGTAAGCTGATCTTATCGCAATTCGTTTCAAACACGACATGAATCTACATTAACTGTGATTGTCAATATATTTTGTCCACTTTAAACTCAACCCGTCTAATCCCAACCAAATGCATTGTGCTTAGTAATGTACAAATTACCAGCATGTTTAATTGTCCCCACGCCCGAGCATACATAGCAAAACCTACCCAACCTCATGGTTTCTTGAGGATTCACTAGCTCACAACTTGAGAAGACCATGCACTATCAATATGACACAATAGGGATTAAGTCTATTTATTTTCCCTTCTACATGATAACCGATACTTACCTCCCATTATTTTCTCAATTTCTTCTCATTATTTTGATAATTTTGCAACTTTTTTTTCTTTTTTTTCCTTTTTTTCATTTTTTTTCAAATATAGAACTACCAATTTATTAGGTGGTGGTGTCATAATAGTAGAAACATGGTGTGTGATAGAGGAATACTGGGTATAAATACCACTCACAACCCGTTTTTACTGGGACTCAGTTTTTTAAGCCATGCATACCGAGATGGAAAACTAAACACATATATTCATTAAGATCATTGCACGCACATTGGTGTTCATAAGTTTAGCTGGAGCCTACCAACATATCACAAGTTATATGCATTTTCAGCCCTAGAAATCCACTTCATGTATAAGCATCAACCTACCAATTTTTCTATCATTTTTCATATATGCAAAAACTCTTTTTCAGGACTTAAATCATTTTACCACCAATCACACAACCGACTTTATTCACAAAACCAAATGTAAAAATATATAAATGAACTAACTTAACTAAACTAACATGCAAAACACAAAATTAATCATTCTTAACTAAATTGAGAAAAGGAACGCGTTCACCTGATTTCGTAGTCGTAGCGAGATCCTTAAGTGTTGTGTCGATCTACAAAGTCCTTCTCATAACCTGCAAAACTTAGCAATATTTGTGTAGAAGCGAGCTTCTCACATCAATTAGCACGCAATAATTTTAAAGTTTTTCAATTTTTCTCATTTTTTGAACCGGACTCAAAAATCACGAGTTGAAACAAAAAGCTAGTAAACCCCATGTTTTCGATTAAAAACAATTAATTTAAAAAAAATAAAAAATAAATAAAATAAAATAAAAATCCTAAACTCACTTTCGTAGGAATCATGGTTGCATTTAGCATATATAACAAGCCTTTTAAACCCCTCGGTAGCCCGAGTGGACGAGTAAAGTCTCGTGAAGGTTTCTAGTGAACACATCCACAAAGTTCACCGGGCTGCCTTCCGGAAGCGCTAAGTTTAAGGTCCTCAGCCAGACCATACCTGATTTAAAGCTCATGGTGGTCTTAGTGAACACTTACCTACTGAGTTCCCAATGTAGGCTCGGTAGCTAACATGCCACATCCAGATTTGCTTGATGATTTGTGGCATGTTCAGTGAATAAAATTAGATGTTGCGGGGCCATTGCTTGATAACTTGCCCAATGTCTTGTACCACACCTTTCTACTTCGCGGCCTTGAATCACCATCCTTAACTTTATTCTTTGGGATTACCTCGGTGTTTGATTCTTCAGGAAGACTTGTCTTTTGTTCTTCTTCCTCTTCATCACCCCAACAGTCTGCTTCACCTTCAGCACTTCAGCAATTGAGGGAATCATCGGTGTGGTATTAGCCTCCACAACCTCCTCCCCTACTTGAGAATGGAGCATCCTTTCAAGATCCTCCGCAGATGGTGAAATGGACTCTTCTTCTTGAATTTTTATCATTAATACCTCATGTTTGAATTTTAAGAATTCGAATCGTAGTTGATCCGAAAGCGTGGGTCGTGATAACAACTTATCAGCAGTGGAGAAAAGCAACTCCAAACGAGCGATGTTTTCTTCTTTACAGTGTTGCAAAAGTCGTCGGAGTCGGCCGAGGAATCGCCGGAGAGTCGGAAGGCGGTGGTGCTCCGTCGCGATTTCTTAAAATCGACCTAAAAATCGTTGACCAAGTCAACGTCTTTAAATCTGGGTTTTTAACCCTATATGTTGCGAAGCAATCGGAAGATATGGAGGATCGCCGGAAGATTTGGAGGATCGCCGGAAGATTTGGAGGGTCACCGGAAGATTTGTAGCATCATCGGAAGAAGTCGGCATAGGAAATTATCGGAGCCAAGCAGGGATGAGCAAAGTGGCGGCTAAAGTTTCTCTAAAAGTCTAAAACCCTACCAACTATATTAATTACTAATCGGACCTACCAATTTACATGATACTTACAACTATACCCTCTTTATTTAAGAATAGTCAACAATAACCCTTTATTTTTTCTTTTATTTTAGATTTATCAATATTAAAATTAAAATACTAATAAAATATTTAATACTTCTAACAATATTTCCACGTTAAAAAGACTTTTTTATATATATTTGTCATCTGAATTATATTTATGTTTAATTATATAGTTATATATAGATAAATTTTATATATATTTATTTTTATATAAAAAAGGCGATCCGACTTCTCCCGAGGAATCCCCGAGGAATCCGAGGAGTCACTCCAAGGACGACGGCTGCCTCGACTCCGACTTCCGAATTCCGCAACCTTGCTTCATTAAATTCCCAAATATAAAAGATTGCTGAAGATGACCGTGTGATAAAAAGAAAAAAAAATCAATTTTATGTGTTTGTATGGAATGCAAAAATTTCAAGGAACTTAAGGATAAAAATGATATTGAACATCATTTGCTAAGACATGGTTTTATGTATTATTGCACCGGTTGGTCAAGACATGGGGAATCACTTGCTAATTGCAGCACAACATTGACTAGTATAGTCAATAATGATGATGAGAACAATGATCCATATACTAGTAACGACAATGACAATTTTAATCAGGGCAATGATAATTTTAACGACATGTTTAATAACTGTGTAACACCCGCATACAATTTCATGCCAAACATAATTATTTTTAGAGTAAATTACGGTTTTCGTCCTTGTGGTTTGCACAAATTTCGGGTTTAGTCCTTATGTTTCATTTATTACGGATATGGTCCCAAACGTTTGCCAAACCGTTGCGGATTTCGTCCCTGACGTGGATGTCTGTTAAAATTTTCTGTTAAGTAAATGTTAAATGACCATTATACCCTTGTCTTTAATTAATATTTACATAAATACCTTTAAAACTTAAATTATATATTAGTTATCTTCATCATCTCAGATCCCCTTCATCTATCCCAACCCTAAAGCACCTCCGTTCAACTCATCGTCGGCCCCGACCACATTGAACAGAGATGAATAGCACGAAGGTGATGAACCATAAATGTGTGATAGAGTGTGATTCGCAAATTAACACGGAGATCCGCCACGGTGCTTGTCGGAAAAAGGGTCACCGGTGCGCCACCACGGTCGCCGCTGCGAGCACCAACGGAAAAGCAAAGACATGTATCTGGCTTTTGAAATCAAACAAATGGGAGATTAAATCCATTAAACTTATTTTGTTTTGAAACAAAATACCAACGGTGACTAAATGTGAGATTAAATCAAACAAGAATTCAGCTTTTCCGATATCATTTGCTCCTTCATCAATGATTCACAGTGAGACAACCCATATAATTCGCTAATTTCCGATCTCGTCTCTACACCGTGCTAGAATTTGGATTTTTAAATTTTCACTAAAACATATCAACAATGGATCTAGATGGAACCGTTGTTCGATTTCGAACGAAACTGTGTGATCAATTTTATGATTCAATGAGTTTTCATCAAGTTATGCTCGATTGAACGGCTGGTACATTTGTTCATATTCAGTGTTTGTGTACCGGAGACGGTCGGAGATGTCGAGCATCCGAGGTTATGTTCGACGGCAAAGTGGGGCGATTGGGTTTGGGTTAATTTTTGTTTCATTAAAATTAAAACTAAAAGGTAGGGGTATATTAGGGATTTTAAAAAAGTTAACAGATTTTTTTAACGTCTGTTAGGCTCAAGGACCAAATCCGTAACGGTTTGACAAACGTTTGGGACCATATTCGTAATAAATGAAACCTAAGGACTAAACCCGAAATTCGTGCAAACCACAGGGACTAAATCCGTAATTTACTCTTATTTTTAATGTGAAGAATCGGTCCCAGATTTTTTTTTTTACAAAACTTATGATTTATCAATCATGAAATGCCACCATTGTGGCTAAACTTTACAAAAATACCATAAGCTGGTTTGACATCCATAAGTTGTTGAACAACATTTACATGTTTCATAAACCCAAAATACGGAATGGATTGTTTGGTCTTCACGTGATCGGTTCTTCGTAGTCTTGATGAACATCCTTCAAGTTTTCCCTTTACATGTAATTCACTCACTTTCAATAGTGAGTTTCTATTGCATAAACATGTATCAACATCATTAACAATGATAAATAACAATTAAAATCAGAAAATGGTTCCTAGGCGTATCGCCTAGATCTTCATCATTTCCAAGCGGTACACCTGGAATTTTAGGTGTATCGCCTCCTAATTATCTTGCTCCAAGCGATACGCTTGGTGTCACGTTTCCAGGGATTTGGCCGTATTTGACCAGTTTTATAGTTAGAATATTTTTAACAGTTTTTCACAACTTTTGTCAAATTCATCCAAGTTCTTAGAGAACTTCTCCCAGCCATTCCAGGCCTTCAAAACACTATTTTAAGCATGTTTATGAGAAAAAAATACATACCTTAGTCATGGCTAAAATTCAATAACCAACCTGGAGTCCACCCGACACGTTTGACCCGTTAAGGGATTCTCCTTGTGCCAACCCAAAAAGTTATAAACCATATAGGGTCTACTACATGTATTTTGCTCCTTCTCGTTTTGCGTGCACAGCAGCCAAGCAGCCAAGAAGGTTGCTGCCTTCTTCCGTCCGTCACTTCAAACCCTCCGTGCGTCTCCTTCCGAAATCCCCCTTTCCCTTCACGTAATGTTTTTTCTTTATTTCTTCCTTATTGGGCCAAAGCCCAATTTTCCATTTGATGTTCCTGTATACACGAGAGAATTCAAAATAGATACATGTTCACTTGTTTTCTTTTTATTTTAGTATTTTCAATCAATATAAAACAAAAGTAAACTAATAATTTATGTAAGTTTATTTTCTTCAATTCCCACCGTACTAGTTATAAAAACTTAGCAAAACATTATATTTTTATATCCTTCATTGGTGTATTTAGCATGAAATTAATATGAAATATAGTGTATCTAAACACCACTCATCACATTATCCGAATTAAACCTTTTTCATCCCGAAAAAGAGATGCAATGGAATCATAATTAGTAAGCTGATCTTATCGCAATTCGTTTCAAACACGACATGAATCTACATTAACTGTGATTGTCAATATATTTTGTCCACTTTAAACTCAACCCGTCTAATCCCAACCAAATGCATTGTGCTTAGTAATGTACAAATTAACAGCATGTTTAATTTTCCCTACGCCCGAGCATATATAGTAAAACCTACCCAACCTCATGGTTTCTTGAGGATTCACTAGCCCACAACTTGAGAAGACCATGCACCACCATTATGACACAATAGGGATTAAGTCTATTTATTTTCCCTTCTACGTGATAACCGGGACTTACCTCCCATTATTTTCTCAATTTCTTTTCATTTTTTTGATATTTTTGCATTTTTTTTTCTTTTTTTTCATTTTTTTCATTTTTTTTTTCAAATATAGAACTACCAATTTATTAGGTGGTGATGTCATAATAGTAAAAACATGGTGTGTGAGAGAGGAATACTGGGTATAAATACCACTCACAACTCGTTTTTGCTGGGACTCAGTTTTTTAAGCCATGCATACCGAGATGGAAAACTAAACACATATATTCATTAAGATAATTGCACGCACATTGGTGTTCATAAGTTTAGCTGGAGCTTACCAACATATCACAAGTTAGATGCATTTTCAGCCCTAGAAATCCACTTCATGTATAAGCATCAACCTACCAATTTTTCTATCATTTTTCATATATACAAAAACTTTTTTTCAGGACTTAAATCATTTTACCACCAATCACACAACCGACTTTATTCACAAAATCAAATGCAAAAATATATAAATGAACTAACTTAACTAAACTAACATGCAAAACACAAAATTATTCATTCTTAACTAAATTGAGAAAAGGAACGCGTTCACCTGATTTCGTAGTCGTGGCGAGATCCTCAAGTGTTGTGTCGATCTTCAAAGTCCTTCTCATAACCTGCAAAACTTAGCAATATTTGTGTAGAAGCAAGCTTCTCACATCAATTAGCACACAATAATTTTAAAATTTTTCTCATTTTTTGAAGCGGACTCAAAATCACGAGTTGAAACAAAAAGCTAGTAAAGCCCATGTTTTCAATTAAAAACAATTAATTTAAAAAAATAAAAAATAAATAAAATAAAATAAAAATCCTAAACTCACTTTCGAAGGAATCACGGTTGCATTTAGCATATGCAACAAGCCTTTTAAACCCCTCGGTAGCCCGAGTGGACGAGTAAAGTCTCGTGAGGGTTTCTAGTGAACACACCCACAAAGTTCACCGGGCTGCCTCCCGGAAGCGCTAAGTTTAAGGTCTTCAGCCAGACCATACCTGATTTGAAGCTCATGGTGGTCTTAGTGAACACTTGCCTACTGAGTTCCCAATGTAGGCTCGGTAGCTAACATGCCACATCCAGATTTGCTTGATGATTTGTGGCATGTTCAGTGAATAAAATTAGATGTTGCGGGGCCATTGCTTGATAACTTGCCCAATGTCTTGTAACCACACCTTTCTACTTCGCGGCCTTGAATCACCATCCTTAACTTTATTCTTTGGGATTACCTCGGTGTTTGATTCTTCAGGAAGACTTGTCTTTTGTTCTTCTTCCTCTTCATCACCCCAACAGTCTACTTCACCTTCAGCACTTCAGCAATTGAGGGAATCATCGGTGTGGTATTAGCCTCCACAACCTCCTCCCCTACTTGAGAATGGAGCATCCTTTCAAGATCCTCCGCAGATGGTGAAATGGACTTTTCTTCTTGAATTTTTATCATTAATACATCATGTTTGAATTTTAAGAATTTGAATCGTAGTTGATCCGAAAGGGTGGGTCGTGATAACAACTTATCAGCAGTGGAGAAAAGCAACTCCAAACGAGCGATGTTTTCTTCTTTACAGTGTTGCAAAAGTCGTCGGAGTCAGCCGAGGAATCGCCGGAGAGTCGGAAGGGCGGTGGTGCTCCGTCGCGATTTCTTAAAATCGGCCTAAAAATCGTTAACCAAGTCAACGTCTTTAAATCTGGGTTTTTAACCCTATATGTTGCGAAGCAGTCGGAAGATTTGGAGGATCGCCGGAAGATTTGTAGCATCATCGGAAGAAGTCGGCATAGGAAATTATCGGAGCCAAGCAGGGATGAGCAAAGTGGCGGCTAAAGTTTCTCTAAAAGTCTAAAACCCTACCAACTATATTAATTACTAATCGGACCTACCAATTTACATGATACTTACAACTATACCCTCCTTATTTAAGAATATTCAACAATAACCCTTTATTTTTACTTTTATTTTAGATTTATCAATATTAAAATTAAAATACTAATAAAATATTTAATACTTCTAAAAATATTTCCACGTTAAATAGACTTTTTTTTATATATATTTGTCATCTGAATAATATTTATGTTTAATTATATAGTTATATATAGATAAATTATATAAATATACAATACAAATTGAAGGTGAATAGGAAACTTTTTGTTTCTTAGAGTTTGACCACAAAACTTTGTGGTTTTGACACTTTATACCCCTTACAAACTTTTTGTTTCTTAGAGTTTGACCACAAAATTTGTGGTTTTGACACTTTATACCCCTTACAACATGTATGTTGGTGGGATCCTTGAGACTTTTCCGTTAGATGTGTTTTTTCCTTATTTGTAGTTTTTGGCGGTGGATGATGACATATCTCAGTCTCTCTACACCTGTCTTTCTCCTACAAAACAACCGCCATGGCGGTGACGTTGATGTCGTGGGAACGATTTACACCTCTGGCTTTCTCTCTCTCTTCCAGATCCAACGCCACTGCCGGTGACGATGATGTTGCCGGACGCCGATTCACGTCGAAGCGGCTGCCGTTAAGGTGTTGCTCCGTTGAATCGGTGCGATTTACTTTGCCGTTCGTTTGATCAGTGGTGGTCTTTGCACTCTGGTGGTCTGACATGGCTGATGATTGTGTTTTGTGATGAGTTCATCTGGTAGCGATGAATCCTTCATGAGTTAGGGTTTCTAAAAACCCCCAAATCTATGGATGGCAGAAAAATCTCACCGGATTCTTCTCCCTATTATCTTTCTACGCTCTGATTTCTCTGATTTGTGGGTCGATGATGTAGTTGCTCCGTCTCCGACGTTGAGGCGTTGAAGCGACTGTTGAGATCTAGAAAAAATGTTCCTATTCGTCTGATTTGTGGGTAAATGATGTAGTTGCTCCGTCGCCGACGTTGAGGCTCCGGTGACGTCGAAGCGACGACGGCGTCGCTCCGTTGCCGTTGAGTTAACGACGTCTGTTCTAAACAAACTTTGAGATCACGATGTCGTAGATCTGATGATCTTCAAGGTACGATTTATATCTGTGATTGTTCCGATCCGTCGTGGGTAATTGGATTTCGCCGGATTCACGGCTGGAGGTCGATTCATCGACTTCTGTCTTCGCCATTTACTTATGTTTACTTTATCTGTTGTTTGCTTTTGGGTTTTTAACAATTGCCCTAGATTCTGTCGGTTTTGGCTTGCACAAATGGGCTTTCAACAACCCGAGTCTGATACGAAACTGTGTTCTTGACCAGTGGGGTTATCATTTGGTTGGTACTTGACTTTTTTAAAACCCGAAACTGAAATCTGAAATAGAGATTTTGTCAATTTTGGTTTGCATGTTGCGATTTGGTGTGTTATGCTTTGTGATGATCTTACCGGCAACGATGTACCGTTCGTCGTCTTCAATGCCGGTGTATGAGCAAAGTCCTTGGTGATATGGGTTAATTCAGATGTACTGTTGGAAGGAAGTGTATTGATCTAAAAGAGGATTTTTGGAGTTCTTAAGTGTTATGGGGCAATGATGATGCTTCTTTTGGCTGAAACCTTGCTTTTGTGTTTTTGAAGAACCCTGGCTATGATGATTTTCTAAAATATCTCTGTTCCCGACAGTGATGGTTATGGTGAGCCGGAGGCGCGAGAACTCTGTTTAACGCACCCCTCACCGAGACCCCTGCCGATTCTTTGATGCATAACTAAAAATCTGAGCCCTACATATCACTTTTCTCATACATGATGGCCTACCAGACATATATGATCAAAAGTGTTCTGCTAACAGGTATGACTACTGTGAT
Source organism: Deinandra increscens subsp. villosa (assembly GCA_039602395.1). Lineage (NCBI taxonomy): Eukaryota > Viridiplantae > Streptophyta > Magnoliopsida > Asterales > Asteraceae > Deinandra > Deinandra increscens. The sequence goes on along the minus strand of JBCNJP010000012.1, from coordinate 20,098,679 downwards.
TTACAAGACATTGTAAAAGACTAAGAGCCTTATTGTTGTCTCAATATCTTCTTGCTCTCTCTTTTCTCTCTGGATTTGAGTAAACTTTAATTTTTGCTCTCCGGTAGTGAACCTGAGATGTAAGCAGCGACGATTAACATTTATATAATATACAATACAAATTTGAAGTTGAATAGGAAACTTTTTGTTTCTTAGAGTTTGACCACAAAACTTTGTGGTTTTGACACTTTATACCCCTTACAACATGTATGTCGGTGGCATCCAGATTCCCTTTTTCTGTGTGATTCTCTTGATAATCTCTCAAAGCTGAAAAATCTCTACGTGTACTCACAAAATTTTACTGCTGATGTTTTTGGTTTATCTTGCTGAGATAATTATCTTGGCGAGGCAAGATTTTTTCAGCCAGTGTAATAATCTCTCTGTGTTCCTCATCTCTTAGCTTCAGTTTTCTAATTGCTTATGTTGCTATGAGCCTATGATGCTTCGATTACAAGGCTGTGATGATTGTTCTGAGTTGAGGTTCAAGATGATTTTTGGTTTATTTTGGCATGGCAATAAGTTTTGCAGCCATAGAACCATAAACTTCTCTTATGAATCTCTATGATGATCTGAGCCTAGCAAGTTATTTATATGCATATCAAATCATTAACTTGGCTTTGATGTGTATGGTTTTTCATTGTATTGATTGGTTGGGTTAGTTACTCCTATGATGGTTCAGTTCTGTTGCTTTGAGGCTGCTAAACTTCTCTGATTGCTTTCATGTCGCTATGATGGTTCGATTATAAGGATGTGACGATTACTTTGAGTAGGGGTTCAAAGTAAATTTTCGTTTATTTAGGCTTGGCAATATGTTTTAGAATGTGATGATTATTCCGAGTACGGGTTCAAAGTAAATTTTGGTTTATTTTGGCTTGGCAATACGTTTTGCAGCCATAGGACCATAAATTAAACTTCTCTTATAAACCTCTATGATGATCTGAGCCTATGCTTTTATTTTCTGTTTTGGTGCTAAGTGGAATGGGTAAGTTATCTAATCAAATATAATCTATGTATTTCTGGTCGTTGGTCATATAAATCTGCTTCATGGATTTATGTTTTTGCAGATACACTGGAAGAAATATCCAGAGTTTCAGCATATCATTCACTCTCAACCAGGTAATTGTGGATCGTGTGCCCCCATTTATTATAAACAAGGAAATTGACACTTTGACTTTTGATTCAAATGTACTAATGTGAGTGATATGGGCTTCATCAGCTTTCCTAATTTAAACTTTATAAGTGATTAGTGAAACAGAGATATGTAGCTATGTGAGAAAATTCATATGTTTTTGAATTTCAAAAACAATTTGTTTGACCATAACATGAGTATCATTATTAATTCTTTACGAGACGATTTACAGAGTAACCTTTGACTGTCCAGGAGAAACAGGAACAACAACAAGGTTTAGGAATCTCTATGACAAAGGGATTTGGCAAAATCTGAAGGAGTTCATTGAAGCCAAAGGGTAAGGTCATTTGTTTTGAAATTATTAGTTTCAATCTTTTCTCTGTTTTGATTTTGTAAGTGGTTTTGAATCTCTCATTTGGTTCATATTTCTTTTAGACATATGACTATCATTAGTAATCTTTCATATGATTTTTATATGAGGTATTGGTTGGTGTTTTTGAAATTCTTGAGTGTTCATTGGTTCTTTTTTTATATTTGTTAGCCATTTAAGGTTTGGTTGTTTTAAAGCTTCTTCAGTTTGTGATTTAAAAGGAACTAGAAAGATGTTGAAAAGCAAATTGGATGTACAAAGAGTATAATTTTTTTTTTTGTTCACTAAAGAGTATGATTTTGTTTTTCATTAGATACAGTAAAGAAAAAATTTCAGATGCGTAGTTTATTGAAATATTTGTTTCTGGTTTGTTAAGTATTGATTTACATGCTATTGACTTTCCGTCGCTTTAGTTATTGTATCGATGTCTGTTCATTTAGTAAGCCCCGGCGCAACGCGCGGGGGGGGGGGGTCTACGTCTCGTTTTATATATATTTATTTTTATATAAAAAAGGTCTGATCCGACTTCTCCCGAGGAATCCCCGAGGAATCGGAGGAGTCACTCCAAGGTCGACGGCCGCCTCGACTTCGACTTCCTACTTCCGCAACCTTGCTTCTTTAAATTCCCAAATGTAATGACACCGCTCATCATCATCTTTATATCTCCCACATCCCTCATTCTTGTTCAAGAACACCAGACAATTTTGAATCCAGTGAAGTGGCTCTCACAAGAATAGCACTCCTCGTCATTATACTCACCCATCCTGTAATTAATTAACCAGCACAAACAAGCTAAAATACCCAACGTAACGAGTAGATAAAATAAAATAAAAAAAAGATATTTTTGGATTTTTTTAAGCTTAACACAAACTATTAAAACTAGAAATCAAACAAAGCAAATAACACTAAGCGCACTAGCTCCCCGGCAACGACACCATAGATGACCTGTCGTTAGGGTCATGCAAAAACCTAACTTTACCTATAGACATGGTAAGTCGGGTATCGTATCCACGAGGACCATGTGGTTAGTGTTACATGTTTTATTAGATTATTTAAACTAAATTATCTAAAGAGCTAAAAAGTGTAAAAGTTGATTTGATTTGTGAAAAATGTAAACTTAAATAAAAATAACTAGATTGCAAATAATAATTGAATGATATGATCATACCTACGGTTCAGGTTTGCAAATTCCAGATTGTATTCAACTGCTTAACTAGGACGTCAAGGGGGAAGGTGCGAAGGAATAGCTTGTGACAACCCGAGTTCTAACTTAAGTGGTTATAACGTGCGAGTTACCGGGTTCATTCACAATTAAGGGTTGTGACGTGTGAACCTTTTACATAAGCTAAACCAGACTCAGTTTACCAACTAAGCTGATCCTAGGATATATAAACAATCAAGATTAATCAAGAAATTGCACGAACCCTACACCCAGGTAGGATCATCTAGAATTTAGCCAATCATATTAATCAACAAATCTAGTACTGTCAGTACAAGATTCATAAAAACAATTAACCAAATAACCAAACACAATTAAATAGGATAAAACAATAAACTAAAAAACTCAAACCAAAAGTCTTTGCTCTCGAACAAACGTCAAGACAATGAAAACTAATTTGATCGATGTTGCTCCTCCTCGTTTTGCGTGCACAGCAGCCAAGAAGGCTGCTGCCTTCTTCCGGCCGTCACTTCAAACCCTCCGTGCGTCTCCTTCCGAAATCCCCCTTTCCCTTCACGTAATGTTTTTTCTTTATTTCTTCCTTATTGGGCCAAAGCCCAATTTTCCATTTGATGTTCCTGTATACACGAGAGAATTCAAAATAGATATATGTTCACTTGTTTTCTTTTTATTTCAGTCTTTTCAATCAATATAAAACAAAAGTAAACTAATAATTCATGTAAGTTTATATTCTTCAATTCCCACCGTACTAGTTATAAAAACTTAGCAAAACAATATATTTTATATCCTCCATTGGTGTATTTAGCATGAAATTAATATGAAATATAGTGTATCTAAACACCACTCATTAGGTGGATATCAACGTTTTCGCTTGGTTTGCAACGTAAGTTCGAATATTTTGTTTAATTATTCCATGGTAATTTTTGTTTTTAGTGTGCTTAACCTTATCATATTTCTTTTTAAATATAGGTATTTATATATACTTTTGGGGAAGATCATGGTATTGGTCACACGACATATCTTAATCCTCGGTATATTGAACTTCATATGTGCAACATCACTAGGGATACCGTCATAAAACACATTCAAAGTGTTATGAAACTTCACAAGGATAAGTAATAATCTATCGCACCGTATTTAGCGGGGTATGGCAATTTTTTGTTCTACGTATAATGTTTTTTTATTTATTTCATTTGTAGTCTACTTAAATATTATTTTTCTTTGAAAATTTCATTTATGCAGAAGTCATTGGTCCTTAATTTTGATAACTCGTTAGTGAAACAAGCATTATTTTGGATCAATTATCGACTCGATTAGTGAAAGAAAAGATGAAAAGAGTTACATGATCACAGAAGTAACTGAAGAGGCTATTGGAGAGACGATACGATGGGAGATGGTTAGCGTAAGTTTTTATTAGTTTTTTTTATGATTTATTCATTTTATATT
>JBCNJP010000012.1:20060819-20094015 GCA_039602395.1 Deinandra increscens subsp. villosa | reverse complement strand
AATGAATGCATATATTTTGACCACGACAATTTCTCAACTGAACATAATCACATATAGTTTTACTTTCGAAACAAATAAGAACCCCAAACAACTATGATTCTTAGCTATAGTCACTTGTACCTTGCGTAGTGGAAATTTTATCTTCGTTCGGATTTAAGGCCAAAAGTTCACCTTTGATTATTCCTTCAAAAGTTAAAACAGATGTAGAGAGCCTACATATTGTGTTCATCCCATGAATCTCTGCACCAAGAAAATTAGTAAAAGAAAAACAAAAACAAAAACGACAGCAAATGGTAATAAAAATTATGTAAAATAGTTTGGATTGCTTTTATTGCCTATTATGGCATCCAAATTAAACCCTAATTTAATTCTTTGTAAGCAATTTAATGATCCACAATCAATTTATTTATAACTAATCAAATAAATGATCCATACTGAAATATGAGCAACAATAATGTAATCGGTACAAACATAAAAATGGGTCACAGAATTAATAGAACATTTGAGCCATGTCAAGTTAATACTTCATACAAATCTTTAATCTTCCATATATAACTTAAGTTTATTCTAAACAAATTTTAAATTACTGCATCAAAATCATATTCCATAATTCGAAATATGAATTCTAATAAACAATCAGATACAAATATTTGAGTAGTAACAAATCTTATACAAACAAACAACAACGATTGCGAATCAATCTCTCTGTTGAACATAATCAATCAATAACATCCACATATATAATCAATATAGCTGATTGAGGATATCTTCAGCAGTTTTACGTTCAGCAGGATTGGGGCTACGTGCTGAATCGAATCAGGATTGGGACCAAGTGCTGAACTGAATCGAAACTAAAAACATTGAGCATACATTATAAAAAGCCGTAGATGAAAGGTAGATCTAAGTGTGATACTAACACTGCAAATCACGTAAAGGTATATAAGTCTTGATTACATACCTTCAAGTTTTTGACGAAGTGTTTGTCATAATAACACTTTTTGTATGCATTTGATAACACGCCAGGCCGCTTTAAATAAAGTCAAACCATATAGTTTAACCAATATAAAAGCTCAGCAAACAAATGCATGATCTGATCTTGAAAGAGTTAACCATTTGTCATGCGAAAATATAGCAAGAACACAAAAAGAAAACAATTTTTTTTTTACCAAAAGGTGCCTAGTTCTCTTAATTAGAAAACTAACTATGATACCATTGAGCCTATGTTCTATTGACGACAAACACCTTGGCAAGAAATCAGTCTAAGAGCAAATGTATAATCAATAAAGGTGACTAATATTAAAGGATACTTTTTTATTAAAACTTAAATAACAAAACAGAAACAAATTCTAAACTCAAAATCATGCTTAGCAGCACCAAAGGTATGATCACATTTAAATGTACATTTGAATAAGTGCTTTAGGAACCGTATATATGAACTTCGACAGTTAAATTGTACCTTTGGATAAATGCTTTAGGAACCAGTTCGATCCAACACATCACCACTAATTTTGAAAGCTGGGCCTCTTCTGAAGCAGTGGAAACAAAAGAAGCCTAGATAATAAAACAGACATGTATGGGAAATTAGACAACTGCGCGCATGTGAATATACATTGGCATACGAAGATCTCATTGCCAAAACCATAATTGGTTGAACATATCAGTGGAAATTCCAAAACTGTTTGAAACAAAATGTATTGAACTTTAACCTACTTGATCAAACCCACTACTAATATTGTTCATGAAGGTGTAATAACATAATTTGGTGAGCTACTTCACTGTCCAGGCTTATGGATCATAATGAAAGCGACACATGGGAGCTATAGGTGGCAGGTTCGGCTCATTTGACTAAAACAGGTCCATTTGGGTTGTGTTCATTTCCATCAAGCTAAACGGGTCAAAATTTTATCACTTGAACCTGTATCTTGTAAGTACCCAGTTTGAGGCAACGCAATTTTGGCCAGTTACGGGCTTTATATAGAGGCTAAATTCCAGAATACATGTATATATAAGAAATGATCATCAAATTTTGGTAATCAAACGATCTTTCAATATGAACCGATGGCAAATAACCTCCTTTAATGTCATTGAAATGAAAGTTTGAACATTGTTGAAATCTCAAGCAACTGAATCTAAAATAGAGAAAAACAAATAACTTCATTAAGTACTCCTTAAAATGACAACCTTATTCTTTCATGGCAAGTACTCCTTAAAATGACAACCTTATTATTTCATGGCATCTCCTCCTACTTGACCTGCATCTACCAGTTCCTTCAGTGATGTAATTTCCGTAAGCGACGCAAATTTACATGCAAATTATATCATCATAATCAAAGGATGATTAAAAGTGAAATTCAAGTTAACTATTTCTATTTCATTTAGTGAACAATTAAAGGAAACAATGATTTAGGATTTGGGGATGGAATTACTAACCAGTATTTTTGGAGTCATATGATTCCTCAAATATTCCTTCCTACCCTGTGATCATCGTAGCTAAAAACTTAAGATATGAAAATCCATTTGATTATGCATCCCTTGAGTCAACTTAAAAACTTAAGATATGAAAATCCATTTGATTATGCATCCCTTGACTCAACTTAAAAACTTAAGATATGAAAATCCATTTGATTATGCTTAACGGGTTAAAACCTATGACCACATGAATCAAATACAAACAGAAACCGGAAGGAAAAGGAATAAAACAAACAATTAAAACCTTACCTTTCAATAGTAACCTGTAACAAAATGAATGATATCCACAGTGATCCAATAATAACCTATAACAATTTACATAGCTCAATCACACAAAAACACAAATAATTAAATCCTATGACCACGTGAATTATATTCAAAGAAAAAGTATGACAATCAAAAAGTAGTATATTGAGGTAACGAACGACATCTATATTCAAACGGAAATGATATTGAATCTATTAATAGGTGATAAACCATTGAAAAAGAAATCGATCCATTTAATAAGCGATTCCCCAAAAAGTTAGGGTTTATACGGATTAGCGAAGAAAACATTAAAAGATCGATGATGATGATTTAGAAAATAATTAATACCGTAAGGAGGTTGATTGATGATCTTGCGACGATTTAGGAGCATGATTGCGGCTGGGATAGTAACATTTAGTGCACATCGAAATCGATTTCTAAGATGTTCTTTAGAGTTTAAATCGCACACCAAAATCAAACGAATGATATAACACATAAAAGAATATAAATCTGGCTTACATAAAAGGATGGTTTGCAATCGATAATCTCTTAGATTTTACCTTGAATTGACGAAACTGAGGTCGATATCGATGGATGCGATATTTCGGAGGAGCAGAATGAGGCGGAGACTTTGAACAAAGATGAATAGAATTAGATTCGGAATTAGAGTTTTTTCAGGTATATAAGCCGCTATTTAGAAGTGGGTTGGGTTATTTAAAGAGGATCCGCGTATGTTAAAGCCCATATCCGCTTTCATTTAGTAAAAGATCATTTAAGCGAGAAAATGAGTATAAGGAATGTTGTGGTCCGATAACAGAATGAGTATAAGGAATGTTGTGGTCCGATAAAAGATCATTTAAGCCCAGATCCACTTTTTTCATATGTTAAAATTTTTTATAAAAAATTACACCATAAATCTTATAATTCTGTTATCTTTAATTCTGGAGAAAATTAAAAAAAAAATCAACGTTTTTTTTATTTTTTTATTATTGCACATGTGCAATAAAAATATATTATTGCACATGTGCAATAATATTAAAACCTCTATAACTTTTTCATACGTTAATATTTTTGATAAAAAATTGTACCATAGATCTTATAATTCTGTTATCTTTAATTCTGGAAAAAATTAAAAAAATTAACCTTTTTTTATTAATATTGCACATGTGTAATATAATTAATACGTATTATTGCACATGTGCAATAATAAAAAAAATCACGAAATTTTATATTTTTAATTTTTTTCCCAGAATTAAAGGTGACATAATTTTAAGACTTTTGGTGCAAATTTTTTAAAAAAATATTATCGTATGAGGAAGTTATAGAGGTTTTAATATTTGTTTTCTTGTTTTCGCAATAACATCTTGTTTTTATTTGATCCTTCCCCTATATATATATATATATATATATATATATATATACGTATATATATATATATAGGGAAGGGTTCGTGTAGACCCCTTAAATTTTGTAGACCCCGTAGACCCCTATAAAACTCAATAAAACTCAGTGTTCTGAATTTGGTTTTTTAATTACGATAAGCTTTTAAGAACCAAAAAATAAATTAAATAATTAAAAAAAACAAAAAACATTAAAAATCGAACATTTTAAGACAATGAGTTTTAAAATAATGAGTTTTAAACGCATCACTGAGTTTTATTGAGTTTTAAACTCATTTGTCTTAAAATGTTTAATTTTTAATGTTTTTCGTTTTTCTTTTTTTTTAATTGTCTATTTTTGTTCTTAAAAGCTTATCGCAAATAAAAAAAACTAAATTAACAAAACTAAGTTTTATTTTTAGTGAGTTTTAATGAGTTTTATTGAGTTTTATAAGGGGTTTACGGGGTCTACAAAAAATAAGGGGTCTACACGGATCTTTTACCTATATATATATATATATATATATATATATATATATATATATATATTTATATATATATGAAAACTTCTCCATGAATTATAGTGGTCCTCACCTGAAATTAGTGGTTGAGATGTAGTTCTCCGTATATATGTATATGATTTGAGGCGCTGAATAAAGTTAAAGTTAGACGTAAATTTTTAGATAACGATGTATAAGGTAATTAAAATTGACCATCTAATAAATTAAAAAAAAAATTTATTCAAGCGTTGTATAAGATTAAAGCATAAGAATAAACATTTTTTTAACTGGTTCATAATCTTTTACAGCGATTTAAACGGGTTTACAATCTTTTACAACCTTTTACAACGAACCATTTACAACGACTGAAATGGGTGAGCGTTGTTTAAAATTTTATTTACCTGCTTTTAACTATTTTCCACCGTAAAGCGTAATTTGAAACCTACTAGTTATAATGTAATATGTATTGTAAATGAATATAACATAATTGCATAAATAAATAAATAGATACATCTAAATAAATGAATAAAACTTCCGTACATCCTCGTGATGAAAGAAATAATAAATTAAACAACTAGCTTATTTTATACAAAAGCGATTATACTAAACTTATTATTTAATCTTAAGAAGCGCTTTAAGAATATTACTACCCATGTCATCCGCAAAGGCAAACGTGTGACCTCCACCAACAACCTCGTGATATGTGATCCATGCAAGTTTTTGGGCAATATAACGTTGAAGTGTCACCGGCACAATCCTATCCTCATCACCCATCCATAAGTGAACAGATGTGTTACTATTTTGAAATGGGTTTTCAAGATCGAGCGGATCAAATTCCCACTTACCCCATCCAATATTCATGTCACGATGGATGGACTCGAATTCTCCTTATAGCCTTGGTTGTGTTTTCATCAACTCCGCCTTCATGACACAAAACAAGAGTACTATATAAGCATATGTATAAGTAAATACTTAAATTATTTGGATAAATAATGGTGTTCTCATAACCAATAAATAAATGAAAATGGGTCTTGCTATATGTGATTTTTGAGACGTTGCGTAGCGAGCTGCTAAAGAGATTGTACCTGATTTGGATCTGTAATCATAGCATTTAGCTTTGCTACAACTTCAATGTCTGCCGGAGAAAACACAGCAGGGTTTTGTGTAATAACCGAAAAACCAGGAAACCATGATTGAGTATTCCACCAGTAGGTGAGCCATGGTAGGTAGTGAGCTACTCGCAAAGACCATTAATCCTGCTGAAGTTGCCGAGAATATGCTTCGTTGGTTAAGTTAGAAGGTAGGTTATGCCACCAGTAGTTGACGGCAGGAGAAATAAGAACCGCTCCTTGAAGCCTGTTTAAAACCGAAAAAATTTAAAACGCTTACATGTTGTAATGATGCTTCAAAACATATATGGCTGGCAATCTAGTTTTACATATAAAACAGACCTGTGAGGGATATATTTTAGACAAGACCAGATGACTTCACCACCCATAGAGTATCCAGCTACATAGAATTTCTCTCCCAGATTCAACTCATCAGCAAGCTCCTCGATGTCCAGTGCTAAGCTTTTTACAGTTCGCTTGGGGTCCGGGTCACTTTCTCCATATCCGGGTCGATCTAGTGCAACGATGTACACTCCAAGTTCCTCAATAACAGCCTGTATAAGTTGGCATGATCGGTTAATTAATTACCCAAACACCTGCCACAGGAAATGAATTAGATGGAGCTAGGAATTGAAGAAGCCATACCGGTGAGGCTGCAAATGTAAAAGGATTCTGGTACTTGCTACAGTCGAAGCAGTGGACGTATATTATTTTAGATTTGGCTACATCTTTTGGAACACCAGATTCTATATATGATAAATGTCTTCCATCACGGAGTGTTATCCTTGGGGAGGTAAGAGGAAGACCATCTGGAGATCCCAACTTTGTGGGAGGTGGTGGAAGAGTTGTTTGATAAGCCCATGCACAAAACTCCGCAAACAAGACGAGTAGTAATATCTTCAAAACTCTTGGAAACATACGACAAAACATTTCACATAATTATTGTTTCAGATAATCATCATGATCATATATACTTTAAGCTTTCAAAGATGGAATTAACTAACTAATTAATCAATCAAAACTCACCTGAGGAGGAATAATCCAATTTGTAATTCCTTGTATTTGGTGAAAGCCTTTTCTTCCCAACCGACATTGTTGATGCGACTAACAGTTAACTAATTTAATTTGGATGTGGAAGTAGTAAGTTAAGATGAACAGAGAACAGTAGTATGTATATATATATTAAGAAAGAAAGCAATATTAATTTAGGAAAAGAGAGAGATAATTATGGCCTCTAACCATTGGGATATATATAGTGTAGTGTAAAGAAAAAACAAGTCAAGTGGATGAAGCTTACAGGAAGCTAGGGTCGCTTTCTTTGATTGACCCCATATATATATTCTAATTAGTCTTTGGTTTTTGTCATTCAAGATTATAACCACAACTTGGACAATCATGTTTGACAATCATGTTTATTTTTAATTCATAGGCTTACCGATTCCACACCATGCCATACACTTGACTTGACTGTCCTCCATTCTTTAACTCAACAACTACTACGTAATATAGCATCCAATTTAATTCATTGATCATTCGAGAACCTTTGCACAAATATTTTTTATTTTTGTGGTTCAACATTACACCTATAATTCTTTTAATTTAATAACTACTTATTATATTATTATACTAACGAGAAACAGACCTACCCGCGCGTTGCGGCGGGTAGTTTGTTTCTAAGAATGTTAATGTAAATTATAGAGAGAGTAAAGTTGTAGATTCATTAAGCTGATAGATTTAGCATAAGATAATACACTACATACTATCTAAAGGTTCTGTTAGGTTCTGTTATTCATTACAAACCAACACAGAAGCTAAAGAGCGAACTACTGCCTTCTAATAAGCATCATTACTTTGCCATTTACGTAGCAGCCATGATAAGTTAGTGCCAAAATATCTACAATACTGCAGAAACTTTAAGTAAAAGAGCTGCAGTGTCAAAAAACAGGCACTGTATCGATTATTCATTCTTCATTTTGAGTTTCTTTGCCTGAACATTTCCTCCTCCTGCATTATATAAATTTAATTTATAGTGAGTTTATGTTGTGTAGATGTTTAGTATGCTAGAAAGTAAAAGGAAACTTACCTGGTGAGTCGGTGATCTGCCTACGCGTACTTTTTGAAGCTCGTGTCTTTGGTTCAGGTGCTGGTAGCATGGGAACTGCATCTTTCACTTGATATTCAATGGTATTAGTTTCAATCTGCTCTATGACAGTTGCTGAGTTGAGCCTGAGACGGATTATGTATTTCAAGGATGCACCTATAAGCTGAAGCATACATGGTGGTACTCTCTTGTCATCGTCATAGCCGTGCACCAACACCATATCTTTGCAACTAACACCTAAAGCCGCACTCATTGTTTTGTTGAAAATTATCACAGCCATGGTTGCAGTGTTATCCATCAGAACAGCATGAACACAGTAACTGTTCCATAGGAATTTGTTAAAAATATGTTTAGTTTAAGAGTAAACTTAAAATGACGTTGAATAGTTATACTTACTGATATGCAGGTTCAGTCACTGTGTGACCTTCTGAACATCTCAATATAGGAGTCTTGTTACTTATATCGTCGTCATCAGGATACTCCTCATGTAAAGTTCTTTCACAGCCTTCAACTGTACATTTTTTAAGAAACCATTTCCGATTTCCATGTATCTCTTTGATTGTTGCTTGGCAAGAATAGAGCTTTGACTGTCGTGTATATAATATAACATTTATATATATTTTCCTAAAGTGAAGAAACTCATTAAACTGATATAAACTTTAGTTTGTAATCACCTTATACTCTGTGTATGGTTTCTGGTTTAAATCTGCAAGAGTAAATCCTGTTTCAGCATCAGCGTCTGTCAACTTGATTCTTTCAGCAATGATTGGCTTCTTTTGTATTTCATTGAAACTATAATGCAACAAACAGATATGTTATGAGTTATAGGTTGGAAAGATGAGTATGTTTTCATAGAGTGTAAATGTAGGGTTTTATGTTACATTTAGTGTACCTGTTGATAATTTCTTGTAGATTTGACACTGGTGGATTAATGTAGGTGACAGTTATATCAGTGGAATCAAGTTGAAGCCTCCCTGTATTAGTAATAACTGTTAGTTAAATGTGCTTAACAGTTTTTTACTAAAATATATTGCACATACCTAGATACTTTGTGACTTTCACAGCCGAGACAGCAAGTATCTGCCCTGTAATATCTTCTTTAGTGAATGAAATTGCTACGGATTGCCAAAGAGTAAGAACGATTTCATGTCCACTGTATATACCAACATATAAGTTAAACATTACATAGTATATATATTAATAATGACAAATATTTGTGTTCAAATTACGTGTGATCCAGCAAAGTGACTTTCACTGTTCGGTAGTCATTGTTTTGTTGCAGACCGGTTGACTTTAGAACACGGCCGTAGTAGTCTGTTATATTTGACAATGTTAGTGTCTATAAAAACAAAGGTCAAGTGTACATTTATAGCTTTATGTACCTGTCAAATTTGGATATTTGTCTTTTGTACGTTCGTCTAACATATCACGTCTTGCAAAGTTAAAGTAGATTGTTGGGATATCTTTTGATCCGACTGGTTTGACAATTGTTCTGTTAGCAAGTAAAAGTGCTGCTCGGTGGAAAACTACACGTCCGCTTGCTCTAGGTTCTGTGCAAAAGTGTTTGTCAATGAGATAACACTCATTAACCTTCATTATAGCATCAACCTTCTTGTTACTTTTATCTACCTTTGCTTCAATAGCATTTCCCTGTAGAAACAGAGACTTACATGTTATATATTTGTTTCTTTAGAAGAAACTGTTAGTAGACAAAGCAGATTTAACTACCTTTGCATCGACCAACAGGTAGTAAAGGTCTTTCTCATGAGTGCCTGTATATGGTGTATACTTCCTTATGAGCCTTACTTCTATAGGAAATGGCATCACATTTGGTTTAATATCTGCAATCCCTTTTAATGCCATGTTATCTGTGTGTTAAAGTTGTTTACATGTAAGAAACTAACAATTAACAGGAGTAAAAAATATAACTGAAAGTAAGTATACCTGTTACTGGTATGCACATTCTATAAATATGTGAGTATGTACATTTGTGTAAGCATATAGATGAAAAGTAAATTGTATGATACAGTTACTGTATATTGTATATACATGTATATAAAATGTAAGTTAATAAATGGTATCTGTCAAAAATTGTCTATAATGGAGTACATGTATGTATCAAAAAAGAATTACAGTTGCATATATGTAACTCATCATGTAAATACATGTATGTATAATACAAAGCTATAAACTGTGTTTGTCTACTGTTTATTATAATCTACTACATAGTGTATGTTACTGTATTGATCTCTCTATTTCATTTAGAAAGTCAGCATATACTATATTTTTAGTGCAGTTTGAAGGTTGATTCTCATCAGGAAGTATCAGAACTTTCAAAGCATTTGGTGATGTTGCTCTAGAAAGTGCCACATAAAGTTGACCGTGACTAAAAGCTGAATGTGGAAGGTAAATACCAATTTTACTTAGTGACTGACCCTGACTTTTATTGATTGTCATAGCATAACATAGCCTGACAGGAAACTGTTTTCTTTTGAAACTAAATGGTAACTCTTTGTCTGTATGTATCAAAGTAATTTTTGGTATGTACACACGTTTACCTATATTGTTACCTGTGATAATATGGGCTTCAATAATATTAGGAAGCAATTGAGATACAATTAATCTAGTGCCATTGCAAAGGCCTAAAGTTTGATTTATGTTACGTATAAGAATAATAGGTGTATTTCTTTTAAGTTGTAAACAGTGAGGAGGAAAGTTAGTAAACTGTAATGTATTTAAGTATTCGGCTGGGTATAAAAATTCTGTTTCACTATCATTATTTGCAGCTGGAACTATAGTATCAGTGCTAAAATATGTTGTTATGTCTCCTGTGGTCATTTGTAGAACTATGTTGTTTATTTCATCTACTGTCTCGTTACGTGGGCAAACTATAGCTTTCTCTGATAGTGTTTCGGCTGAAGGATTATTAAGTATAGCAGCATCGTATATGAAATTTATTAGTTCTGTCAAAGCATTGTCACTGTTATGTACTAAGAATCGGTCAAGTATTTCTATAAGTTTAACATCCTCAGAATCTTGATGTAATGTTCTACCTACTGTACCATTGCCAACCTCTAGTAACCAAGAAGAAAACTGAGCCACTTGAGCTCTACCAAATTCGTCTAAGTTAGGGTTATGTAATCTTAAGTTCTCAGTAAGTCTAAAGATACGAAAATGATGCCAAATGTGAGACCTAGGTAAAGACATGTCCAATATAGTACATTTAGGTGCTTTACGTTTAACTGGTAAAGTTTGTCTAAAATCACCACCAAGTAGCATTGATTTACCTCCAAAAAGCAAGTCTGTTCTATCCATGATATCTTTAAGAGTTCTATCTAGACATTCAAAATAATTTTTTTCACTCATTGGAGCTTCATCCCAAAGTATAAGTTTTGTTTCAGTTAGTAATTGTGCTAGGTCAGTTTTCTTAGTAACTGTACAAACAGAGAAATTTGTAAGATCAATTGGTATACGGAATCTTGAATGTGCAGTTCTACCAGCTGGAAGTAATAGTGATGCTATTCCTGAAGCAGCAACTGCAAGGACTATGTCTCCCTTTGAACGTAACGCAGAAATTATCGCCCTCCACAAAAACGTCTTACCAGTGCCCCCATGTCCATACACAAAAGCTAGTACTTGACCATTTGACTCTAAAGTGTTAATGACATATTCATAAACATCTCTCTGCTGTAAATTAAGTTGTCTTTTTAATTTTTCATGTTCTATACACAAAGAAGCTCTATCATAATTTTTCTCTTCCATTAATAGTCTATTGTTTAATAAATTCAAAAGATTTTCGTTTGGTAAAGGCAGACCATAGTTACTTAAAGTAGCAGATGGTGAGATTGACCGTAAGATAACTTCAATTTCATATAAGACTAACTCTTTAAGTTCTTCAGGATTTATAAATCCACGATTATAAGTGATGTCATCAGACATACTTTCCCTAAAACTTCTCCCAAAGCTGTATAGGATCAGAAACATTACAATATAAGAGCAAATGAGCGAAAAGAGATCTAAGTTCAATTGATGATGCAGTTACGCTTGCCTCTTCTAGAGTTTCTAACAACTCTCTATCATTTCCTAGTAAACCTAACCTCTCACACGCTGCACGGTAAGTTGTAAAAGTCTCACTAGAAACTGTACAAATGTCGTCAAACGACTGGCATCCCACCTGATGACAAAGAAGCATCCGTAAATAAAAAGTGTCACCGCAACTTGGATGTATGTAAGTCAACCTTGCAACTGTCTGTGAATGCTGATAACTTCTCCTTATCCAAAACCTTCCAGATGTATCCCAACGATATTCTTTTACATAGTCAGTGTATCGCAAATGACGCCCTGATGGATCAAATCGATTTTTCAATAACCACTCTGTTAAAGTTGTCTTTCTTAAGAAAGGATTATTTGCTATGTCCTCAACTTGGTCAGTGTCTTTAAATGTTAATGATTGCATATTCTCTGAGTGAACTGCTAATACTTGAACGGCAGGGTCACGTTGATGAATTGCAAAATTCAAAATGCGCCACGAAGCTTCTTGAGGGCATATAAAACGGCCATCCTGGAAATTTTTTATCTCATCTATAGCTATAGACGTAGATGGCTGATTGTCAAGAGTTTGTCGTGGAGTTCTAGTGATGTTAAATCTAATTCTGTCAGCTCCCTTAGAAATGTATTTAAAAAGATATTTTATAAGCATACTCCACCCGCAGTACTCTACATTTATGTGTGCACAAAAATGTAAGCTTAACACTCTATTATAAGGAACGACAAAACCGTTATCAATAGTGTACTCATCTTTGGTGACAGTGAACCCAGAAGCACTTCTCTTGTAATGTGCGTAACCGTTTCTATCAAAAGTCGTTGACTCTACATAATCTTTCAGAAATTTCTTTTTGCATTTTCCTGAATCATCCATACATTGTGCACCTCGATTAATTGGACCGCATGGACCATGAATCATAAATTGTGTCACAATTTCATACAATTCACGATCAGTGTCTGGGTTTGGAATCTCAGCTGAAATGTGACGATCAAGTTGTTGTGGAGATCGAATTTTATATGCATCTTCAACCCAAAGAAGCATATGACAGTGAGGTAAACCTCTCTTCTGAAATTCGATAGTGTATAAATCTGTTGAGAAGATAAGGCTTATAAATATTCCGTTACAAAGATCGTCACCTACAACTTAAAGAAAATGGATCAACAGACAAATGAAGTGAAGAAAAACTTACGTGCAGCTACAGTACCAAAGGGTTTGTGTTGCTTTAAAAAAGAAACCAATGAGTTAACCTTCATCTTGAACACCCGTGCAATAGTTTGAGGTCGATCTTGTGGTTGTAACCGGGGAAATTCTAATAAATTTATTTGGATCTCAGGCCAATTAGCATTACAGGTGAAGGTAATGAAATACTGAGGGTTTCCATAAACTCTGCAAATTGCAAGAGCATCCTTGTAATGCTTGTACATATACCTAGGACCACCTGTGAAAGAAGATGGCAAAAACATCCTTTTTCCAATTGATTGTCCTTCAGTATCACTGCGAACAACAGTATCATGCACACCAGTAAGCAATTATGTCCTGTACCGTCCTTGACGTTCACGTATGTAATCTAAACGGTTTTGTTCAATGCAAACGTAAGCATCAACTACAAACTGCTGGAAAAGTCTTCCACCTCGAAGCAGCAGAGTGTACATGTCACGCCGGTCATGTAACAAATAGCTATAGTACATGTTCAACGTTAGTTGCTTTCCTTCTGATTCACCTCGCAGTTTAAGATCTTTTGACCACCCGCTCTCACCGTAAGGAAATAGTAACGGATATTGAAGAGGCATGTACGAAGGATGTAATTTACTAATGCGTTTACGCACCTCGTCTTTAAATTGAACTATAATGTCATATTCATTTAGAGTCGAGTCATCGCCTACTATTACTGCACCTATAGTACCAGACATAGGCAAATCGTATGACTGTCTTTGTGGACAGTTATACAACTGTATTGAAAACTCAGAGAAATTTGGCTGAGCACACAAATCGCGAGCCATACGAAAGAGTCTAACAAATTCATTGTTAGTTTCCAGCATATGAAGAAGATCAGTAACAATCTCAGACCTGTATCTAGACTGTCCATCATTGTTAAAGATGTTGAGACGATTTGAGACCTCATTGTTAGTATTACAGATGTATAACTGAAGGTAAACAGGTTTCTGATTGTCAACTGGACAGAGAGACCCTATACGATGACAAATTTGTCCTTCAATTTTGAACACGTAAGGAGCAGAACCATCATTAATAACTTCATGGACATTAGCGCCAAAGGATGTCATTGAAAACATAGAGTTATAACCACAAATGTATTCTAAAAAATGAGAAGTTAACAAAAGATCTTGTAGCACTTGCGGAGGTGGTCGAGGTAAAAAAAGTGTAACAGTCCCTTTTTTGCAACATTGATGATACTTAGGATGATTAACAGAAGTAGATGAAGCTAACTTCTCGTCGGGCCAAAAGTATGCAAAACAGAAAGGACAAACTAAAGAACAATCACCATTATCAATGTAATATGATGACATACAACCTATACGGTTTAGGTTGTTTCTTCTACGGCGTAATTGCCTGACAGTTAACGATCCTAATGATGCATCAAAAGACTCTTGAGAACGTCGCCGACGATTAGACATCAAGTCAAGTCAGTTAGGTAGTCGTTAGTGTAGGAAAATGAAGAAGAAAATGCCAAGTAAAAGCTATAGCCAGTAACTTACTTATAGTCTACTAAGTATAACCAGGAAGTAGGATATCATAACAGGAAAATAGAAAATGTTAACTATAAGTAGCAGTCACTGATCTGGGTATAATATACTACTGCAACATCACATGTAATACAAATAACATGTGCTAAAGTAAATAGACAAAGTAAGAAAACGAAACTAAGAACAGAAACAAAGAAAACTATAACCAGATTGCAACAGACTTTTAAAAAGTAAACTTACGTAGAAGCAAGCAGACACTACAAAGATACCAAACCTGCATTAAACAAAAAGAAACGATTAGAAAACTGAATTGAGAAACTTAACACAAAATGAAAATCATTGACGTAATATAACTCAAACACCTGTAGACTGTTTAATTACTTAACTTAACATATAAAATCTAAAGTAACAGTGCTGCCACTAAATTCACCAATCACACCTATACATAACTAATAGTAAGCACCCAAAACAGTTAGGCAATGACAAACTCCTACAATTAATAGTCATGTAGGCAATTAAAAGTAACAGACATAAACATGGAATAACTGTTTAATTAAATATAATTAAAATCTCTAGCTAAATGCAGACAAATAAGAAAAAATTAACAGCATCACTATTATGGATGTATACCTTACACACACTTCAAACCTTCATTTATACCTTGTGTGGTCAAAAGCAGATACATAATGTGATCAAAATAAATATATAAAAAACCTGAACACTTATATATTGAAAACATGAATATGCTAATTGATGACCACTTTCGGGTCAGGTCAAGCTGCGTTTCTATCACCAAAACTCCTTGTCAAAAGCTACTAAAATCATAAAGTTTAACAACTAATATCAATCATGTCTAAGTATCTAAGATTCATTTTAATTTTAATGAAATACAAATAAGAATATCCTATAAAGGCTGACTAACACAAATATTGAAAAAAGATTGAAGAAATGTTTAAAACTTGGTTGCAAAATAATGAACATATATGGGTTGACAAATAGTGTAGCTATAATCACATAGGCTTGTAACTCAGCATATAAATTGTGAAATTAGAATACACAACATATAGTCACATAGGCTTGTAATTCAGTATGTAAATTGGGAAATTAAAATACACAATGCAAATAACAGACATAAACAATATGCCAGTACCTAATTCGTGACATAAATGAAAATAAACAGATATTAACTGACATTTTATGAAACACCAAGCATGTAAAACATGTACCACACCAGGTAAAATCATCAAGTGTCACTAAACAATTAGGTTGGATGAACAGACATTTTATCGAACACCTAATAGGCAGAAGAACATACATAAAAAGCAACAATCAACATATACTCAAAGAACCCAAAATGCAATCGCACATGCAATAGCAAATCACGAATGTAATGACAAACAATCAAACATTAATTAAAACGAAAATGTCTATAAAGAGCAACAATTAACATATAAGCAAAGAATCGGAAATGCAATCGCACATGCAATAGGAAATCATGAATGTAACGACAGACAATCAAACATCAACTAACACGAAAATCGCTCTAATTCGGCAATCGTTAATTTGAAGAATTAGTTTGAATTTCTGGGTCCAATGTAAGCAATTACAGATTAAAACTTGAAATCGAAGAGAAATTAAACGCACAGAACACAGAAGAAACAAAAAAGAACACATTCAACTAAATCGTGGCGATAGAATTACCTGCAAACAGTGAAGAAATTGAGGAAAACGGCGGAGACGATATCGCGAAAGCGGATACGATATCGCGAAACTAAAACGAAAAAGAAAGAAAGTGCGTATAAAAGTCTATAAAGAGTAAATAAATGACAGAAAGACACACGTCAAAATATATGAAAAAAACGATAGCTGTCATAGGAATTGAAAAAGGGGGGAAAAATAAAAACCAAGAAAAGGGGAAAAAAAAAACCAAGAACCGTTCCAAGCATGAATCGAAACCGCGCACCCGACAAAACAAACCAACATACAAACCAACGGACTAAACGCACGACTGTTTACGAAACCTGAAAGTTAAACTATAACATAAAAACGAAACAAAAAAATAAAATAAAAATTAACCAGCACTCACCACGTGGCAAGGCTGCACACGTGGTGAACTTTAATTGGCTGTTAACAACTACAGTATTAGCAGACTCATTGCTTGAATACCAATTGTTAATATATATAACAAGATGGTTGACCCCCCCCGCGCGTTGCCGCGGGGTTGAAAATGTAGAGTAATTCATAGTAAAACACATACTCTGAAGGCAAATGGAACGATGTTGTTACCTCTAGAAAGTGTTCAACGTCTTCCGAATCCTTAGAACTCTGTTGCTGCTTTGCTCCTTTAGCCTCTCGCATCATTGTCCAACCAATGCAAATATATCAATTGAAAGTGGGTCAGTCAGATCTATGTTATAGGATTAGTTCCATTATGTTCTTGACTACAAAGATAAGAATTAAAAGCAGATTAATGATTTTGAAAGCTTTCCTTAGCAATTCAGGTTCTATTGAAACACTTATCTTTCACAGTAGCAAATTTGTAAGTACACGTAATCAAGACCGAGTTGATATATATAAACAACTTTATAGGCTCAGATCATCATAGAGGTTAGAAGGTTAATTTATGATTCTATGGCTGCAAAACCTATTGCCACGCCAAAATAAACCAAAAAATTACCTTGAACCCCAACTCAGAATAATCATCATGGCCCTGTTATCATTTACCAACCTCTATTTATCAAGTGATTGTCATAGCAACAGTAACTTCAAAGCAGCAGAAGAACCAATGTTCATCATTTACCAACTTCTATCTATCAAGTGATTGTCATAGCAACAGTAACCTCAAAGCAACAGAAGAACCAATGTTCAGATAATCAGGCCATAGAAATTGAAACCACAAAAATGAAAGAGCTGTGGCCAAACTAAGAAGAACCATATGTCCACTATTCACCATCAATTTGCTTTGTATATGTTATATAAAGTAATATGAATAACTTGCTAGGCTCAGATCTTCATAGAGGTTCATAAGAGAAGGTTAATTTATTATAGTTCTATGGCTGCAAAACCTATTGCCACGCCAAAATAAACCAAAAAATTACCTTGAACCCCAACTCAGAATAATCATCATGGCCTTGTTATCATTTACCAACCTATATTTATCAAGTGATTGTCATAGCAACAGTAACTTCAAAGCAGCAGAAGAACCAATGTTCATCATTTACCAACTTCTATCTATCAAGTGATTGTCGTAGCAACAGTAACCTCAAAGCAACAGAAGAACCAATATTCAGATAATCAGGCCATAGAAATTGAAAGTACAAACGTACAGAAGGTATAAACCTCAAACGACCATAAAATTAATAAAATCAGAAAGTATGAAGCATCTACCACAACCAAATCAGAATGCCTGGGGCCAAAAATCATTTAATATATGGTTTGTATAAAAAACCCATAGAAAATGGCAACCCTAAATGCAAACGAATAGAAATCCCTTTAGATTTCGGTTTTATTAGAAACTCACACATAAACGAAAACCAAAGGAAATCAGAAACACCATACCATGTTCGTTTCAGATATAGCTAGGTGCAACAGACATGAGCAAAAGAGCTCCATCTCTACACACAGGATTGCAAAAAGGGCCAATAAACCCTATCGACAGCAAACTAAGAAGAACCATATGTCCACTATTCACCCTCAATTCCCTTTGTATATTTATTAAATAATTAATGAAACCTTAGAAACGACACTAAGTACAGAATGAAAATTTTGGTACCTGATACACTTTCAATTGAAAGGAAAGAGACGCCAAAGAACACGTATATGTTACGTGTAAGGCAGCAGTCCTACAAAACTAATAAGATTAAATGACACTTGCTCATAGAAAAAAATCAAACCTGTCCAATTTTGTTTAAATAACCACCAGTAAAGGTCAAATGTATCAGTAAGGAATATGAAAACTCTATGTGGTTGTATTCCAGTTACCTTCTCATAAAGAACCAAAAACAAAGAAATGAGCTCCTTTTATATATATTCACCGGCCTTCTGAATTTCCAGAAAAAAGAAAGTTGATAAAGTTGATCCAAAACATAAAGATGAACAGAAGTTGATAGTCATTTGTACATAAGGCCAATCAACCAAAATGTAAAGGTATCATAAAGGTGATCCAAAGAAAGTGATAAAGTTATGGTCATTTGTACATTAAACAAAACAAAGTCATACTGACCTGGCAGCACCACCACTTGACTATCACCATCAATTCGAAAGTTCATTATACGGCGTCAGATATAAAAAGAGCTTTGAGCCAAAAATCATACCTGATGCGTATTTTATGATTAATCTGGGTGCCATGACGTTTGGTAAAAGACTTCCAGTTGTAGATGTTGTACCTGTCATGTTAATTATCATAATCTTAAGAAACTGGAGGAGGTATTGTGAATATAACTTAATGTCTTTGTTTAGTAATACCCTGTGTATGTCATGTTGTTTTCTAAAATGACTGTACCATTACTGATCTGAAAATTTTACAACAACAGATGATGTCAGTTTCTCTATGGAAACTTTATAAAATGCTTTTGAACTTTCTGCAAAGTAAGGATAGTATAGATTTTTTATAAATGCTTTCCATTCCATTTGTTGCCTTTGTAGTTTAAGCGAGACTTTAACATTGACTATATAATATGTGATTGTTTTCTCCGGATAGTTGAGGTCATCAATGGTAGATATAGCAGTCAACAGCTGCAGTCAGCCAATCATAAAGTTAAATCACATCTCGTGACTGTAAAGTTTTGTGAAGCGTCCTATTCCCATACCACCTCAAAAAAAAATCACAGACGGTCGTTTGAATTTCTTCGACATCTGAAAAAGTCAAAGAGTCAAACGGCCGTTTGCAGATCAGATTGTTAAACCATATACCTTTATCTGGTTCAGTGCGGAAAGTTTTAGGCCGCTCATATCTAAAATCTTCACGCATTTGCCAATGTATCGTCCGTTTTTCTTCGTTGCAGCAGGCTGCAATAATTCAATGCATAAGCATAGAGTCATATTAACCAAGGATGAATACAGAAACTTAGGCCTGCAAATCTTTCCCTCACCAATATCACACGATCGCGATATTCGTTAATCTGTATATGTGATTGAACATAGTACTGGACCTGGAATTAGTAAATGAATAAAATTACACAACAATTGTTATATTGTCAAAACGATAAAACCGAAAACAAACAGTATGTCAAACTCTTACAGATGCCTTGTCAAATGAACTGAGACCTACACCGATAGCAAAGACAGGAAGCCCCTGTAATAAACATCATAAAAATATGTTAGTTATTAAAAAATTACACTTATTTTAAAACTTTTTTGTAGGAAAATAACCAATTAAGGCACCTCTCTTGTATAACCAGACACTCCTATCAGCTGCGATTCACGCACTCCTCTATAGAAATTAATAGGAACTATGGGTTTCTGCATAGAATTTTAAATTGAATAAATAAGTTTGGTGGAATGTATAGAAATATATGTTTCTTAGGAATTGATGAGGTAAAAGAAACTTACCGATAGAATGTCATCTATACCATTTTCCAGCCTCCAGTGTAAACAATCTAACAACTGTAAATTTCAAGATTCATGATGCAAAGATGTCCCATAAGAAACTGTATTGAAAATTTAAAGCATAATAACAAAAGATCAAAGACTGAACCATCTTGTGGGCTCTTGCAACATTCCCATCTCTTGCTTTTAAAAATCTCTCCAATGTTTCCACTTTATACCCCTGATGAACATTCTGTAGAAACAGCCAAGAAACACATAATTAAAAAAAATGAAACAGATCTAAAAGGAAACAAAAATTGGTCATGGGGAAATTTGGCAAACCTGAAATGTTCTTTTGAGAGGCTCATCAACTGCATATAAATTATATATTTTTTTAAGAAATATAAAAGATTAGAAATAAGAATAAGTGATAGAATCATAGAAATCAGATGATGATAAACTTAAAGGGAGCTAGCAAACCTTGATCCATCAAGGACATTAGCTGATTGATAGCTGATTGAGTTACAACAGCCATTAAACAAAAACTTTAACAAAATGACAATAGAACTTAAAACATATAAATATGTACTAAAACAGATAAGCTACTGATTTATATAATACAATTTTAAAAGTACCTTTGTCACCAAGCAAAACACAATATAAATATGTATTGAAACAGATAAGCTACTGATCTATATAATACAGTTTAAAAAGTACCTTTGTCAGCAAAATTATCATTTGTTTAAATTCGTAAATCATGCTAGTATTAATGAAGAGATACGTATACTAACCTATATGGAATATAAAAAGCAAACTAATATCCTATTTTTAAATGTTTGCAATTACGATATAGTTAAATAACTATTTCACATATGTAAAATTCATGAAGAAATGATGGTACAAAAACCATGCAAAATAATTCCTAAATTTACTCAGCTGGTGAAGTGAATCAAATGAAAAATGAAAAGAACATGTACATTCAATAAAGGAAAACGAATATAGAAGGCTAACTTCCAAATCAAACAATTCGATATACCTTGTGTCTCAGAAAAGTTCAGTCGGTCGATAGCAGCCATGTGCCTCTCCTTTAGGTTTGCCACAGACATCTATGCAACCAGATTTCAGCTTCAATTTGAGCCCTAACAATTTCACAAAGATCCCAATCTCACAACACTATAGTAAAAACCTAAAAACCTAAAAACCATATATATTCAGTGATTCACTACTGTTTTGATCTAGTTTGTTCAAAAACAGATGCATGGCAGTTACAAATATCCAAAATTGAAGTGATTTCACTTTGTAATTTAGTTTAATTTGAAGCGAAACAGATCCAGATTAAAAAAAAATAAAAAATAAAAAATAAACATAGAATTACCCGTTGAGGAGGAGATCATCATGCAGATCCATGCGAGCATTCGGAAGAGGCGTATCGGATTTCTGGAGGTGCCGTCGAGATTTCGCATCGCCGGACATTCGTGAGGAGTTAAGGTGAGAGGGGAATAGAGGTAGAAACATGGTGTGGCGGTTGCTACCGGCGTGCGGAAGCCGGAGAATAATAGGGCGTGGTGCCGGCGCCGGCGACGATGCCGCCAGGGGGTAAAGAAATAGTGCGTAGATCGATAAGACGATGAGCGGCGACATAATTGGGAGAGATGGAGTCAAAGCTTTGAAGAACAATATACTGGGTTTTGACGGTTTTGACAAAAACCGTGGGCGGGGGGGGGGGGGGGTAAAGTGTAACAAAAATGAAAGAGCTGTGGCCAAACTAAGAAGAACAAAATGTCCACTATTCACCATCAATTTGTAATGTATATTTATATAATAATGCATTAACTTCTATTCTTGATCGATAATATCTACGTACTTATTGTTATTTGATTTTAACTCCATGTATATGGATTTGCCTAGACATGGGACGGTACACTACACCTACTATGCACAATTCTTA
This sequence comes from Deinandra increscens subsp. villosa, assembly GCA_039602395.1. Lineage (NCBI taxonomy): Eukaryota > Viridiplantae > Streptophyta > Magnoliopsida > Asterales > Asteraceae > Deinandra > Deinandra increscens. Next base: position 20,071,990 of record JBCNJP010000012.1, on the reverse strand, counting down.
GTTGATTTATAAAATAGGATCGGTAGCAAACAACTTGTTGTAAAAATTTACGAAAGATAGGTTATTCATAAAGTTAGGTAAAATGCTTTTTTTACCAGATTTAGACAAATAATATACGTAATGTGTTTTAATATATATAAGTTTTGTTTATTGAGACTCTCTTCTACTATGTTAGAGATTCACAACGAACTAACCACTTCCAAATCGATCGAACGTAATGTAACATCCCAGTTTTAACAAGACTGGTCCGGAATGAGGTTTATAATGATGTTATGAGAAATGTAAAGAAGGATGGAGGAAATCGGGTTAATCAAAGGATCAAGGAGTTAGGAAATATAAAATTTTCTAATTCTTGAAGGGGATACGGTATATGAAAATTTCTAAGTCTTGAAGGGGATACGGCCGTATTAAGGGAAAGGGATGCGCCCATATCACAATTTGGCACTTGTATCACTAAATAACATCAAAGCCTCACATTTAGCATCAACTAACACTATTGTACCAATCAAATGCTCATCTAAACATTTAATCGTACACTTGGCATGCATAAACCATACAATGCATTAATTTGACCTAAACATATAGGTTCCTAAATCCCATTGTGAATCATAATCATATTAAAATTTCTCAATTTCACACACAACATTTAGCAATTTACAAGACAAAGCATATATATATATATATATATATATATATATATATATATATATATAAGGTGAGGTTCATTGTAGACACCCCCATAAGTGTAGACAGGTAGACACCCTATTTCACATGTGAAATTACTTTATTTCACATGTGTTTTCACATGTGAAATTTTCTGAACAATGAGAATAAGGAAAAAAAGGAAAAAGAAATTAATCATAACCATTAGATCAAGAGATCTAATGGTGAAAAAAAGTGTCTACCTGTCTACACTTATGGAGGTGTCTACAATGAACTTTTTAATATATATATATATATATATATATATATATATATATATATATATTCAGCCATTATCATCATAGGTTCCAAATATCCCAACCCCAATAGTCAAAAATCGCCACCTAGGGCTTTCATGCCAACCTTTAATAGTTAGGTCAAATTTACAGGTATCTAAGTATTATTAGCATGATTTGATGTAACATCTCATAACCCTTTTGATTTAAATATAATTTATTTCAAGATACTTGGAGTTACTGGGTGAATTACGTTTTTAAATGATGACCCAATATATAAAATAATTGACTTTTTATTTGTTACTTAAATTTATAAGTAACTAATAGATAAATCATGGACAATAAGGGTGTTTTGGGTAAAAGATGAGTTAGTGGTTAATATTTAATAAAGGGGCTAAATAGAGGGGCAGTATGTAAATATGGGGATTAAAACACAAATTTGGTCTTCTCCATGGGGAGAAGAACGCATATACGATGGGAAGAGAGAGGAGGAGCTAGGTTCTTCAATCATGGATGAGTCAAGGCCAAATCTTGTAAAATTTGTTGCGGAAATTGCGAAATGAGGGCTCTCTAGGGTCTTATTCGAGTGTATTCTCCTTATTTCATATATTGAGGACAAGTAAGTCTCCCTCCATTTAGTTGCTTGAATGTGAAATCTTCTAATGAGTTGAATTGATGTAGAAAATCTATTGTAAGGGTGTTTTATGCTTAGCTAAGGCATATGTTTACCTTGCATGCTTGTATCTTTACGAAATTAGTAGAAGTTGTGATGGGGTTTAAACCCATCACATGGAAATTGAATTTCTATAAGGTTGGGTGATTACATGGAAATTGAATTTCTATAAGGTTGGGTGATTGAGTTTGGTTAATTAGACCATAAGGAAGATTGTTTGTATGATGAAAATTGTTAATTTGTCATAAAGTGTGAAATTGATATGCTAGTAGCCAAAGTTAGGGCTAACAGCAGATTTTAGATGAGACACGCATACGGAAAAAATATTTACGCATCAAACACAAAACACAAACATTTAACCTTTAAACAAATAACGCATACTTGAAATAAAATTCACGCATACACTTTTAAAAACTCACAATAACACAAACCTAACAAAAAATGTCTTACACTTAATAAAAAAACGCATATATTCCAATAAATAACGCACACTTACGTTTTATAGATAAAAGATAACGCATATTTGATATGAAAATAACGCATACACTCTAAAAACTAAAAAAAACACAAACCTACATGTCTTACACTTAAAAAAACGCACGTTGATATTACAAATAACGCAAACACACAGAACATAATCGCACCTGTTAAAAAATCACGCATAATATTTAAAAATCACGCAAGTTGTTCTAAAAATCACGCATACACTCCAGAACTTACAAATAACGCAAACACACAAAACATAATCGCACCTGTTAAAAAATCGCGCATTATATTTAAAAATCACGCAAGTTGTTCTAAAAATCACGTATACACTCCAGAACTCACAAAATAACGCAAACACACAGAACATAATCGCACATGCTAAAAACTCACGCATTATATTTAAGGAAAATTGGATTTTAATAATCCAAGTTATTACCATTTGGCCAATATTAATCCCAATTTCAAAATTGGCCTACATTAATCTCAATTATTAAGGTGTTGGATTTAATTGGACCCCCGTTAAGTTTTCTTAACTCCGTTAGTTTTTTGCTGACGTGGCACTGATTAATAAAAGCCACGTGGCTGCCACGACAGCAAAAAACTAACGGAGTTAAGGAAAACTTAACGGGGGTCCAATGAAACCCAACACCTTAATAATTGGGATTAATGTAGGCCAATTTTGAAATTGGGATTAATATTGGCCAATTGATAATAACTTGGATTATTAAAATCCAATTTTCCTATATTTAAAAATCACGCAAATTGTTCTAAAAATCACGCATACACTCCAGAACTCACAAAACACCTGATTTCACACTTAATATAATAACGCATGATGTTCAAATAAAAAAAAGCAAACAATATAATTCAAAAGCATATAATAGATTAAAAAGAAAACAATGCCATATATTAATATTTATAAGAATTTACAAGTGGAAATGATCAAAAAACATCATAAGAACATCAAAAAAACCCAAAAAATGGGTGCCTAAATCTTCTTAAATATTTCAGCAGCCTCCACCCTGTCCTTACCCTTCTTAATGGTGTTGTCGACAACACCACTAAGGAGGGTATGCATCTCCTCCTTCAGCTCCAGCTGCTGAGTAATATACTCAACAGCAACCTCTTTCATCGCGGACTCCGGCTCGTCCACAAGCTCCTGGAGCATCCTGATGTGGCCTTGGATGCTGTTGACAACACCATCCTTGGATGCCGTTGACAGTAAGACCCCTGATCATGGCGAAAGAATTACGCATTATGCGATCATCCTTCGATTCTTTCGCATGCATTTGTTCAACAATTTGCATGACTGCATTTTTAGATGCAGTGTTAGAGTTAGATGAAGAAGAAGTCATTTTTCTTTTTATGTTGAAAGAATGAGAAGATTGAATTTAGGTCTAAGATATATGGGGGATTTGAGGAATTACGCATTATGCGATCATCCTTCGATTCTTTCGCATATAGTATATATATATGATATAATATATATATATATATATATATATATATATATATATATATATATATATATATATATATACAGATCAGAAAAATGGAGGGAAAATGAAACGATGGGTAAAAAAAAATTACATAATAAAACTCAGAAATTAAAAAAGTTAAAATCGATCCATTTTACCTCCCCCTAACCGTCCCCATTAATATGGTAATAAATAAAAATACAGGTGATGCATTTAATACCAAACGAATCTCATCATTCACCGTCTATAAAACTAGGCACTCGATTACATTTTGAAATCACGCAAACACAGTTCATTAAATTACACATCAAATCATAAAAACACAGACAAGCGAAAAAATGTCTTCATCTTCCTCCAACACCACGGGAGCCAACAACAACAACGCGCTAAAGGAGAAACTAACTCGGAAAATAATGCTGGAGTACAACAAGGAGAAACTGCTGATAGACGTCCTCGAACAAAGTTTCGAAAGCCTCCAAGAAAACACGCAAGCCAGAGAAGAAATCGCGCAGAAGATAAGCAGTCTGCCAAAGAATTCACTTCAAGAGGTTGTCCGTTTATTCATGCTAGACCAGGACAAAACGGATATGGAGCAGAAGAAAACAATAAACAAAATACTTGAGACTATGAGTGCCTCTCTTGAGTTAAAAAGTCTTTTTTACAAGCCTATCAGTAGAATTGTATCCCTCCTGTTATCAAATAATAATAATAATAATAATTTTTGTATTTCTTGATTTTATTCTTCATTTATGTTGAAACTAACCAGTAATATATAAAAAACAATTTGGATTTAGAATTACGCAAACTACAACTAAATCACGCAAACGATAAAATTACGCAGATATTAAAATAAATCACGCAAACACAAAAAACTCTAGTAAAAAACTAAAACAAACCTACTTAGCATTTATCAATGATTCTGTAAAAAAACAAAATCAACTTTAAAAAATAGACAAGTGTAACAAAAAATACATTATTATTACGCAAACTATAATTCTGTATGACACCAGCTGAAAATACATGAACATATGTTCGAAATTTTTTAGATTCTATTATAACGCATTTTACTTGTAATTTCTCGCATGTAGTAACTCATAAATTTAAGGTCACAACAAACGCAACGACATATAATTAAAACACACAAAAAAAATATTCACCCAAAAAAAATAAAAACAAAAAAACAACAAAATAAAATTACGCAGTTATTAAATAAAAACGCAAACAGAAAAACTCTTACAAAAAAGAAAAAAAACATGAACATAAGTTAAAAAAATTAGTTAATTGACTCCCTATAATCACGCATGTTGTTTTTATTTTGACGCATGAAGAAACTCGATATAAACACCTTACAACATATAACGCACCGCCGCATGAAGAAACGCAGTGACGTAATCTCCGTCTATTTTAATTAAAAAAATTAATTGACAAAAATGCCCCTCCGCGTCCAGAAAGAAAACGTCATGCGTCGACCTCTCCTTCCTTCGCACGCTTCGCACAGAAAAATACCTTTGTGTTTGAACTTTCACCTATATATATATGTATATATATATATGAAAACATCTCCATGAATTATAGTGGTCCCACCTAAAATTAGTAGTTGAGATGTAGTTCTCCGTATATATGTATATGATTTGAGGCGCTGTATAAAGTTAAAGTTAGGCGTAAATCTTTAGACAACGATGTATAAGGTAATTAAAATTGACCATTTAATAATTTAAAAGATATATTCAAGTGTCGTATAAGATTAAAGCATAAGACTAAACAATTTTTTATAATTGGTTCATAATCTTTTACAGCGATTTAAATGGGTTTACAATCTTTTACAACCTTTTACAACGTTGTTTAAAATTTTATTTTCCTGCTTTTAACTATTTTCCACCGTAAAGCGCAATTTGAAACCAACTAGTTATAATGTAATATGTATTGTAAATGAATATAACATAATTGCATAAATAAATAAATAGATACAAATAAATAAATGAATAAAACTTCCGTACATCCTCGTGATGAAAGAAATAATAAATTAAACAACTAGCTTATTTTATATAAAAACTATTATACTAAACTTATTAATTAATCTTAAGAAGCGCTTTAAGAATATTACTGCCCATGTCATCTGCAAAGGCAAACGTGTGACCTCCACCAACAACCTCGTGATATGTGATCCATGCAAGTTTTTGGGCAATATAACGTTGAAGTGTCACCGGCACAATCCTATCCTCATCACCCATCCATAAGTGAACAGATGTGTTACTAGTTTGAAATGGGTTTTCAAGATCGAGCGGATCAAATTCCCACTTACCCCATCCAATATTCATGTCACGATGGATGGACTCGAATTCTCCTTGTAGCCTTGGTTGTGTTTTCATCAACTCCGCCTTCATGACACAAAACAAGAGTACTATATAAGCATATGTATAAGTAAATATTTAAATTATTTGGATAAATAATAGTGTTCTCATAACCAATAAATAAATAAAAATGGGTCTTGCTATATGTGATTTTTGAGACGTTGCGTAGTGACCTGCTAAAGAGATGGTACCTGATTTGGATCTGTAATCATAGCATTTAGCTTTGCTACAACTTCAATGTCTGCCGGAGAAAAAACAGCAGGGTTTTGTGTAATAACCGAAAAACCAGGAAACCATGATTGAGTATTCCACCAGTAGGTAAGCCATGGTAGGTAGTGAGCTACTCGCAAAGACCATTGATCCTGCTGAAGTTGCCGAGAATATGCTTCGTTGGTTAAGTTGGAAAGTAGGTTATGCCACCAGTAGTTGACGGCAGGAGAAATAAGAACCGCTCCTTGAAGCCTGTTTAATTAAAACCGAAAAAATGTAAAACGGTTACATGTTGTAATGATGATTCAAAACATATATGGCTGGCAATCTAGTTTAATATATAAAACAGACCTGTGAGGGATATATTTTAGACAAGACCAGATGACTTCACCACCCATAGAGTATCCAGCTACATAGAATTTCTCTCCCAGATTCAACTCATCAGCAAGCTCCTCGATATCCAGTGCTAAGCTTTTTACAGTTCGCTTGGGGTCCGGGTCACTTTCTCCATATCCGGGTCGATCTAGTGCAACGATGTACACTCCAAGTTCCTCAATAACAGCCTGTAGAAGTTGGCATGATCGGTTAATTAATTACCCAAACACCCGCCACAGGAAATGAATTAGATGGAGCTAGGAATTGAAGAAGCCATACCGGTGAGGCTGCAAATGTAAAAGGATTCTGGTACTTGCTACAGTCGAAGCAGTGGACGTATATTATTTTAGATTTGGCTACATCTTTTGGAACACCAGATTCTATATATGATAAATGTCTTCCATCACGGAGTGTTATCCTTGGGGAGGTAAGAGGAAGACCATCTGGAGATCCCAACTTTGTGGGAGGTGGTGGAAGAGTTGTTTGATAAGCCCATGCACAAAACTCCGCAAACAAGACGAGTAGTAATATCTTCAAAACTCCTGGAAACATACGACAAAACATTTCACATAATTATTGTTTCAGATAATCATCATGATCATATATACTTTAAGCTTTCAAAGATGGAATTAACTAACTAATTAATCAATCAAAACTCACCTGAGGAGGAATAATCCAATTTGTAATTCCTTGTATTTGGTGAAAGCCTTTTCTTCCCAACCGACATTGTTGATGCGACTAACGAGATTAACTAATTTAATTTGGATGTGGAATGTAGTAAGTTAAGATGAACAGAGAACAGTAGTATGTATATATATATTAAGAAAGAAAGCAATATTAATTTAGGAAAAGAGAGAGATAATTATGGCCTCTAACCATTGGGATATATATAGTGTAGTGTAAAGAAAAAACAAGTCAAGTGGATGAAGCTTACAGGAAGCTAGGGTCGCTTTCTTTGATTGACCCCATATATATATTCTAATTAGTCTTTGGGTTTTTTGTCATTCAAGATTATAACCACAACTTGGACAATCATGTTTGACAATCATGTTTATTTTTAATTCATAGGCTTACCGATTCCACACCATGCCATACACTTGACTTGACTGTCCTCCATTCTTTAACTCAACAACTACTACGTAATATAGCATCCAATTTAATTCATTGATCATTCGAGAACCTTTGCACAAATATTTTTTACTTTTGTGGTTCAACATTACACCTATAATTCTTTTAATTTAATAACTACTTATTATATTATTATACTAATAATGCATTAACTTCTATTCTTGATCGATAATATCTACGTACTTATTGTTATTTGATTTTAACTCCATGTATATGGATTTGCCTAGACATGGGACGGTACACTACACCTACTATGCACAATTCTTAGTTGATTTATAAAATAGGATCGGTAGCAAACAACTTGTTGTAAAAATTTACGAAAGATAGGTTATTCATCAAGTTAGGGAAAATGCTTTTTTTACCAGATTTAGACAAATAATATACGTAATGTGTTTTAATATATATAAGTTTTGTTTATTGAGACTCTCTTCTACTATGTTAGAGATTCACAACGAACTAACCACTTCCAAATCGATCGAACGTAATGTAACATCCCAGTTTTAACAAGACTGGTCCGGAATGAGGTTTATAATGATGTTATGAGAAATGTAAAGAAGGATGGAGGAAATCGGGTTAATCAAAGGATCAAGGAGTTAGGAAATATAAAATTTTCTAATTCTTGAAGGGGATACGGTATATGAAAATTTCTAAGTCTTGAAGGGGATACGGCCGTATTAAGGGAAAGGGATGCGCCCATATCACAATTTGGCACTTGTATCACTAAATAACATCAAAGCCTCACATTTAGCATCAACTAACACTATTGTACCAATCAAATGCTCATCTAAACATTTAATCGTACACTTGGCATGCATAAACCATACAATGTGTCGGGAATTCCCGAGACCGACGAGTTCGAGATTTGGTGTGATGAAACTCAACGTACCACTTACCGTTTGACCGTTTGCACAACATGCGGTGAAGTTTATGACTCGAAGACTCTCACTAACCGAAGACTTGGCATTAGCGATTTTATTATTCATTGTTGTATTATTTATGTCACTAGTCACTAGTATTTACTAGTTTGCCATTGTCTAGTTAGAATATATAGTTTGGTCTTTCATTTGTGAAAGACATGAGTGTATGTTTGAGAGAGAGCTTAGAGCATGATACTTTGAAGTTGTGTGTGGTTCATGAACACTTGTTCATGAACCTAGCATGAGTGGTGTAGGTAAACTTGTAATCGTTCAACTTCATCAATGTATTAAAAATCTCTACACTTATCTTAGTTCTTCACTACTTCTATTTTATCCTCATCATCATCATCACATCTCACAACACCATTGTTGAAGATCCGATCCATTATGTTCTTCTTGGTGTTTATTTGTTCTACAAAGACGAAGCTCACAAAGTCTCCGATCCGCTTCCGCTGTGCCATCGGGGTTTGGCTTGGCTCACCGACCCCGGTTTCTACACAATGCATTAATTTGACCTAAACATATAGGTTCCTATATCCCATTGTGAATCATAATCATATTAAAATATCTCAATTTCACACACAACATTTAGCAATTTACAAGACAAAGTATTATATATATATATATATATATATATATTATATATATATATATATATATATATATTATAGTGAAAAGTTCATTGTAGACACCCCATAAGTGTAGACAGGTAGACACCTTCTTTCACCATTAGATCTCTTGATCTAATGGTTGTGATTAATTTCCTTTTTCCCTTTTTTTCTTTTTTCTTATTATTCAGAAAATTTCACATGTGAAAAAGAGCTATTTCACATGTGAAAGTGTCTACAATGAACCTCACCATATATATATATATATATATATATATATATATATATATATATATATTCAGCCATTATCATCAAAGGTTCCAAATATCCCAACCCCAATAGTCAAAAATCGCCACCTAGGGCTTTCATGCCAACCTTTAATAGTTAGGTCAAATTTACAGGTATCTAAGTATTATTAGCATGATTTGATGTAACATCTCATAACCCTTTTGATTTAAATATAATTTATTTCAAGATACTTGGAGTTACTGGGTGAATTACGTTTTTAAATGATGACCCAATATATAAAATAATTGACTTTTTATTTGTTACTTAAATTTATAAGTAACTAATAGATAAATCATGGACAATAAGGGTGTTTTGGGTAAAAGATGAGTTAGTGGTTAATATTTAATAAAGGGGCTAAATAGAGGGGCAGTATGTAAATATGGGGATTAAAACACAAATTTGGTCTTCTCCATGGGGAGAAGAACGCATATACGATGGGAAGAGAGAGGAGGAGCTAGGTTCTTCAATCATGGATGAGTCAAGGCCAAATCTTGCAAAATTTGTTGCGGAAATTGCGAAATGAGGGCTCTCTAGGGTCTTATTCGAGTGTATTCTCCTTATTTCATGAATTGAGGACAAGTAAGTCTCCCTCCATTTAGTTGCTTGAATGTGAAATCATCTAATGAGTTGAATTGATGTAGAAAATCTATTGTAAGGGTGTTTTATGCTTAGCTAAGGCATATGTTTACCTTGCATGCTTGTATCTTTACGAAATTAGTAGAAGTTGTGATGGGGTTTAAACCCATCACATGGAAATTGAATTTCTATAAGGTTGGGTGATTACATGGAAATTGAATTTTTATAAGGTTGGGTGATTGAGTTTGGTTAATTAGACCATAAGGAAGATTGTTTGTATGATGAAAATTGTTAATTTGTCATAAAGTGTGAAATTGATATGCTAGTAGCCAAAGTTAGGGTGATTTAGTATGTTAAAAGGTGAATGTGATAGATTAGGTATTTTCATGCACACTAAGCGTTTGTGAAAATGCCTAAATGAGTTGTTGGTCTTGAAAATAGTGGGTTTTGGCAAATTTGATATGTGAAGAATTACTTGACTGTCATGGATTTCTATTTTGTGAATAACCAATCTAATGCTCAAGAATAATATAGGTGGTCAAGGAGGAAGGTTCATGTTATCAAATAAATCCATCACTTAAAGACTTGAGGTAAAACAAGTTGTTCATATATTATTACAAGTATGATTGGTTAAGAGGTATTGTTACGAAACATTATATGACCCATTTGGGGTTCATTTGATTTAAAGTAGTGATCATATAGATGTTGGTTATAACATCAAGTAGTTTATGTTTTAATGTAGATAAAATGACCCGTTAGGGTGGGGTGGAATGAAAATGTTGTGTGAACCATGTATACCCATTGGGTATCATGGTAAGTGTGGGTCTCAAGACCAAATTTGCACCTTCGGGTGAAGTGGGTATGTGGACCTTCATCATTGAGAATCAAGGAAAGTAGTTGAATGTGAACGAGAGGTTGATTTCAACATCAAGGAAGTGCCTTTGGCAAGCATGATACATGACCCGGTTGGGTTAAGCGGGATGAATGTGAAAAATAAGTGTGTACTTTTGAGTAAGATTGAAAAGTGTAGGGTTCCAAGCTCTATTAGTATTTAGCACTTTCGTGTGCGAGAGTGTAATTGACACATGGTTAGAATAAACTCTAATATTTTGCAATAGGATAATGGAAGATTTTATGCTAATA
>JBCNJP010000012.1:20043620-20060319 GCA_039602395.1 Deinandra increscens subsp. villosa | reverse complement strand
GGTCTTCTCCATGGGGAGAAGAACGCATATACGATGGGAAGAGAGAGGAGGAGCCAGGTTCTTCAATCATGGATGAGTCAAGGCCAAATCTTGCAAAATTGGTTGCGGAAATTGCGAAATGAGGGCTCTCTAGGGTCTTATTCGAGTGTATTCTCCTTATTTCATGAATTGAGGACAAGTAAGTCTCCCTCCATTTAGTTGCTTGAATGTGAAATCATCTAATGAGTTGAATTGATGTAGAAAATCTATTGTAAGGGTGTTTTATGCTTAGCTAAGGCATATGTTTACCTTGCATGCTTGTATCTTTACGAAATTAGTAGAAGTTGTGATGGGGTTTAAACCCATCACATGGAAATTGAATCTCTATAAGGTTGGGTGATTACATGGAAATTGAATTTTTATAAGGTTGGGTGATTGAGTTTGGTTAATTAGACCATAAGGAAGATTGTTTGTATGATGAAAATTGTTAATTTGTCATAAAGTGTGAAATTGATATGCTAGTAGCCAAAGTTAGGGTGATTTAGTATGTTAAAAGGTGAATGTGATAGATTAGGTATTTTCATGCACACTAAGCGTTTGTGAAAATGCCTAAATGAGTTGTTGGTCTTCAAAATAGTGGGTTTTGGAAAATTTGATATGTGAAGAATTACTTGACTGTCATGGATTTCTATTTTGTGAATAACCAATCTAATGCTCAAGGAGGAAGGTTCATGTTATCAAATAAATCCATCACTTAAAGACTTGAGGTAAAACAAGTTGTTCATATATTATTACAAGTATGATTGGTTAAGAGGTATTGTTACGAAACATTATATGACCCATTTGGGGTTCATTTGATTTAAAGTAGTGATCATATAGATGTTGGTTATAACATCAAGTAGTTTATGTTTTAATGTAGATAAAATGACCCGTTAGGGTGGGGTGGAATGAAAATGTTGTGTGAACCATGTATACCCATTGGGTATCATGGTAAGTGTGGGTCTCAAGACCAAATTTGCACCTTCGGGTGAAGTGGGTATGTGGACCTTCATCATTGAGAATCAAGGAAAGTAGTTGAATGTGAACGAGAGGTTGATTTCAACATCAAGGAAGTGCCTTTGGCAAGCATGATACATGACCCGGTTGGGTTAAGCGGGATGAATGTGAAAAATAAGTGTGTACTTTTGAGTAAGATTGAAAAGTGTAGGGTTCCAAGCTCTATTAGTATTTAGCACTTTCGTGTGCGAGAGTGTAATTGACACATGGTTAGAATAAACTCTAATATTTTGCAATAGGATAATGGAAGATTTTATGCTAATAGTTGATTTATTTGGAACTGTTAGCAAAGACTTATGTGCATATTTTATGACTATATGATTGTATTGTTAGATGTGAAGAAAGTGGTAATTTGGTGGATTGAGATGTACGTAGGGGGTTGGAAGTCAAGGTTGATCACCTTGATATAATAGGATGCTTAACAGGTTAACGGGTTGCTGGGATAAATATTTCATGATAATTCCAATTTGTTTTTTTTTTGAACGGCCAACGAATGCTCCGGAAAACCCGGGGACTATTTACACCAGTTGAGCTCATTCCAGGAAAAATCCACATCCGCGAGCGGCCGGGTGGTAAAACCTGGGAGCTCAGGGATCGAACTTGTGACCTTTCAGCCCCAAGTCTCCCCTCATCGCCAATGCCCATTCCAAAGTGTTGCCCGTAAGAATCGAACCTGTGTCTCAAGTAGAGAACACAGGCTTCCTACCACTATACCACAATGAAAGTTGCATTCCAATTTGTTGATTTGTGCAAATTTGTTGTGGTTAGCTAATAAAAGCAAGTGAATTTGTTGTACTTGGTATGTTAAAACCAAAGGGAAATGATTGGGATGAAAATGCTGTATTTGGGTTGAAAACTGAGAAAATTTGGCTAAGTGTGGAACTCTCAGGAAAAAGGCTGGATCCCTGGAAATCTAGCTCCTGGCGATACGTCGGGAGCATTCCATCTGGTTTGGCGATACGCCATGGTCGAAATTTCATTTTTTTACCTTGTCTTGCTTTATTTTAAGCAATTAATGTGTTATATAATTATTATGGCCATTATTTGCTAATGTGTTATTGGTAAATAATGACAGGTCAGCATTAGTGGTGGCGGGTCAAGATCGGGCAGGGATCACAATGAACCAAACACCGACTTTTGAAGCGATGATGTTGTTTATAAATGTGGTGATATGTATTATGGCGTACTCTAATAAGTGACGATTGTTAAGATGTTAAACTTTATTTTGCATAACAAAATTATAAGTACCTCGGTATAGTTAATACATAGGAGGAAATTTTCTAGCACGTGTCTTTATTAGCTAAATTGTCCGTATTTAAGGAATGAGGTCTTACATTTAGAGGCTGTTTGTTTTTGCAGACAAAAACTGTCTGCAGTCTTATTTCATCTGATTTCATGTCTGCAGCTGAAGATGTGGTCTGAAGATCTGCAATCTGAAAATATAAAACTCTTTGTTTAATAAACTTCAAACAGTCTGCAAATACTGAACATATATAACTGTCAAACTTATCCTACTTAATAAAAGTCATTCAACATTCAAGTTCCAATAGAAATACAATAAAACCAAGTATATCAATAACCTAAAAACAAAGTAAAATAAACTCAAAGTACATTGTTTTGCATTGATTCTTGTGCTATTTTATCTCGTAGTTGACTCATGAATTCACGATCTGCTGAACTTCCATGTCGTGGTTCTTGTTCATCATCGTCATGTTATACATGTTCATCTCCATCTTGTAAGCGTACATTTGGCTGATCATATTCATCAAAAAGCTCATCACTTAAACCCTCTTTCCGTATAAAATTGTGAAGCGCAAAACATGCAATTGTAACATTTCGTTGTGTAACCAACGAAAAAGGGGCCATTCTCTTTAATATTGGAAATTGGGATTTTAATACACCATAAGCACGTTTAATAACATTTCTAAGTTTTGCATGTCCATGGTTGAATTTTTCTTTGTCGGTCAATGCACGATTTCGGCGAAAATCTCCAAGCCAATACCTCACATTTCGATATGGTGCCATAAAGCCTCGAGTGTTTGCATATGAAGCATCACATAGATAATATTTATCTGTAAAATAAAATACAACCGTTAATCTTCAAACTACATATAATATAAATAATAAAGCTTAGATCATAAACATATACCCGGAGGAGGAAGTGGAAATTGTGCATTAGCATTTGATAAAGATTCAGACAAAATTCCGGAATCATATGCTATTCCTTCCCATCCGGCCACGAGAAAAGTAAATACCATGTTGAAGTCACATATGGCCAAAACATTTTTATAGCAATCTCCTTTTCCTCTTCCTCTATACAAATGTTGTTGTTCAACAGGGACAATAACATGTATGAAAGTTCCATCAAGAGCACCGACCGCCCCCTACGTAGAATTTAATAGTTAATAATATACATGGAAAGAAATCACAATAGTATTTGTATAATGTACCTTGAAAACTCTTCGTATTCTCTTATGATGCCCCTTGATATTTGAATTAGGATTAAAAGATGTTGGTACTATCACCTCTTTAGCAAATTCCATCATTCTTGACAATACTTCGTGAAAATACTTATGAATTGTTTGTTTCGAGTGTTGAAATCGACGCTTAATAACTGAAAAAAACGTTGATTGTGACCAATCATCATCAAACAAAAAGCAAATACCAATGGTTCAAATAACAGCAAACACGAAAACCAAACACACATAACGGTTCACATAAAGGTTCAAGTTACATACTTGTTCAAATAACACCAAACACACAAATCTAAAGCAAATGGTTCAACTAACACCAAACACACAAAACAAAACACATAAAAGTTCAAAGTAGCAATCACACCAAACAAACATTAATCAAACACTCGTATCTCTCTGATTTTCCCTACTTGAACATACCATATGTTGTCCCTGTGATCTTAAGCCACCCTTTCAACACCTCAGGCTCCAATGGCAATGTCATCCATGCTTGTCTCATTTCCATTGACTGACCAAAAATGTTAAACGCCCCCAAAAACAAGGGATCCATATGATCTAACCCAACTAATTTCAACTTCTCATAACATTCTTCAACTGATGGTCCTTCTATGCTTTTCACCATATGCTTGAGTGCTTGTTGCATATCAGTAGCCAAGTCATCTAAGGTAACTTTAGCCTTTTTCTTAGACCTACCTCCATCATCATTAACCTTACTCTTGGCTTGCTCATTATTAGGAGTTTCATCATCATTTTGAAAACCTTTCCCATGGGAATCTCCATCATTTTGAAAACCTTGTTGTCACACCCCCAATTTCCACTAACGGAGTTTGACCGTGTGGGGTGTGAACCAGACCAGGATCCGAGTCATTAGTTACATCAAACATAAGTTAAGGGTTCAAAATGTAAATATATTTCCAAACGGAAAATATCAAACCAGAGTTAAAGTTTATCGGAAGCTTATAAAAGTTATGTTGCGCAAAACAAGCGCCCGACAAGTAAATAAAGTTCAAGATAAAGGTTTTAAAACCAAGTTCCCAAAAATAAAGTTTAACCAGCGTACGTGCCCAAAAATCTGATTCTCCTAGCGTCCTGCAAGGCATGCATAAGAGCAAGTGTCAACTAATGTTGGTGAGTTCACATAAGCACATAAGTATTACTAGCATAGTTATGCAGTACGAATACAACAGTTTTTATTCGTATATAAGCATGTATATTAACAGTACAATCCATATCGTAGGTAGCGAGCCTAAGTTCATGTCACTAAAACGTTCGCAACCGAAGCTGACCAATTAGTTGTAGGAATAATCCTTACGTGGTTTGCCTTCCCCGTGTCTACTCGATCACGGTAAGTTAGGCTGACATTGTCCTCAGTCCGACCGCCAGTCGGGTGGTGCATCTTGTGCCCGCTGAGTGGGGTTTGTCAGACCCCAGTAGTACTACCCAATATCCCCTCGCTATAAACTATTAACGGTTCGATAAGTAAGGACTTTCAAAGATAAGCATTTTACGTGAACATGTGATATATGTTGGATTTCTACTTTAATCATACATAAACGTTGTTGCGTTATCACCCTAACCCGGGTGTAACGTGTTTGCGTGTGTTATCGTCCAAAACCGGACGTAACGTAAAGGTTGTGAAACTCACCTTAGGGTGCGCTGCTACAATTTAGTAAGACTCCGAGTCTTGCGTAACTACCAAGCACCTATTGAATTTACTTACGTAAGTGTGTATTCGCACATGAGTCACATAGCCTAGACGACGGTAATAATATCAAATAATTCCAGATATGACGCATGTGACAATATCAATACGTGATGAAAATCGTTTGTTCGAAAGCGGTCAAGAATGACGTTAAATCAAGGACAGAAAGATTTACGAAAATCAATGTGCGTATGTTATTCCAAATAATAAATGTAGGGATGATCGGGTAAACAAATAAATAAATATAGATATATATATATATATATGTATATTTATTCGTAACTATATATATCGAGGCGTAGTCACAAGGGTGAAAAATAAAGCGACCTAAATATATATTTATATGTCGTGTAAAAATTCCGAGAGTTTAAAGAAAATATTTAAAACGTTTGCATGACCATAAACCAAATATATATATATATATATATGTATATACTCATATATATAAACCATTTTTTATAATTAATAACGAGGCTATACAATTTTAATTCTTTTAAATAAATAATAATGTTTTCATAATATAAAAGTTCAACGAATATCACGAGTATAGATTTGATAAACATGTATTAGTAGTTTTAGGGTTTTGGATCAAATAATGCATAGAATCCTTAAAAAAAAGAATAAAACCACAGAAATGAGGGTCACGGGACTCGAACCCGTGACCTGAAGGTTGTGACACAGCGTCCCAGCCACTGGGCTAGGGGCTCGATTTGTAAGGGTGTCTGGAAATAGAGTTTTTATATAATCAGCTGCACAGGAACTGGATCAGGAAACTTAACAAAAAAAAGTAAATGGAGCTGGAGAGGGTCGAACCCAAGACCTCTCGGTCTCCAGCGGACGCATCAACCAACTGCGCTACAGGCTGAATCTATGTTGTTAACCAGTTCAAATAATATATATATGTTTATGAGCCGTCATCATCTCCTTCCCCAAAACTCCGGTGGCCGGAGTTTTATTCCGGTCACCGGAAAATCACGAAACCGGTATTAAACTCCAAAAAAACATGCGATTAACAAGGATAAACTGTTACCTTGAAACGGAGATGATTCTACACCCGTTTTTTCACACCGAAACGAATCCGAAAGTCTCGACTCCGACGCTTGACGTTGCTCCGTTTCCGAATCCAATGCTTCGGGGTTAACCAACAGGGGACGACAATCTCAGTGATGTACAAAACGGGTGATGTAGCAGCGGTGGTTGGCCGGAATTCGAGTTCGCCGGAGAACTCAAAGAAAAGAAAAAAAACGAGAGCAAGGGTGGAAGAGAGTTCGAAGGGTGTTGGAGGTGATCAAATGAACTCTCACAAGCAAATGATTGAGTTATGGTGGTCGATTGGATGGGCAGAACGTAACCGATATCTTCAATTCGATCTTTAAGGGAGTTGTCGGTTGAGGTTTACGAAAGAAAGAAAAAAAAAACGTCTCCACTGCTTTAGAATTTGAAAGCCTCAAATTAGCTTTCCTTAATTGACAGAAATGGCCCCTCATCATGTTACAAATTTTGGACACAAGTTTGGATAACAACAACTTAGATCCCTACAGGTTTTATTTACTTAAAAATAGTTTGGGAAATGGCAAGATTAACCCCTCGAGATAGAAAGTCGTTAACTATTTTTAACAGAGTTAACGAAGACGCATTAAACCTAACGTATACGTGTGTTTGTCACAAATATAGTTGACGTGTAACGTTTATAAAATATAAACTTAAATGACCATATACAATCATAGATAACAACCTCTAATTATCCGTTTAAGTTCAAATAAAAATATAGTTATAAATCCATAACTATATTTTTTTCAGTTCCTATAAAATTATAGAAACGTTCGTGCGATTACGCGACACACCGTCGCATAAAATCATTAAACGACGTGCGTATATATATATATATATACATATATACCCCGTGAAAATAATAAATATAATTGCCACATAAAATGACAAAACATTTCATTAAAATCATAAAATACAATTTATATAAGATTATAAATTATAATTATTCGAGTTGATTAACCGACGTCTAGACTCATGTGCAATGCTCGTGTAACTATTCTAGTTAACAGAAGTAACGGACGTTATTGAAATATAACACAAGTTATTAACGGGTTTAACGTGGGAAATTGCCGGTTGTCACATCATCCCCTTGTTAAGGAATTTTCGTCCCGAAAATTGCCTTAAGTTGCTACGGTTTCTGTGGAAGGAATAGAAAAATTTTAGGGTTGCTACATCATCCCCTTGTTAAGGAAATTTTGTCCCAAAATTTAACTCATTCCTTAGTTAGATGTTGAGGCTTGATCAAATAGACGAGGATATTTCTTTCTCATCTGATCTTCTCGTTCCACGTGAATTCCGGTCCACGCTTAGATTGCCATCTCACTTTGACGATGGGAAATTTACTTCGTTTCAATGTTTTCTCCTCACGACCCATGATTTCCACGGGTTGTTCAATAAATCGCAGTTGTTCATCGATTTGCAGTTCTTCTACTGGAACTATAAGAGTGTCATTAGCTAAACACTTTCTCAAGTTCGAAACGTGAAACACGTTATGTACTCCATCCAATTCAGGAGGTAGATTTAAACGATAAGCCACCAGACCAATGCTTTCAGTGATCTCGAATGGTCCTACATAACGGGGATTCAACTTCCCGCGCTTGCCAAAGCGTACGACGCCTTTCCAAGGCGAGACTTTCAGTAGTACTTTGTCGCCGACTTTAAATTCTAAAGGCCTTCGGCGTTTATCTGCATAACTCTTTTGTCTATCTCTTGCCGCTTTTATACGGTTTCTGATTTGCACGATTCTCTTCGTGGTTTCGTGCACTAGTTCAGGTCTAGTGAGTTGGCTCTTACCGACCTCGGCCCAACAGACCGGCGATCTGCATTTTCGTCCGTAAAGAGCCTCAAATGGAGCGGCTCCAATACTGGTATGGTAACTGTTATTATAGGAGAATTCTACCAGCGGTAAATGCGTTTCCCAATTTTTGCCGAAATCGAGCAGATATGCTCTAAGCATATCCTCTAGAGTTTGGATGGTACATTCAGTCTGTCCATCTGTTTGAGGATGATACGCGGTACTCATATCTAAGCGAGTGCCCATCGCCGTTTGTAAGGTTCTCCAAAAATTTGAAGCAAACCTAAGGTCTCGGTCGGAGATAATAGACAAAGGCACTCCGTGAAGCTTGACAATCTCCTTGAGGTATATCTTTGCAAGTTTCTCTGTTTTGTCACTTTCTTTGATAGCTAGGAAATGGGCGGATTTTGTTAACCGGTCAACGATAACCCAAATCATATCGTTACCGCCAGAAGAACGGGGCAATCCCGTGATGAAATCCATCGAGATTTCTTCCCATTCCCATTCAGAAATTTTAGGTTGTTGCAGTAATCCTGTTGGCTTTTGATGCTCCGTTTTGACCATTGCGCACGTCAAGCACTTGCTAACATATCTAGCAATGTCAGCTTTCATATTGGGCCACCAATATAACCCCTTTAGGTCTTGATACATTTTGTTTGAACCCGGATGGATCGAATAACGGGACTTGTGGGCCTCGTCCATCACCAGTTCTCTAAGGTTTCCATGGAGAGGTACCCATATACGATCCTTATAGTAACGAAGTCCATCGGATTTAACTTCAGAAGTTCTATCGACGTCACGTAATGATTTAGACCCGAAATTTCCCTCCTTTAGGGCCTCTTTGTAAGCATCCTGGAGTCTATCCGGTAACCCCGTATGGATCGTTAATTGGAGAGCTCGAACCCTTCTTGGTTTGACATGCTCCTTTCTACTCAAGGCATCAGACACCACATTGGCCTTGTCTGGATGATACTTTATTGTTAGATCGTAGTCGTTTAGCAATTCGACCCACCTACTTTGTCTCATGTTGAGTTCCTTCTGTTCAAATATGTGTTGGAGGCTCTTGTGATCAGTGAATATCGTACACTTGGTACCGTATAAGTGGTGCCTCCAAAATTTCAAGGCAAAAACAACTGCGCCCAACTCTAGGTCGTGAGTTGTGTAATTCTTCTCATGAGACTTTAATTGCCTTGACCCATATGCGATGACTTTACCTCTTTGCATTAAAACACATCTGAGTCCCTGGATTGACGCGTCACAATAGACCTCGAAGTCGTCAATCCCATCAGGTAGCGATAATATAGGTGTAGTACAAAGTTTCTCTTTCAAAGCTTGGAAAGTCGCCTCGTCCTTGTCACCCCATCTGTATTGAACCCCTTTGTGCGTAAGAGCGGTCAATGGGTGAGCTAACTGAGAAAATCCCTTTATAAAACGACGGTAGTAACCCGTCAAGCCTAGGAATTAGCGAATTTCCGTCGGAGCTCTAGGGGTAGGCCAACTTTTAATGGCCTCGATCTTGGCTGGGCCAACGTGAATACCTTGCTCGTTGACGATGTGACCCAGAAATTGAACCTCTCGGATCCAGAAATCGCACTTAGAGAGTTTTATGTAGAGTTGTTTTTTTTTTTGTAACAATTCTAAGATTAACCACAGATGTTCCTCGTGTTCTTCTTTTGTTTTGGAGTAAATGAGGATGTCGTCGATGAACATGATGACGAATTTATCCAGGTAGGACTTGCACACACGGTTCATGAGCTCCATTAACACAGCTGGTGCATTTGTCAGCCCGAAAGGCATGACCAAGAATTCATAATGGCCATAGCGTGTTCTGAAGGCTGTCTTTTCAATGTCCTCCTCACGGACTCGAAGCTGATGGTAACCAGACCTTAAATCAATCTTGGAATAGTAACTGGATCCTTGAAGCAGGTCGAAAAGATCATCTATTCGCGGAAGAGGGTATCGATTCTTGATAGTGACCTTGTTGAGTTCGCGGTAATCAATGCACATCCTAAATGTGCCATCCTTCTTCTTGAAGAATAGTACCGGTGCTCCCCATGGTGACAAGCTGGGTCTAATAAAACCCTTATCTAACAGTTCTTGTAGTAGTGTAGATAGCTCATTCAATTCATTCACCGCTAGACGATATGGTGCACGCGCGATCGGAGTTGCTCCCGGAGCGAGGTCAATCCCAAATTCTACTTGCCGATGCGGAGGAAGGCCAGGTAATTCCTCAGGAAATACTTCCGGGTATTCGTATGACTTTTTCTTGACAAACGATTTCCGCCTGATGTTTGGATAGCCAATCCATGCCCACTATGACGTCGAAACTACCGATGGTAAAAGGCATAAGGTCTATACTTAGTT
Source organism: Deinandra increscens subsp. villosa (assembly GCA_039602395.1). Lineage (NCBI taxonomy): Eukaryota > Viridiplantae > Streptophyta > Magnoliopsida > Asterales > Asteraceae > Deinandra > Deinandra increscens. Next base: position 20,049,899 of record JBCNJP010000012.1, on the reverse strand, counting down.
TATGACCAGGTAGTTCTAATGTGTAGTCTTCAACTAAGTGAGTGGTGTCAAGAAGCTTACCATTTGCTAATTCAACCGTATACCTAGCTTTTAGTGGAGTTTGAGTAGCCTTAATCAACTTACAGAACTTAGTCGAGATAAAACTTTTCTCAGCACCAGTATCAAACAAGACATTTGCGAAGTAGTTGTTTAGAAGAAACTTACCGGTAATGACGTTGGTATCGTTTCTTGCTTCGCCAGAACCCATAACAAAAGCTCGCCCTTTGGCGCCATCTCCACCATTCCTACCACCATCACCACCGTTTTTTTATTGTTGTTACGGTGGTTGTTGTTGTTGCCAGCATTGTTGTTATTGTTCTTTCGAAGCTGTGGACAATCCCTCTTTAAGTGCCCTGGTTTTCCACATTCATAACACCCCCTTGGGCCTTCATTATTCTGCCTCTAGTTCTGATTCTGATTCTGATTCGGATTTTGATTGGGACGGTTTTGTAGTTCACCCCAACAGTTCTTAGCCTCATGGCCCCCTTTACCACAACGCTCACAAGTGAGTCTCTTGCATGCCCCGTTGTGGTGTTGGTTGCACCGATTGCAGAAAGGTGCGCGTCCCTTGTACCCATTGTGATTTTGATTACTACCACCTTGGCAGTTCTGGTTACCGCCCCCGCTGTTGGTGTTACCGTTGTTATAGTCACCCCTGGAATTGTTGTATCTCTTGTTTTGGTTGTGAGAGTTAGAGGATCTCCCATTGTTGTTGCCACTACCATTGTTGTTGTTGTTACTAGAGTCGTCATCTCTCTTTCTTTTCCCATCTAGGGCAGTTTTGGGGACCTTTTTGGGTGGCAAAGTTCCTTGCTCTATGGCCTGGTCAGTCAGCTTATGGGCCAAACTGATAGCATTCTGCACATTTGCAGGGTTTGAGGCAGTGACCATCCCCTTAATTTGTGAAGCTAACCCATCCACATACCGTTAAATCCTTTTGATGTCGACATCAACCATCATAGGACACAGCACCGCGTACTCATGGTAGCGTGCGGTGTACTCTTCAACTTCACAACCTATCATTTTCGAGTTTCGGAACTCGATATCCAACCTTTTGACCTGGTCGCGAGGACAGTACTCCTCCATGATAGCATCCTTGAATTCTTGCCAAGTCATAGTATTTGCTGCGTCGATCCCTAGCATTTGGATTTGTGCGTTCCACCAAGCGACGACAGCTCCCTCGAGTGTAGCGGTTGCGAAATTGACCCGATTCGCAACTGGGCAGTTACACATTGAGAACACCTTTTCTGATTTCTCGAGCCATCGCAGCAGACCCACGGCTCCTTTATCACCCTGGAACGTGAGCGGCTTACAATCCATGTAAGTTTTGAAGGTGCACTGAGCTGGGCCTGGATTTGTTTCATAAAATTATTTCGGAGAATAATTCTAGAGAGTGAGAAAAAAAAATGTAGTCAATTTTTCGTCTGTTTTACTTATCACCGTTATTGTTTCCTTGCACTTGAGTCGCAGCGAGTGCTGTCGCAACGTTTTCATTTATCAGGGCTTGGATTTGAGTTGTTGTGAGGTGTTCAGCCATGATTTATGTTTTCCATGCAAATCATTCAAATGATTAATATACCCAATATTAATTTCATTAAGCACTAAATAATTATTCATGCATCTATCCATCACATCACAATTTTTTTTAGGAACACATTGGGAAAATAAAGATGTAATATCCATTACAAAATTTAAAATCCAATCATAAGGTATCTCAGCATTTGAAAACATTCAAAATAAAATGAACACCTAGTCAAATTTTATTTCAAAGTAACAAAATAGAAGAAAAGAAGACAGATTAGATCATGGATCAATAACATCTGGTTCTTCCTCCATGTCCTCTTCAGGCTCCTCCTCAAAAGGTTCTTCTTCGAAGGGTTCCTCCTCTTCTTCCTGAACATGAGCACCTTGAACCTGCAGGGCTGCCATTTGCACCTGGAGGGTAGCGACCTGCGCCGCAAGTGTCGCGTTGGAGTGGTGAAGCGCTGCATTGGAATGTTGGAGTTCAGCAATTTGATGTTGTGCTAGATGCAGTTCATGCTCCAACCCTGCTGGATTGGGTCGTGACTCAAGCTCGGTGACCCTATTACGGATACCCATTACCCCCTGGTACAAGTTGTAGTGGTAGGTTTCCTGTTCCCTTTGATCGGCCCGCAATCGCTCAATTTCTCTATCGCGTGTGCGATTGCTGATGGAATTTTGTCTGGTTTCTCCAAGAGTGTTGTCATACGCTGCAATCAATCTCGCAACGACCCGTTGCAAATCAAAGGGTAAGTCAACCCTGTCTGGTACATGAAACATATCAAGCAACCGATATGTTGTCGGATTCAGCCAGCTGTAATCATCTGGTGCACGTCTATCAGGACGTATATGCTGATCCCGAAGGAAGTCCGTTATCATGTACTCAGGTTGCTCAGGCTCGCGGCCTTGCTGGTTGGAGGATGATGACTGTTCGTTGGCAATTTTCTTTCCCTTACCCCTCGTGTTATCGTGTGGTGCCATACTGTCAAAACCCAGACAGACACAAACAAAGGAAAAACAACCTAAAGTGAGTAATCGATTTTTTTGGCACGCAAGAATAAAAATGTTTTTGGGAATTGTTGTAACTAATGTTCAAAAACAGTTACAGTTTAGAATTTTTGAAAATTCTAGTTCTCTGCAACCAAGGGCTCTGATACCAATCTGTCACACCCCCAATTTCCACTAACGGAGTTTGACCGTGTGGGGTGTGAACCAGACCAGGATCCGAGTCATTAGTTACATCAAACATAAGTTAAGGGTTCAAAATGTAAATATATTTCCAAACGGAAAATATCAAACCAGAGTTAAAGTTTAGCGGAAGCTTATAAAAGTTATGTTGCGCAAAACAAGCGCCCGACAAGTAAATAAAGTTCAAGATAAAGGTTTTAAAACCAAGTTCCCAAAAATAAAGTTTAACCAGCGTACGTGCCCAAAAATCTGATTCTCCTAGCGTCCTGCAAGGCATGCATAAGAGCAAGTGTCAACTAATGTTGGTGAGTTCACATAAGCACATAAGTATAACTAGCATAGTTATGCAGTACGAATACAACAGTTTTTATTCGTATATAAGCATGTATATTAACAGTACAATCCATATCGTAGGTAGCGAGCCTAAGTTCATGTCACTAAAACGTTCGCAACCGAAGCTGACCAATTAGTTGTAGGAATAATCCTTACGTGGTTTGCCTTCCCCGTGTCTACTCGATCACGGTAAGTTAGGCTGACATTGTCCTCAGTCCGACCGCCAGTCGGGTGGTGCATCTCGTGCCCGCTGAGTGGGGTTTGTCAGACCCCAGTAGTACTACCCAATATCCCCTCGCTATAAACTATTAACGGTTCGATAAGTAAGGACTTTCAAAGATAAGCATTTTACGTGAACATGTGATATATGTTGGATTTCTACTTTAATCATACATAAACGTTGTTGCGTTATCACCCTAACCCGGGTGTAACGTGTTTGCGTGTGTTATCGTCCAAAACCGGACGTAACGTAAAGGTTGTGAAACTCACCTTAGGGTGCGCTGCTACAATTTAGTAAGACTCCGAGTCTTGCGTAACTACCAAGCACCTATTGAATTTACTTACGTAAGTGTGTATTCGCACATGAGTCACATAGCCTAGACGACGGTAATAATATCAAATAATTCCAGATATGACGCATGTGACAATATCAATACGTGATGAAAATCGTTTGTTCGAAAGCGGTCAAGAATGACGTTAAATCAAGGACAGAAAGATTTACGAAAATCAATGTGCGTATGTTATTCCAAATAATAAATGTAGGGATGATCGGGTAAACAAATAAATAAATATAGATATATATATATATGTATATTTATTCGTAACTATATATATCGAGGCGTAGTCACAAGGGTGAAAAATAAAGCGACCTAAATATATATTTATATGTCGTGTAAAAATTCCGAGAGTTTAAAGAAAATATTTAAAACGTTTGCATGACCATAAACCAAATATATATATATATATGTATATACTCATATATATAAACCTATTTTTTTATAATTAATAACGAGGCTATACAATTTTAATTCTTTTAAATAAATAATAATGTTTTCATAATATAAAAGTTCAACGAATATCACGAGTATAGATTTGATAAACATGTATTAGTAGTTTTAGGGTTTTGGATCAAATAATGCATAGAATCCTTAAAAAAAAGAATAAAACCACAGAAATGAGGGTCACGGGACTCGAACCCGTGACCTGAAGGTTGTGACACAGCGTCCCAGCCACTGGGCTAGGGGCTCGATTTGTAAGGGTGTCTGGAAATAGAGTTTTTATATAATCAGCTGCACAGGAACTGGATCAGGAAACTTAACAAAAAAAAGTAAATGGAGCTGGAGAGGGTCGAACCCAAGACCTCTCGGTCTCCAGCGGACGCATCAACCAACTGCGCTACAGGCTGAATCTATGTTGTTAACCAGTTCAAATAATATATATATGTTTATGAGCCGTCATCATCTCCTTCCCCAAAACTCCGGTGGCCGGAGTTTTATTCCGGTCACCGGAAAATCACGAAACCGGTATTAAACTCCAAAAAAACATGCGATTAACAAGGATAAACTGTTACCTTGAAACGGAGATGATTCTACACCCGTTTTTTCACACCGAAACGAATCCGAAAGTCTCGACTCCGACGCTTGACGTTGCTCCGTTTCCGAATCCAATGCTTCGGGGTTAACCAACAGGGGACGACAATCTCAGTGATGTACAAAACGGGTGATGTAGCAGCGGTGGTTGGCCGGAATTCGAGTTCGCCGGAGAACTCAAAGAAAAGAAAAAAAACGAGAGCAAGGGTGGAAGAGAGTTCGAAGGGTGTTGGAGGTGATCAAATGAACTCTCACAAGCAAATGATTGAGTTATGGTGGTCGATTGGATGGGCAGAACGTAACCGATATCTTCAATTCGATCTTTAAGGGAGTTGTCGGTTGAGGTTTACGAAAGAAAGAAAAAAAAAACGTCTCCACTGTTTTAGAATTTGAAAGCCTCAAATTAGCTTTCCTTAATTGACAGAAATGGCCCCTCATCATGTTACAAATTTTGGACACAAGTTTGGATAACAACAACTTAGATCCCTACAGGTTTTATTTACTTAAAAATAGTTTGGGAAATGGCAAGATTAACCCCTCGAGATAGAAAGTCGTTAACTATTTTTAACAGAGTTAACGAAGACGCATTAAACCTAACGTATACGTGTGTTTGTCACAAATATAGTTGACGTGTAACGTTTATAAAATATAAACTTAAATGACCATATACAATCATAGATAACAACCTCTAATTATCCGTTTAAGTTCAAATAAAAATATAGTTATAAATCCATAACTATATTTTTTTCAGTTCCTATAAAATTATAGAAACGTTCGTGCGATTACGCGACACACCGTCGCATAAAATCATTAAACGACGTGCGTATATATATATATATATATATATATATATATATACATATATACCCCGTGAAAATAATAAATATAATTGCCACATAAAATGACAAAACATTTCATTAAAATCATAAAATACAATTTATATAAGATTATAAATTATAATTATTCGAGTTGATTAACCGACGTCTAGACTCATGTGCAATGCTCGTGTAACTATTCTAGTTAACAGAAGTAACGGACGTTATTGAAATATAACACAAGTTATTAACGGGTTTAACGTGGGAAATTGCCGGTTGTCACACTTGTCCATGGGGATCTCCTGTTGGAAAATGTGTGTGAATGAGATGTTTATCTCAAAAGAATTTTTGTTCAAGTTTGGAAAATGTGATGTGAGCTATCCCACATTGGTGTAGGAACAAAAGGTGAATTGGTTTATAAGGATAAACCTCAAAGCTCTAGATATCACTTGTGTCATGTTTTACTCTAGCTCATACCCTCGTGCAGGGGGGTGCGAAAAATGGGTTGTCAAGCCGAAATTTTGAACTCGTGCCCGCTCGACCTGCGGACACGAATGCAGCTCTGAAACGTGTGTCCGTGGACGACACGTTTTTGCTAATTTTCGAACCATTTTTGAGATGATTCTAGAAATAACCTTTGGCTTTCCAAACTTGATCATTTAAGAGACATAAATCATACATTCATTCCGGATTAACTCAAGGTAGTTAATGGTGGTAAATGGATGACCTTTCATGTGACTAATTTTCGTGTATAAGTACACGAGTTGTGGGCAGAAAGAACACACAGAAAATTG
>JBCNJP010000012.1:19985718-20043120 GCA_039602395.1 Deinandra increscens subsp. villosa | reverse complement strand
AATATTGAATACAACTTGAGCTCCATGAAGAAAAGAAATTCCCATGAAGAAAAGAAATGAACGTGACATGTGATTCAACTTCCAAGAATGACATCAATTTATGGCATGTCTCCATCTCATGGACCAAATATTCTACTTGGAAGAAGATGGTGTCATAAATTGACACCTAGCACATGATGGAAGAAAAAAAACATATGGAGATAAGGCTAACAAGGCTTATAAAAGGGAGAAAGAAAAGAGAAAAGGGGCATCGGATGTTTGAGTGGGTGTAAGAAAAAATCAATGTACCAAAAATAAAGAGTGTTGTATTGTGTTTACTACTTTCCACTTCCTTGCAAAATATCCATCCTTGTAAGATATCCACTATGAAATAGAACTTCTTTTATTTTCTTATAAGTTTATGAGTGTTCTTCTTTATTTAGAAATATTTTTCTATTAAAGAGAAAAATCTCCAATTCCTACCATCACTTTCTACCATACACTGGAGTTAGGAAACAAATCCAAGTTGTGCTGGGTATCATTGAAGGAGCCAAAGAGGAGTTACCTAAGATCATCTTAGGTTTGGTTTACAACAACCTAGTAAAAAGACTCTTGGTATAACCCGGTGATATTACGGTCAAAGCGAAAGAAAGGTATGGAAGCGTGTTGGACCCTTATCTTTTTAATTCTAAAATATTTCTAAATATTTGATGCTCATAATCTTATAAGGAAATCAATCAAAATATTTTCAAAAAACAAATCTTAAATGATAGCTTAATAATTTTCATATTTTTCTGATAAAAATCAAACTGTTTTATGTCAACCGATTTTGTTATACTTATTCTCTATGATTATATAATTAAAATATGTGGTTGATAAAAGTAATAAGTTTAGACAATTTAAAAATTGTTTTAAATACTCTTAATGATAACCTACTTGAACTAATAATTTTAAATCGCGAAAATATTTCGGCCGCTGCTACCTTAAATGGTATCAGAGCCACACAGATTTCCTTCGCGGGGGGTGTCGGCTCAGATGTTTTAAATGGTTATAATTTTGATAATTTGGTGTTTCTTAACTTAAATATTATTACGAATGAGATTAAGATGCTTAGATTAAATGATTTTATTGAAAATGAATTTACCGACTCAGATGAAGAATATATTTCTGATGAAGACTTTAGTTTTGATCGATATGAATTGACAAGTTCTGACTTTATATATGATGATACTGACTGGAATTATAATTCTTCTTAATGGAAAATATTAGTTTCATTAAACTAAAAGAAAATGATAATTCATTAAAAATAGATAAAGATTTAATAGAAATACAAAAGACCATCATATTTTATGGAGACAAAATAATCATTAAGTTAGATAAAATTATAGAATTGTTAGAAACCAATTACTCGAATAAGAAGGGTAAGGAGGACACAAACTCAGATCAAAATAGATTACATGAACCTTTAATACAGCTTATACACAATATGAAAATTCCAAAAGGTTATAAAAATAATTAAAATGTATTCTGGTACTGAATCCGAGTTTGAAGGCCACGAAGAAACAAACACAACACCAGATATAGATGATTTAGTAACCCAAATAGGAAAAATAGATATAAATGAAAATTTTATTAATTTAAAACCCCACTTAAAAGAAGAAAACTTTAATGTTAATGATATCCCGAATGCTAGTACAAGTACTAATGTCCCAATAAGAAATGAATTCAACAGACCAACACATGGATATGCTGCTTTAACAACGACGATAAAAAATAATGATAGTTATAAACCTTTTCAAAGTAAGAAAAATGAACCGATTAACCCATTTGGAATATACCTGGATATAGACTGTGTAAATAATGCCGAAAAAGCTATAGATAAATGGGAAACCGCATTTAGAATAGCAGTTTCAGTTAATAAGATGGACATGGATACAATAAAAGGATTTTTAGAAAGAACCTTATTAAATAGTGCTTTAAGATTTTGGCAAAACATGCACCTCGATCTAAAAGCAACAATATTTGGAGCAGATACTGAATTATCAAATATAATTACAAGGGCTGTAGAAGCCTTTAGATTAGAATTTTGCGGAGAAGGAAATTTAATAAAAGACCCCGCAACAGTACAAAAATATTCAACAGCCCTGCAAAGGTTACAATTATGTGATATGTGTGAAATAGATAGGTATATTTGTGTTTTTCAAGATTATTATTACCACATATATAATAAAGTCCAAGACACTGGTAGTTATTTACCTCTGTTTTTCTCTAAAGTTCCTGACCCATGGGGGCAAAAGTTAATAAGTACATATAACCCAGGAACAACAGATACTTTAGGAAAAAGAATAACACACGTCAGAGATAAACTTAGCGAATGGTGTGCAGATGTCGTATTAGCTAAAAGAAGTAAAGACCTAGAAAGAAAGATATCTTTATGTTGTAACTCTCCAAAAATGCCTCTAAAGATAGGTTGTGATAGTTCATATTATTATGGAAAGATTAAAAGAAAATATAAAAAATGAACTCATTTTAGGAAAAAAAAATATTTTAAAAGAAGGAAAACGAAATATTATGAACGAAAAGGATACAAAAAGACATTCAAACCTACGTTTAAGAGAAAGCCTAGCCCAAAAGAATGTAGATGTTATTTCTGTAAAGAAAAAGGACATTATGCTAATAGATGTCCTAAGAAATTCATTAAAAATATTAAGATATTTGAAATAGATGAAGACGTAGAAAAAATGATATATGACGGAGACTTCATACCGGTAATGGATTTTCAAGATATAGATTCTGACGAAAGTATATTTATTTTAACCGAAACCGAGTATACTTCTTCCGATGATGAACAAATTTGATATTGCTACTACTAGTAATTCAGGTGATAATATAATGGATTTTCAAGAAGAACAATTTGGCGAATATAAACAAGAAATTTTAATAGACAAGAAAAAATTAAAACAGATACAACATGAGAACTTTTCGTTATCTAATTATTCATGATTTAAAATAAATGCGTTACAAAAGTTAGGAATAAGACCTAGGAATCATAATTTGTTTTTCGGACTAAATTTCCAAGAAAGAGCTTTAGATATTAATATGACCTCTAATAAAGTCATGATACCTTTATTGTCTAAAAAAGATATCCATAGTAAATTACAAAAAATAAAACCCGAAATAAAAAATACATTGGGATGGGTTCATATAGGAGCAATCCAAATAATTATAAAGTCAACCTTTAAAGAAGGCATAGATACCCCTATAGAATTAGCAGTGATGGATAATAGAATTCAAAATAGAGAAGAAGCTTGTCTTGGCATATTAAGAGGAAACCTTCAATATGGAAAATTAAAATTTAATATTTATCCAAGGATTTCCTACCATATTCAAGACAAAGATTTTGATAAAACACTAAGGTCCTGTTTGGTTCAGCTTATTTTTGGCTTAATCTGACTGAATAAGACATTTTTGTCATATGGTATTGTTTGGTTCGAATGTCTGAATGGAAATTGTCTGACCGAAAAAGACATTTTTGTCTGTTTCATCATGCCCCAGATTTATTGCTAAACAAAAAAGACAATATCGTCTTTACCATGCAACCTCTTATTCATTTGTTGCTGAACGAAAAAGACGAACCAAACAGCCCCTAAGCCTTTTACAAGATTTCAAAAGAAAAGATTTCTTTAAAAAACAAAATAGGCCATATTCGATAACATATGCCATATCATATGCTATATCAAATACCCATCATTCAGATTGCTTTAATATAAAAGACACACTAGATTTTCCTTTGTTATTTAGTGATGTATGTCAGGTACAAATACCTAGGCTTCCTAAGATAGAAGAGATAGATGCTAGACCTCTAAGTCTAGATTTACAAGATAAACCATTATTAATATCTCACCAGATCACTCCTAGGCTATCTTTTTCAACCAAAGATGTCATTAGCCATCCATTAGATAGAATATCTAGTTCTAGCAGGTTCTATAACATAATAGAAGAAAAAGAAGATAATATAAAAAATTACAACGTCGAAGGAGAGTATTTTAACGGAAGTAGCTTTTCAAAGGTTAACATACTAATAGATACAGGAGCAAATGGCAATTATATAAGTTTTAAACTATGTAAACACTTACAAAGATATAGCCTGGAGGAACCTCACCAGTATACAAATTTTAATGGAGAAATACATGAGATCAAAGAAGCCATAGAAACCATTATAAAATTTGGAGAAGAAAAAATACCAATAAGATTATTAATTGAAGATGAAGGAGAAAATGGTATATTAGAAATTATGCTAGGATTAACATTTTTAGAAAGTGTAAAGCCCTACCAAATAACCTCGTACGGATTAAAAATAACATACAACAATAAATTGATATATATATATACCAAAATGACCAGTCCTCATAGTATATATATCCCAATAGGGATTACTTATAAAGATTACAAAGCCGAATACTTTGCTGCTTATATAGATAGTGGCTCTGGAATATGTGTATGTAAACCTGATTGTTTTCCACAAGCATACCATGAAGATTTAACACCATGTAATGGAATTAGCTTTTCAAGAGATATTATATCTCTAAACAGAGGAGTAAAAAACCCAATAATTCTAATAGGATCTTACCTAGTCAAATGTCCACCCTCTTATTTTCACAATACAGGGTCAGACGTCCTATTAGGAAATGATTTTTTACAAAGGTTTAAGAAAATTACATTTGACATGATAGCTTTTCAAGTATTATTAAAAACTCCATGTCACAGTTTGATAGTTGTTAAAAGATTAAAAAATGCATACGGAATATCCTTTTTAATCCATTTTAATAAATAAAACTGATTAATAATATATATATATTCATATATATATTTACACTATTTAACTTGTTCTATTAACATTTTATATTATTCATGACTGAATTTAAGTCAAATAATAATACTGAATAATATAAGGTGAATACCTTCTTGACGGATCGTGGAATGAGTCCAAAATAACCGAATAATAGAGTTATCTGATTTGGACAACTAATTAGTCATTCCCGACTAGTTTCTTTCCACGATCATTTCCCCGTTGCCGGTTTGTCATTTGGACCGAATTAAACAACCGAAAAGTCACCCGTAAGTAATGACGGTTTAGTTTCGAGACCCCTTCTTCTTGCTAATATTTTAAACACAATCGTCCACCGTTGATAATCGCCAATCACCGCCACCATTCTCCGCTATCCCGAGTGTTTACTATCGTTGCCGTTGTCACCCGTAGTCAACCGTACGTTACCAAAAAGACGTCCGAAATGAAGACGGTAAAACCGGTTCCGTGTCGATATATAATATATATATATATATATATATATATATATATATATATATATATATATATATACGATGCTGCTGTTACTACTGAATTTTACCAAGTTCACCACCTATTGTCGCCGTTGTTCTGCTATCCCGGTGGTCGCTCGCCGCTTCTGTCGGATGGAGGTGCTTGAACGGAGGTTTGCCGAGGAGTTGAATCAGGATGACGGATTGAAAGATTACTCGGAGAAAGGTGGAGAACCACCGTTGCTGCTGCTGCGTGGCCGGAGAGGGCGGGCGGAAGTCGACTGGTGCGGTGGTGAGTTCACCGGAGGTAGTGGTGAACGAAGGTGGTAGCCGGGTTTCTGCTCTCGCCGGTCAGAGAAGAAACAGGGACGAGAGACGGGTTCGGCGGGTAGCCGTCGCTGCTGCAGTCGCCGGCTTAGATCAAGCAGAGGAGGGGTGTAGTCGTCGGTGACATCGGACGGCGCGACGGGGTGGCGTAGCCGGGAAAACGGGCGGAGCCAGGGAATGGTTTGCTGCCGTCGCCGACTAAAGACACGGAGGGAGGCTGCTGCTTGCTTGCCGCCGTGAAATCGAGAGGGAGAGATGGGTTTGGTTGTGGTGTCGCCGGTTTTCTGGTTGTGCGGAGGGGCTACGAGGAAGGTGACAGAAATCTTTGCAAGGGAGATGGATGGGCTTGGTTGCCGGCAAATTAAAACGAGAGGAGAGCTGGGTTTCATGCTTTCATTGTATGTATATGTGTTTGTATAATTTGTATATTACTTAAACGACGTTCGCAGGTATTTATATTTAGTTTTGGATGAGAATCTGATCCTTCTTTTGAGATAACGAATTGCTAGAGATTTACACGTAGAGGGTGAGGCTTCAATGTTTTTGCTGAATAAATGACACAAGTCACTTTGTCCGTATACATACGTGTATCTAATTTTAATGTTTTCTTTTAATAGGGTATAATATTTAATAGGTAGGTATTATACCCGTATTCTGTACTCATAAAATAATATAATATTTCATAAACGGGGTTATATAAATTCCCGAACATTTAAATTATTACGGGGATCCAATAAAGATATTCGTACGGCTTACCGAATTGATTTCGGTTATAATCGCGTAACAGCAATGGTTACCGATTCCACCGTTTTTCGTGCCGAACATCGCAAATATATTTTATAGCGATTATAAATCAAGTATTTAGCATTACCTGATATTCTAGCTTTGCCTCGGTGTTATTTTAGTGACGTTCGTGCTTAAATACAGTTTATTATAAACTAGGCCTAAATCACTATTTTGCGGTTTCTCGCTTCGTTATAGCTCGGATTTAAGATTCAACTGTGCCCATGGTCTTTATTTTTCGTTATCTACCGTATTCTATAAATTCGTCTCTTGACGTTTCCTTGAATGTCGTACCGAATATTCATACGTGAATCGTGACGTTTCTCTATTACATGTATATATATATATATATATTATATCACATGTATTTCAGCTACTTAACAAATATAGCACTCGCATATAACTTAGGTCATGAAATTTTGGGGTGTTACAACTCTACCCCCCTTAAATAAGGTTTCGTCCTCGAAACCTATTTAAACTGTGATTTAATCTCATAAACGAGATTCTTATGCATCTAATGCATCCATATCATGTGAACCATCTGGTTCTTAGGTTACGATTTTAACATCGTAACAAACTCTCTATGACAATCTATCATTTATCTCTATTATCTTATAAGGTAATATTTTAACTATTCTATTCACGAAATCTTGTTCACAATTTGAATGTGAATTACATTTCTATAACTGATGCTAGTACCTTTTAGGAACGAATTCCTAACGAACAGTCTAGCTAATGATTTGGAAAAATTCGTTTCTCAAAATAAAGGAACTCTTCCTTTTATCACTCACATAGCATCTAGGTGGTGTCATAACTCTTTTAGCTATATCGGGTAGCTTGATTATGAATTCTACCAGAATATGCTTCGAAATTCCTAAAGTTGGAATTTATCGCGAACCTTCTGCGTACGTTAAACATTTACCCGTATGCTATAAGAATTGAGCTTCTCTTCTGGACATCAATAGTCCCTCAGTCACTCGTTAGTAAGTAATACGTATTCTTGAATGCTACTGATTTGTTATCCATAGTGGCCCATAATATTTACCTGTATGAGTCTATCGAACAGATCTTGTTCAAGTAAGGTTGTAAATAGCAACAGGTATTCTAAGCAAAATGATCAACACGTCTTTATTTATTTCACCATATTATATTTTACAGGAGTCTTCACCGGGTGTTGCTTATTGAAAACTATTTTACATAAACACCCTCTATTTTACAAACCCTTCTTGCTAGTCCCAGTAAACTCAGAGAACAGTTTCGCCGCCTTTCTAAGGAACCTAGTGGTTTTCTTTTCCTTTTCTTCTTTCTTTTCTCGTTCTCTTGCATTAATGCTCGGTTTTCTTCCCTCAGGGCTGGATCTAGTAGAGCTTGCCAAAGGGGTATGAGGGTAATGTTGCGATGAGGGTGAGTAGGGTGTTACTGGGTAAGGGGTATATGGCTGATAAGGATACTGGGTCGGGTACTGAGGAATCATTGGTGGGGAAAAGGGAGCTGGGGGATACCCGTAAGCAGGCTGGGGCATTCCAAACGTTGTTTGAGGCATAAGATACGGATATGCGGCAAAGGGATATAACATATCCGTGGATCGTCGGGCAGTAGCGTAGGGTTCCTGAATTACATATGCATGCGGTGGTTGGACCCTCGAGGTGACGGTCGGGGCGTAAGTTCTTGGAGCAGAGATCGTAGGAGCCACTAGTTTAGGAGGACGTGGAACTAACACAGGGCTAAAATTACCTTGTCCGGATACGCCGTGGACATATGGGGGACTCTCATAAAATCGCTCGTGATGTTCTGAGCTGAAGTTAATGGTGCGGTCTGCTGCTAAGGCTAATATCAGAGAGTCGTGGTTCTCCTCCTGTTGGTACTCCGGAGCTGGGGTGTACTCGGGAGTCACAGATGTCAAAAGTCATCTACTGGATCAACCGGGTTAGAAGGACCACCTTGGTTGAAATGAACATTCTTCTGGGGTTCTTTTCTAATCGGTCTAGAGGGTTCAGGGGCCTGTGGGGTAGCGGTTGCTACAAATCCTGTGTTGTCGAGACTGGCTGGGGTCCTGGTTTTTCGAGGCTTCTCATTGGAGTTAGATGACCGTGTTCTTGAGCGGCGATGCCCCAACATCTATATAAAAAGAAAAAAAATCTTGTTTAGTATAAGGACAGTGTTTTGGGTAACATGTGATGGGTTAGGTAACATACGATGGGGGGGGGGGGGGTAATACAATCATAGGAATAACTTAGTTACTTTCATTAGATCCTATTCTTGTATCTTATAAATTCTGGAATTCTTTGCATATGAAGTCGACCACTCCCAGACTTGGCTTCAGAAAGGGTCACGTGTCGGATTTACTCATGAACGCAAGGTACAACAGAGATAATAAAAGCAGCGGAAATTTAAAACTTTTTATTTAACGTATATTGCCAAGTACAAGTATGATAAGTTTACTACAACGGTTATCTAAAACTATAAAAGATAACGTTTATTTAGATATATATCTACATTACTATGCCAGCATGCCTATATCTTTATTCCAACAGCTTGTCCACCTCACCTTGCTCAGACTTTAGCTTTTCCCTTAATGTTTGGATCCTTAACGTCACCTTATATACATACTTTAAAGGATCAGCTTACGCTTGTGAGTTCTACATTTTTCTAAAAGCATTACCTTTTCTCGAAAGTTATTCCAATGCTTAGGCCTAACGGCCTCATTTATCAGGTATAAAACATAACAGCGTTATACCAAAACATTCATTCATTCACATTTATCAGATATAAGACACAACAAACTTATATCAAATCATTCATTCAATCATTTAACTAAGCATTGTCTATTGGAACCACGTTAGCTCCTCGGGTAACCGTCGTCACCCGAATATCAGTCATAGAGTAACCGTCGCTACCCCGGGGAACCGTCATTCCTCGCTTTTAGTTGTACAACCACAGTCTTCTTTCTTACATAGACAATTTTTTGCTTAGATTTTAAAACTAACCCCAAGGGTTATTTTCTTTATCCAGAAAACTAAATTTCCATTTTTAAACTTTATTTGAAAAAGTTTAATATCTTTATTACCCGTGTATAATAACCTTCCCGAAAAGAGTTCATAGCAGGTAATAATAACTTTAAAACAGTCATAAGCATTATCACATTTCACGTAGGTATATTAACACAAAACAGGCAAACGTTAATTCAAATACTTCAAAAGAAATAACTTTGCATGTATATCAGCTCAAAAATAGTAAAACATTTAAAATATTTAAAAGTGGGCTCATAGAGCTCACATTATTCTCTTAAGCCAATTAATTCAGCTGGAACTTCCTTTACGTCTTCCAATTTAACCTAATTGCGTATTGTATGATGTTAACGCAAGGTTTTATATGATAAACACTTCTTATGTTTATTTTAATGCTTTATTATCTTAATAATATGTAATTATTAAGCTTATTTATTTTAAAGGTCAAAATGACCAAAATGCCCCTGGAGGCATATTATCTTCTTTTATTGATAATTATGAAGACGCGCATTCCTATAAGTAGACACTCACTCCGGGATCGCACAGGGAGGGATGCCATATCCCAGTTTCACTTGGAAAAGAAAATGTTCCATACTAATGGATAAAAAATATATAAGTGTCGGTTTGCCATTGGGAAAATAGTGAAGTATATATTTATCATACATGCAAAGTTATTACTTTTAAAGTATTTGAAATAACGTTGCCTGTTTTGTGTTAATACACATACGTGAAATGTGATAATGCTTATGACTGTTTTTTTAAGTTGTTATTACCTGCTATGAACTCTTTTCTGGAAGGTTATAATGCACGGGTAATAAAGATGTTAAACTTTTTTCAAGTAACCAGCGAAGCAGCCACTAGTGAAGCTGGTTCCAAGGAAGCCTCTAGTAGAAATAGACTCCCGATGAAAGGTAAACGGAAACGGTCCGAGGATGAAGAATGTCTTGAAGACAATGACGGCGAATTCCACAAAAAGGCTAAGGGAGCTTCTAAACAAGGAAAGCTGATATGCCAGACGTGCGAAAAACGTCATCATAGGAATTGCATGTGGAGAACTCAGGAACCATTGAAGATGAAAAGAGGTGTAGACAAGCCTAAATGTCGCCTTAAGCAAGGAAACTCTAGACATGATAGACGTTGTCACGGTAAAGAAGAAATGAAAGTTGCTATGGCGAATAGTGGAAACGACGTTCCAATCTACGTTGCTACCTTCAAGAAGACCGTCACTATAAGTGATAGGCCGGAAGGCTCCAAGCAGAAGTTCGAAGTTATGGATAGTTCAAAGAAGAATGACGAAGGTTACCACAAGGTGGGACAAGAATCAACAAGCTTATGGAAGTCCGAAGTACGTCAAGAAGAACTTACGTCCTAAAGGATGTTGTTTCTTCAACAAATGACAAGATGAAAGCACACGATAATTGGATGAGCTACACGAAGAAGAATTCCAACATAAGAAGAGGAAAAGCATTATCAAGGAATCCCGTAGTCAAGCTACCTTAAACAGCTTAGGGCAACATCTTCCTTAAGACAAATGCAAAGCCATCAAGATAGATGACCTCAAGATAAATGTTGATACGCGGATGAGCCTGACAATTCGAAATCTGGAGCAATGGCAAACTTAGAAGTCTGAATTCAATATTAGAAATTGTCACACAGTGTATTACACCGATGCGAGTAAATGATCAGCAATTGACAAATGTTCTTCTTAAGATCAATGTCAAAGCTAGGGATGAAGATAAATAAATTTAGACGTTAAATGAATTGACTCGCGGAATGCTACATGGAAATTGTCTGTAACCAGAGGAAGGCTCGACTTCATATGCAAAGAATTCCAGAATTTATAAGATACAAAAATAGGATCTAATGAAAGTAACTAAATTATTCCTATGATTGTATTACCCCCCCCCCCCCCCATCGCATGTTACCTAACCCATCACATGTTACCCAAAACCCTGTCCTTATACTAAACAATATTTTTTTTTCTTTTTATATAGATGTTGGGGCATCGCCGCTCAAGAACACGGTCATCTAACTCCAATGAGAAGCCTCGAAAAACTAGGACCCCAGCCGGTCCCAACACCACAGGATTTGTAGCAACCGCTACCCCACAGGCCCCTGAACCCTCTAGCCCGATTAGAAAAGAACCCCGGAAAAATGTTCATTTCAATCAAGGTGGTCCTTCTAACCCGGTTGATCCAGTAGACGCCTTTTTGACATCTATGACTCCCGAGTACACCCCAGCCCGGAGTACCAACAGGAGGAGAACCACGACTCTTTGATATTAGCCTTAGTAGCAGGCCGCACCATTAACTTTAGCTCAGAACATCACGAGCGATTTTATGAGAGTCCCCCATATGTCCATGGCAGATCCGGACAAGGTAATTTTAGCCATGTGTTAGTTCCACGTCCTCCTGAACCAGTGGCTCCTACGATCTCTGCTCCAAGAACTTACGCCCCGTCCGTCACCTCGAGGGTCCAACCACCGCATGCATATGTAATTCAGGATCCCTACGCTGCCGCCCGACGATCCACGGATATGTTATATCTCTTTGCCGCATATCCGTATCTTATGCCTCAAACAGCGTTTGGAATGCCCCAGCCTGCTTACGGGTATCCCCCAGCTCCCCTTTCCCCACCAATGATTCCTCAGTACCCGACCCAGTATCCTTATCAGCCATATACCCTTTACCCAGGAACACCCTACTCACCGTCATCGCAGCAATTACCCTCATACCCCTTCGGCAAGCTCTACTAGATCCAGTTCTGAGGTAGAAACCCTGAGGGAAGAAAACCGAGCATTAATGCAAGAGAACGAGAAAAGAAAGAAAAAGGAAAAGAAAACCACTAGGTTCCTTAGAAAGACGGCGGAACTGTTCTCTGAGTTTACTTGGACTAGCAAGAAGGGTGAAGACAGCTCTAGCTCTTGAGGGTGTAAGCAAGACAAGGAATCATGGGTTTGTAAAATAGAGGGTGTTTATGTAAAATAGTTTTCAATAAGCAACACCCGGTGAAGACTCCTGTAAAATATAATATGGTGAAATAAATAAAGACGTGTTGATCATTTTGCTTAGAATACCTGTTGCTATTTACAACCTTACTTGAACGGGATCTGTTCGATAGACTCGTACAGGTAAATATTATGGGCCACTATGGATAACAAATCAGTAGCATTCAAGAATACGTATTACTTACTAACGAGTGACTGAGGGACTATTGATGTCCAGAAGAGAAGCTCAATTCTTATAGCATACGGGTAAATGTTTAACGTACGCAGAAGGTTCGCGATAAATTCCAACTTTAGGAATTTCGAAGCATATTCCGGTAGAATTCATAATCAAGCTACCCGATTTAGCTAAAAGAGTTATGACACCACCTAGATGTTATGTGACTGATAAAAGGAAGAGTTCCTTTATTTTGAGAAACGTATTTTTCCAAATCGTTAGCTAGAATGCTCGTTAGGAATTCGTTCCTAAAATGTACTAGCATCAGTTATAGAAAATGCAATTCACATTCAAATTGTGAACAAGATTTCGTGAATAGAATAGTTAAAATATTACCTTATAAAATAATAGAGATAAATGATAGATTGTCATAGAGAGTTTGTTACGATGTTAAAATCGTAACCTAGGAACCAGATGGTTCACATGATATGGATGCATTAGATGCATAGAAAAAGTTCTGGATTAATCTGGGAAAGAAAGGTAAAATGTGAGGATCTCGTTTATGAGGTTAAATCACAGTTTAAATAGGTTTCGAGGACGAAACCTTTTTTAAGGGGGTAGAGTTGTAACACCCCAAAATTTCATGACCTAAGTTATATGCGAGTGCAATATTTGTTAAGTAGCAGAAATACATGTGATATAATATATATATATATATATATATATATATATATACATATAATAGAGAAACGTCATGATTCACGTATGAATATTCGGCACGACATTCGAGGAAACGTCAAGAGACGAATTTATAGAATACGGTAGATAACGAAAAATAAAGACCATGGCCACAGTCGAATCTTAAATCCGAGTTAAAACAAAGCGGGAAACCGCAAAATAGTGATTTAGGCCCGGTTTATAATAAACTGTATTTAAGCACGAACGTCACTAAAATAACACCGAGGTAAAGCTAGAATATCAGGTAATGCTAAATACTTGATTTATAATCGTTATAAAATATATTTGCGATGTTCGGCACGAAAAACGATGGAATCGATAACCATTGCTGTTATGCGATAATAACCGAAATTAATTCGGTTAGTCGTTCGAGATGATTTTACTGACTCGGAAAAATATAAATAATTATTATAATAATAGTTAAGTATTTCAGTCAAAACGACATATTCGGTCTGTCAAACGGCCGCGATCACAACGCTGATTAGACACGCCTTCTACCGCGTAATGACTCAACGCTCACTGTTAACGAAGGACAAATATTACGAATATATTCATTGGACCCCCGTAATATTTTAAATGTTCGGGAATTTATATAAACCGTCTTTGAAATATTATATTATTTTATGAGTACAGAATACGGGTATAATACCTACCTATTAAATATTATACCCTATTAAAAGAAAACATTTAAATTAGATACACGTATGTATACGGACAAAGTGACTTGTGTCATTTATTTAGCAAAAACATTGAAGTCTCACCCTCTACGTGTAAATCTCTAGCAATTCGTTATCTCAAAAGAAGGATCAGATTCTCATCCAAAACTAAATATAAATAGCTGCGAACGTCGTTTTAGTAATATAAAAATTATACAAACACATATACATACAATGAAAGCATGAAACCCAGCTCTCCCTCTCGTTTTAATTTGCCGGAAACCAAGCCCAGCCATCTCCCTTGCAAAGCATTTCCGTCACCTTTGTCACACCCCCAATTAACCACTAACGGAGTTTATACCGTTAAGGGGTACGAGCAAACCAGGACCACAACCATAGTTACAAATACTAAACGAATCAGGGTTAGTCCAAATGTATGTCATAAATTAAAATCTCAAAATGCGCAGCGGAAAATATTGTCTTAGCACTAACCACGTGCTTTACAAAATCATTGTTTTAAATTCCCAATTTGATTCAAACAAAAGTAAAATGTCTTCATGTGCCATGCCAACCCGCTCCGGATACTCATCAGCGATCTGTAAAAGTTTAAACCACGCAAGTGTCAACCTAACGGTTGGTGAGTTCACAATAGGCTTGTCACGCAGTGGCCCGGTCTCATAATCATAATTGTGTCAACATATACTTATGTAATATTTATTTGTGAAAAGCAATGCTCAGTGATAATACACTGGCCCATAATCATAGTAGCGTAATTTAGTAAAAGTAATGTCCGTAACATGCGTTATCGGGTATGTACTAGTTTTGTAAAATTAAAGTGCTCAAGCGATATCGCGGGTAGCTAATCCGTTGTTCCATGCACTAAGGAAGTTTGTACCAAAGCTGACTAATAAGTATTGTAGTGGCATTGCCATCATCTATTTTGTTTTGCGGAAATATGTCACGCGGCTTTGCCTCCCCCGTGTCCTCTCGGGATCACGGTCAGATAGGCTGATATTGTTCCTCCGTGCACCTCCAGTGTCACGAGGCGGAGTTTGTCAAACTCCAGTAGATCTACCCAACATCCCCTCGCTTTACAATTAATGGCACAATTAAGTTGAGGACCTTTTCAGTTAAAAGCAATCCTTAGAAATCATGTGATATCATGTGGTTTAGACTTTAACCTACACTAGCCATATTAAAACGGTTTACCGGATTCTCATGAATCTCAAAATGTCTTCAGTTTCGTTTTAGAAATAGTTTGTTTAAGTTCCACAAGTGTTTCCCATAAAACACTTCAAGTTCATCAAAGAGGTGCGTGACACTCATAAGGTTTCAAGTTCATAAAAGAGGTGTATAGCACTCATAAGGTTGTCAGCAATGTTTTCCGTTAAGTTATTCAGTGTGTCCCAAACGGGCTCACAGTAAACGGGTTAGTGACACTCACCTTTGGTTGCACTGCTACACTTGCTGAATAATCCAAGTATTGTTTGCTTAACGAAGACCTAAGAACACGTTTAGGTCTTAAGTATTAGTTTTGTGTCTAATCTTTAACTTACGTCACTATGGCCCATAATATAGCACGTTGGAACTATGACACGACATACCGACACACGACACCGATGGTTGATTCATAAACGAGGGTTCACATAACTCAGAAATCAAAGCATGTTTCATTATTGCATAATCATGTAAGTCATGGCATAACATTCAAATAAGTTGCACAAGTTTGGGTTTTGGTCTTGGCACAGTTTCGCTATGTGCACGGGCAGCACTTTCGCTAGGGAATACCCGATGGCACAGTTTCGCTAGCTAGTTTCGCACGAAACTGATGACACAGTTTCGCTAGCATAGATTCGCTCGAAACTGGTTTGAACATTCGTTCAGGAGTCTTTGGTTGTTTCGCTTGGTAGTTTCGTTCGAGTAGGTCTACTTAGTTTTCACGGCGACACAATAGTTTCGCTGTATAGTGTCGCTGGATGAATATTAACACAGTTTCACTGTATAGTTTCGCCCAGAGAACACACAATTTCGCTAAACGCAGAAAAACTCGTTTTTAAGACCAAAAATAATCTAACAGCTTCCATAATTCATGTAATTCATTATCTAGCATGCATAAACATTTACCAACATTAAACAAGCAAATCTAACACCCTAAACATGAGTTTTCACCATCAAATCACCAAGAACACTTTTTAAGCACAAAATGACCTAACTAGCATAATTCTTCATTATGGCATGATTTTACACGTAAAGTTGCAGACTTTATGATAGATCTAGCATTCCTAAGCATCATATCAGAAGATCAAACGATTATATGGAGGTTTAAGCATGCTTTTTAAGAAAACACATAGAATATGCATGAAAAATGGTTTCGGGGACTCACGGTTTGATCTTCAAGCTCGATGGATGATGGTTCGAGGCTGAGATCCGGTGGTTCACAGCTGATGGCGGTTTAGAGAAAGAGAGAATGGTGTGTGTGTGTGTTTTGAAGATAATGTAGGTAAATGAAAGAATTAGGGTTTTTGGGACTTTATATAATATATAGATCAGGCGCTAGTTTTGCTGGCAGTTTCGCTGGCCGAGCGAGACTAGCTCTGAATACATGTAAATCAACAGTTTAGCTACCGAGCGAATCTACAGTTTCGCTCGGTAGTTTCGCTGGCAACTAAAAGGGGCCAATTTATCACAAAATCAAGAATTCACAATTTGTCATGCTATTAATAATACTAAATCATGCGTTTACATCACGTTGCACATAATAGCAATAAATAAATAAATAAATGAACACATAACATATGTGGACGGGTTCAGTGATCAACCAATGGTCGTTGACGTATTCGGTCTAGTTAAACATTAGTTACTAAGGTAACACTCATAACGTAACTAACGGAGGTTGTCTAACGGAAGTTAACCTCGGAATTCTCGGATGTCACATCATCCCCTTGTAAATGAAATTTTCGTCCCCGAAAATTATTCTTGCGTTGTAGCGTTCGCAGCCTCAGTTGTCGTTGTTGCTGTAGTTGCTGGGGAAAGAAAGCAAAAGTTTTAGGGTTGCCACATCCTCCTCCTGTTAAAGGAATTTTGGTCCCCAAAATTAAATCATACCTTGAGTTTCCGTGGACGTTTGCCCGAACAAGTGAGGATACTTTTTCTTCATCTGATCCTCTCGTTCCCATGTATATTCAGGTCCACGCTTTGAGTTCCGTCGAACCTTGACGATCGGAATCTTGCTACGTTTGAGGGCTTTCTCCTCGCGTCCCATGATTTCTACCGGTTGCTCGATAAATCTTAAATGTTCATCAATTTCCAATTCCTCCAAAGGAATTATTTCGGTGTCTTCAGCCAGACATTTCTTCAGGTTAGAAACGTGAAACACGTTGTGAACTCCATCGAGTTCTGCAGGGAGTTGTAATTGGTAGGCCACCGGGCCTACTTCCCCGATGATTTCAAATGGACCGATATAGCGAGGATTCAGCTTTCCACGCTTTCCGAAGCGTATCACTCCTTTCCAGGGAGATACCTTCAATAGTACCATGTCGCCTACCTCGAACTTCAAGGGTTTGCGGCGTTTGTCGGCATAGCTCTTTTGCCTGTCTCGTGCTGCGGCTATCCGCTTTCTGATTTGAATAATTTGTTCAGTTGTATCATGAATGATTTCCGGTCCGGTGAGTCCTTTCTCACCCGTTTCGGCCCAACACACGGGCGATCTGCATTTTCTGCCATAAAGAGCTTCAAAAGGTGCTGCACCGATGCTCGTATGATAACTGTTGTTGTAGGAGAACTCCACCAACGGAAGGTGAGCCCCCCAGTCTTTACCGAAGTCGAGAACGCAAGCTCGGAGCATGTCTTCCAAAGTCTGAATAGTTCGTTCCGTCTGACCATCGGTCTGCGGGTGATAAGCTCTACTCATATCCAGTCTGGTTCCCAGTGCTTCTTGCATAGATTGCCACAGTCGGGAAGTAAATCGAGGATCTCGGTCAGAGATAATGGTCTTAGGCACCCCATGTAGTGCCACAATTCGGTCAATATACAGCTTTGTTAACTTATCCATATTGTCACTTTCCCTTATTGGAATAAAGTGTGCAGATTTGATTAACCGATCAATGATAACCCAAATTGCATCTGGTCGATTTGATCGATGAGGTAGTCCTGTTACGAAATCCATGGAGATATCCTCCCATTTCCATTCCGGGATCTTTGGTTGCTGCAATAATCCAGAAGGCGTTTGGTACTCAATCTTAACTCTTGAGCATGTTAAACACTTAGCCACATATCGCGCAATGTCGGCTTTCATATTCGGCCACCAATACAAGTCCTTCAAATCTTGGTACATTTTGTCCGATCCAGGGTGCACCGAATACCTTGATTTGTGAGCCTCGTCCATCACGAGCTCACGGAGATTCCCAAGTAAAGGAATCCAAATTCTGTCATTATAATACCTGAGTCCATCGGACTTAATTTCAGAGTTACCATCCACCCCTCGCAGTGCTTCAGCTGCGAAGTTTTCTTCTTTTAAAGCTTCTTGTTGAGCATCGCGGATTCGATCCGGCAGTCCCGTGTGAATGGTAAGTTGCAGCGCTCGTACTCGTCGAGGCTTGTCGTACTCTTTTCGACTTAAGGCGTCAGCCACAACATTGGCTTTTCCCGGGTGATACTTAATTGCTAAGTCATAATCATTTAGTAGCTCGACCCACCTTCGTTGCCGCATGTTGAGGTCCTTTTATTTAAAGATGTGTTGTAAGCTTTTGTGGTCGGTAAATATCGTGCACTTTGTTCCGTAGAGGTAATGTCTCCAAATTTTGAGTGCAAATACAATGGCTCCCAATTCCAAATCGTGTGTTGTGTAATTCTTCTCATTGACCTTCAGTTGCCTGGACCCGTAGGCAATCACTTTGTCTCGTTGCATCAACACGCAACCGAGTCCTTGAATGGATGCATCGCAGTAAACCACGAAGTCGTCAACCCCTTCGGGTAACGAGAGAATCGGAGCTGAACATAACATGTCCTTAAGAGTTTGAAACGCGTGTTCTTCTTTTTCACCCCATCTATATTGAACTCCTTTGTGCGTTAATGCTGTTAAGGGTTGAGCCAATTGCGAGAAACCCTTGATGAATCTTCGGTAATATCCGGCAAGTCCCAAAAATTGTCGGATTTCGGTCAGCGCTCTCGGAGTAGACCAATTCTTGATAGCTTCCACTTTAGCTGGGTCAACATGAATTCCATCCTGATTAACAATGTGTCCAAGGAACTGGACTTCGCGAATCAAAAAATCGCACTTTGAAAACTTGGCGTAAAGTTGTTCCTTGCGGAGTAATTCCAAGATAAGTTGTAGGTGATTCTCGTGTTCTTCCTTTGTCTTGGAGTAGATTAAGATATCGTCAATGAAAACTATCACAAACTGATCGAGGTACGGCTTGCACACCCGATTCATCAGATCCATAAACACAGCAGGCGCATTAGTTAGCCCAAACGGCATAACTAGAAACTCGTAATGGCCATACCGAGTCCTGAAAGCAGTCTTGGGGATATCCTCATCACGAACACGAAGTTGGTGATATCCAGACCGTAGATCAATCTTCGAATAGTAGCTCGAACCTTGCAGTTGGTCGAAAAGATCGTCGATTCGAGGAAGTGGATACCGATTCTTGATAGTAACCTTGTTAAGCTCTCGGTAGTCGATACACATTCGGAACGTTCCATCTTTCTTCTTAACAAACAATACCGGTGCTCCCCATGGAGACGAACTTGGACGAATAAATCATTTGTCGAGTAACTCTTGAAGTTGTGCGGAGAGCTCGTTGAGTTCGCTTACTGCCAAACGGTACGGTGCGCGTGCAATCGGAGCCGCTCCGGGAGTTAAGTCGATTCCAAACTCGACTTGTCGAAATGGAGGCACACCAGGCAAATCATCAGGAAATACATCTGGAAAGTCGCGAACTATCGGGTAGTCATTGATTCTACGCTCAGGAAGTGTCGTGTCGGTGACATTTGCAAGGACCGCGAAGTGTCCTTTACGAAGGCACTTTTGAGCTTTAAGAAACGAAATAATACCGGTGACTGTTCCACCTTTTTCACCTTGAACTTTTAACACTTCACCTTCTTCGAGTGGAATACGAATCACTTTTTCTTGACATAAAATTTCAGCTCGGTTTTCAGATAACCAATCCATTCCTACTATGACATCAAAACTACCAATCGGGAAAGGCATAAGATCGATTCCTAACGTATGGCCAGCTAGTTCTAACTTACAGTCCTTAACTATCCGAGTCATATCATGAAGTTTACCATTCGCTAACTCTACCACATATTTAGCATCTTGGTCAATTGGTTTAGCATTAATTAGCCTAGCAAACTTAGTGGAAATAAAACTTCTTTCAGCACCAGAATCAAACAATACAGTAGCGGAGAAACCATTTAGCATAAATTTACCGTTAATCACGTTGGCGTCGTTGCGAGCTTCTCCTTGGCCCATAACAAAAGCTCTTCCCCTGCCGTTACCATTCCCGTTGTTGCCATTCCCGTTGCCATTTCCTCCGCCATTACCATTCCCACCATTGTTTCCCTGATTTCCATTTCCCTGTCTTCTCAACTGGGGGCAGTCCCTTTTCATGTGGCCTTGAGCACCACATTCATAGCAGTTCCCATTACCATTTCCTCTGGGAGCTTCATTGTTGTTGTTACGGTTCTGACCATTGTTGTTCCCATTGCCCCGGTTGTTTCCATAGTTGTTGTTGCCATAATTGTTGTTGTTGTTTTGCCTTGGGCGGTTTTGTTGCTCAGGTAAAATTGCCCAACAGTCTTTTGCTTCGTGGCTTTTCTTGCCACACCTTTCACAGTTCAAACTCCTCCTACAAATACCAGTGTGATGCTTCCCACACTTGTTACACATGGGCAGGTTACCCTTGTAGTTACTTTGACCGTTACCGCCCTGGCGGTTGTTTCCACTGTTGTTCCCAGACCTTTTTCTTTGGCCTTGGGAGTTATAAGACCTCCTAGTGTTGTTTCCCACACTCTGATTGTTCATTGAGTTTTCAGGAGCTTCATCATCAGCTTTTCTTTTGCCACTTAAGGCAGTCTTCTTTGAGGCTTTTGCAGGAAGTGTACCTTTCTCAAATTCCTGATCAGTAAGCTTGTGAGCCGAACGGATGGCTTGCTGCACGGTTGTGGGGTTGCTGGCAGTCACTAGTCCTTTGATTTGAGGCGCGAGGCCTTCCAAATAACGCTCGATGCGTTTGAACTCAGCATCAACCATTGTTGGGCATAGTACTGTGTATTCGTGGTAACGCGCAGTATACTGTTCAACTTCAGATCTTATCATTTTCAGATTCAAGAATTCACCCTCTAACTTCTTTACTTGGTCACGGGGACAGTACTCCTCCATAATCAGTTCTTTAAACGCTTCCCATTCCATGCCATTTGCCGCATCTAACCCAATCATCTGGATTTCGGCATTCCACCAGGTGAGAGCAGCTCCCTCGAAGGTACCAGTCGCATATTTCACTTTGCTCTCAGCAGGGCAGTTGCACATAGAGAAGACCTTCTCAGACTTCTCGATCCATCTCAGGAGTCCTACCGCTCCTTCCTCGCCGGAAAACGTCATCGGCTTGCAGTCCATGAAGGACGTAAACGTGCAGTGATGGAGGTTTCCTGATGCATAAATAGTTCAGGTTTTAAGTTTAAACAAGTCAAAATATAATCGCTTTGTGCCTTAACCGGCATAATAATTACCCTGCGCGGCGAATGCAGCTTAGGCGGCTGCCACTGCGGCTTGCACATGTTCGTTTATCATAGCTTGCAGTTGTGCAGGTGTCAGGTTAATGTTGTTCCTTCCGTGTCCTCTTCCAGGCATTTTCTGGACAGTTAAAGTAGCCAGTGTTCAGTCACAGTTATACTTTATACATATCCCATAATATGTATATTAACAATTTCCCGTTATCCCACTATTAGTCCAGAAAATTTTTCGTGTAAAATTGAGGTGTCGTCGAAGAACGTCGTAAGTCGTAAGTACTATCGTCGAAAGTCGGCTTTCCCATAAAAGTCACCGTCGGCGTAGTCATCGTAGTAGAAATCAGGACGTAGCGCGTAGCATCGTTTCGTTGTCGCTTTCCCCTGGAACAGTGTGCGTATTAGCGTTCGCATTTCGTATTCTTGTGTGAAATTTTCCTAAGGTTTTCCGTTAGACTACTTAGACACGGTCTATATATATATTTATATATATATATATATATATATATACATACGTACGAAGCATTTACTTACACAGCAGAGCGAGTATCCCAGGTTGGCACGTGAAAATTTTTGTTTTGGGAATTTGTTTGTTCGTTTGTAACTAAGGTTTCAAGTTGCAGTTTCCAAATCGTTTTTCAAAAATGATTCCAGTTCTCTGCAACTTATGGCTCTGATACCAATCTGTCACACCCCCAATTAACCACTAACGGAGTTTATACCGTTAAGGGGTACGAGCAAACCAGGACCACAACCATAGTTACAAATACTAAACGAATCAGGGTTAGTCCAAATGTATGTCATAAATTAAAGTCTCAAAATGCGCAGCGGAAAATATTGTCTTAGCACTAACCACGTGCTTTACAAAATCATTGTTTTAAATTCCCAATTTGATTCAAACAAAAGTAAAATGTCTTCATGTGCCATGCCAACCCGCTCCGGATACTCCTCAGCGATCTGTAAAAGTTTAAACCACGCAAGTGTCAACCTAACGGTTGGTGAGTTCACAATAGGCTTGTCACGCAGTGGCCCGGTCTCATAATCATAATTGTGTCAACATATACTTATGTAATATTTATTTGTGAAAAGCAATGCTCAGTGATAATACACTGGCCCATAATCATAGTAGCGTAATTTAGTAAAAGTAATGTCCGTAACATGCGTTATCGGGTATGTACTAGTTTTGTAAAATTAAAGTGCTCAAGCGATATCGCGGGTAGCTAATCCGTTGTTCCATGCACTAAGGAAGTTTGTACCAAAGCTGACTAATAAGTATTGTAGTGGCATTGCCATCATCTATTTTGTTTTGCGGAAATATGTCACGCGGCTTTGCCTCCCCCGTGTCCTCTCGGGATCACGGTCAGATAGGCTGATATTGTTCCTCCGTGCACCTCCAGTGTCACGAGGCGGAGTTTGTCAAACTCCAGTAGATCTACCCAACATCCCCTCGCTTTACAATTAATGGCACAATTAAGTTGAGGACCTTTTCAGTTAAAAGCAATCCTTAGAAATCATGTGATATCATGTGGTTTAGACTTTAACCTACACTAGCCATATTAAAACGGTTTACCGGATTCTCATGAATCTCAAAATGTCTTCAGTTTCGTTTTAGAAATAGTTTGTTTAAGTTCCACAAGTGTTTCCCATAAAACACTTCAAGTTCATCAAAGAGGTGTGTGGCACTCATAAGGTTTCAAGTTCATAAAAGAGGTGCATAGCACTCATAAGGTTGTCAGCATTGTTTTCCGTTAAGTTATTCAGTGTGTCCCAAACGGGCTCACAGTAAACGGGTTAGTGACACTCACCTTTGGTTGCACTGCTACGCTTGCTGAATAATCCAAGTATTATTTGCTAAACGAAGGCCTAAGAACACGTTTAGGTCTTAAGTATTAGTTTTGTGTCTAATCTTTAACTTACGTCACTATGGCCCATAACATAGCACGTTGGAACTATGACACGACATACCGACACACGACACCGATGGTTGATTCATAAACGAGGGATCACATAACTCAGAAATCAAAGCATGTTTCATTATTGCATAATCATGTAAGTCATGGCATAACATTCAAATAAGTTGCACAAGTTTGGGTTTTGGTCTTGGCACAGTTTCGCTACACAGTTTCGCTATGTGCACGGGCAGCACTTTCGCTAGGGAATACCCGATGGCACAGTTTCCCTAGCTAGTTTCGCTCGAAACTGATGACACAGTTTCGCTAGCATAGATTCGCTCGAAACTGGTTTGAACTTTCATTCAGGAGTCTTTGGTTGTTTCGCTTGGTAGTTTCGTTCGAGTAGGTCTACTTAGTTTTCACGGCGACACAATAGTTTCGATGTATAGTGTCGCTGGATGAATATTAACACAGTTTCGCTGTATAGTTTCGCCCAGAGAACACACAGTTTCGCTAAACGCAGAAAAACTCGTTTTTAAGACCAAAAATCAATCTAACAGCTTCCATACTTCATGTAATTCATTATCTAGCATGCATAAACATTTACCAACATTAAACAAGCAAATCTAACACCCTAAACATGAGTTTTCACCATCAAATCACCAAGAACACTTTTTAAGCACAAAATGACCTAACTTGCATAAATCTTCATTATGGCATGATTTTACACGTAAAGTTGCAGACTTTATGATAGATCTAGCATTCCTAAGCATCATATCAGAAGATCAAACGATTACATGGAGGTTTCAGCATGCTTTTTAAGAAAACACATAGAATATGCATGAAAAATGGTTTCGGGGACTCACGGTTTGATCTTCAAGCCCGATGGATGATGGTTCGAGGCTGAGATCCGGTGGTTCACAGCTGATGGCGGTTTAGAGAAAGAGAGAATGGGAGTGTGTGTGTGTTTTGAAGATAATGTAGGTAAATGAAAGAATTAGGGTTTTTGGGACTTTATATAATATATAGATCAGGCGCTAGTTTCGCTGGCAGTTTCGCTGGCTGAGCGAGACTAGCTCTGAATACATGTAAATCAACAGTTTAGCTACCGAGCGAATCTACAGTTTTGCTCGGTAGTTTCGCTGGCAACCAAAAGGGGCCAATATATCACAAAATCAAGAATTCACAATTTGTCATGCTATTAATAATACTAAATCATGCGTTTACATCACGTTGCACATAATAGCAATAAATAAATAAATAAATGAACACATAACACATGTGGACGGGTTCAGTGATCAACCAAAGGTCGTGGACGTATTCGGTCTAGTTAAGCATTAGTTACTAAGGTAACACTCATAACGTAACTAACGGAGGTTGTCTAACGGAAGTTAACCTCGGAATTCTCGGATGTAACAACCTTCCTCGTAGCCCCTCCGCAAAACCAGAAAACCGGCGACACCACAATCAATCCCATCTCTCCCTCTCGATTTCACGGCGGCAAGCAAGCAACAGCCTCCCTCCGTTTTTTTAGCCGGAGACGGCAGCAAACCAGTCCCCTAGCTCCGCCCGTTTTCCCGACTACGCCACCCCGTTGCTCCGTCCGATGTCGCCGACGACTACACCCATCCTCCGCTTGATCTAAGCCGGCGACTGCAGCAGCGAAGGCTACCCGCCGAACCCATCTCTCGTCCCTGTTTCTTCTCTGACCGGCGAGAGCAGAAACCTGGCTACCACCTTCGTTCACCACTACCTCCGGTGAACTCACCACCGCACCAGTCGACTTCCGCTCGCCCTCTCCGGCCACGCAGCAGCAGCAACAGTGGTTCTCCACCTTTCTTCGGGTAATATTTCAATCCGTCACCCTGATTCAAATCCTCGACAAACCTCCGTTCAAGCACCTCCATCCGACAGAAGCGGCGAGCGACCACCGCGGACCACAGACACAGCAAATCAACAGCGACAGTAGGTGATGAACTTGGTAAAATTCAGTAGTAGCAGCAGCATCGTATATATATCGACACAGAACCGGTTTTTACCGTCTTCATTTCGGACGTCTTTTCGGTAACGTACGGTTGACGACGAGTGACAACGGTAACGATAGTAAACACTCGGGATAGCATAGAATGGTGGCGGTGATTGGCGATTAACGGCGGACGATTGTGGTTGAAATATTAGCAAGAAGAAAGGGTCTCGAAACTAAACCGTCTTTACTTACAGGTGACTTTTCGGTTGTTTAACTCGGTCCAAACGACAAACCGACAACGGCAAAATGCTCGTGGCAAGAAACTAGTCGGGAATGACTAATTATTTTTCCAAATCAGACAACTTTATTATTCGGTTATTTTGGACTCGTTCCACGACCCATCAAGAAGGTATTCACCTTATATTAAAAAGTATTATTATTTGGCTTAAATTCAGTCATGAATAATATAAAATGTTAATAGAACAAGTTAAATGGTGTAAATATATATATCTATCACTATATATAATACATATTGCCTTAAAGAGCATTTTCGTCATGAAAAATGCTTAATCCTTAAGACGCGTACAAACTAATAAGCACCATGTACAAGTCTTAAAGCATCATATAGTCTTAAACACTAATCCTCTTTAACCCGTATAGACTACCGTCTTAATTTGAGTAGGGCATTGATTGCTTCAGCCTCTCTCTTCAGCGTGCTTGTAAACATCGATGCTTCTCGTGTCTCCCTCCCCCCATTGATTGGGTATATCCAGCCACGTGTCTCGATTAGATACATATTACGCAATCTCCAACAATCTTCAGTCGTCTCTCGATTAGATGCATTTGAAAGCCTGCACAATTCATATGTTGATGGAAACCTCTACAAATTTTTGTCGCCATCAAACGACCGTTGTCTTCCCACGAACTGAGCATAGATGGAGAGAACCAAGCTATCTTCGTCTTCTTCCAAGAGCTGTAGCTTCAACCATGTAAGTTTGTGCCCTAATTTCGTTTTCTTTTTTCGTCTTTTTCCTTTTTGTGTATGGAGCTGCATTCTTCACTCATAACAACTTTTGGTTGGGTAACTATAAACCCGTGATCTGTAGGCGACTTATTTAGGGTTTTATTAAGCCAACATTCATCATCAAATGTGTGTTAAACATTCATCACCAGTTTTATTAGCCGTTCGGGTAAATTCAGAAGTCTCCTCTTTGATATTGTTGAACAGAATGTTCTTTTCAATGTTTCTGAATACTATTTGTATTGATATTTTCTCAAAATTTTGATTTGTTTTGTTGGGAAAACAGGTTGAATGTTTATATTCTTGATTATTTTACAAATAGGAAACTCAATGCTTCAACAAACGCATTCAGAGAAGAAGTTTATTTGAAGGTAATAGTTTATAAACAAAGCTTTTATTTGTGCTTTTAATTTGATTTATATTTAGACTTTGGTCTTTTAATTTGATCTTATTTGAAGGATTTGGGATGAGTCAAAACTTCAAGATTATGGTCTTTAAATCTTCAGGAATGTATCGATTTAACAAATCTAAATTTTTAAGTTTGTAGCAAAGATTAATTTGCAAGGTTTTGTATGAATGTCAATTGTGAGTACATGTCTATATTGATTTAAAAAGATGATAAGTCTGACTTGAAAAGTCAAATCACAAAATGGGATCAAATGATTGGTTCTCTCAAACCATGTCATATGTATCATCTTTTTTACTACTAATCTTTTTTATGATTTGTCTTCAGGTAGGATGATTGTAGAAGCTAAGGACTCTGCAGTTCACGAGGTTGCGAAGCTTGCTTCGTGTGCTTCTGAGATTTGAACGATTTGCCTTGTTTTATTTTGTAGGTTGATATGCCACCTGATTCATATTTGTTTGAAATGATCACAATCAAGTCATTAGACGTCATGATAGCAATGCATTTTGAGCTTGTGTAAGATATACTATACCCCTTTATAGTAATATGGTTTCAAATGAAAAGATGTCGAGATAAGATTTGGATAAACGTTTGCTTTGATTGTATGGGTTGTCTACAAGATTTATATTTGCAAAATATTTTGGATTTGGGTAGGATGGAATAATGAATTATGGAAATTAGCATATGTGATGTTTTATATCTTATTTAACAGCAACCACACCATGCTTCAAGCACACATCTTCTGCTGCTGTGACACTACCAACGCCAGGGAATGTAAATGATTCTTTTCTCACTCACCTCTTTAACACCTTTTATTGACCAGTTGGCCTTTATGCACTTTGCAGCCGCTTGAAGCATCCAATATGAGCAATCCATCTCTGATCCATAGAAAGTTTATTTACTCAGTTTCAGGTAATGTTTTGATCCATAGAAAGTTTATTGAGGTGTGTATTAGTATGTTTCATCCTTACTTTGTATATTCTGATTTGCAAGTTCGTTCTTAAATTATAGAACTCATTTTTTTACAAAAAGGTTAAAGATGCTTTTATAATTTATAACTTTTTATGCTCAATGAAATGCAAGGTGGTTCAGGGGTTGGATTTGGAAACTTTGCAGAGGCGGGGCCATTGGTAGCTTCTTTGAACAAAAGAAAGTCCAATTAACGCATTTACTCTCGATTCAAATTTTAAATCTCAAATCTCAGCTTACATCTTTTCCCCTTCAATTACCATCTCAACTAAAACACTCACCGAGAATTGATATATGATTTGAGGTTGAAGGTAATGTAAAAATCTTGAGTTACTGTAGATTTAAATGATGAATTATGTATTCTTTTATGTGTGTGTGTGTGTGGTGTTTTTGAATCTGGTATGAATGATTTTTTTTTTGGTATTACAGGGCATGAGCTATGTGGAGCAATAAAACATGGGATCGCCCGAGGCTATGAAATGCCATTATGCCGAGGTAAGTTTTTATAGAAAAAATAAACTTTAATCAATTAAACTCAGTAGAAAGATCACAAAGTAACATGTTAAAACCTTATATTAAATAGGTAGAAATGTTTCAAACCTCCACTTTCTGATTCAATTGGGGTAATGAATAAGGTGTGAGTTTATGGGATCTTCATTCTCCTGGGTAAATTTTTTTGTTTTAACCCATATAACCTTTAAATTATTTTATATAAAGGGTTAGATCAGTATTGAAGTAATACTAGAAGTGTGTTTTCCAATGGTAGACTTAGAACTCTTTCCCATTTTCAATTTGGTCCCAGTTGTGATGGCGATAGAAAGGTAGCATTGCCACTTACACAGGTAATGGAAATTTTCAGTTTGTGTTGAATTTGATTTAGATTATTTGGACACTTTGACTTCAACAGTTTGGGTTGTAGCAGGTTTTATTGGATCTGACTGTTATGGGATCTTCATTCTCCTGGGTAAAATATCTTTAATTGATTTCACAACATTGTATCAATTTCTAGGGGGCTTATGTGACACCCGAGAATTTCAAGGTTAACTTCCGTTAGACAAGTCCGTTAGTTACGATTATAAGTGTTAACTTAAGTAACTAATGCTTAAACTAGGCCGAATACGTCCACGACCTTTGGTTGATCACCGAACCCATCCATATGTGTTATGTGCCTATTTATTGTCCTTATACATGACTTATGATTGTGAATAGCATGACAAATTGAAAATACTTGATTATGTGAAAACTTGCCTTTTTGGTCGCCGGCGAAACTATCGGGCGAAACTATCGGGCGAAACTGCAGTGTCGCCCGGTAGACAGCTGAACTACTCGACCAACACGTGACCAGAGCTAGTTTCGCCTGGCCAGCGAAACTGCCAGCGAAACTAGCCTCTTATATAAATAAACTTGATAAACCCTAGTTTCTCCATTTGCCTCATTTCATCACAAACACACACACACTCCTCTCTGGAACCTGGTCAGCCGAGAAGGTCACCCAAGGACCGAGATCTCAGCCTCAAGGCCATCATCTCATCTCATCTATCGATTCTTGATATCAAACGTGAGTCCCAAAACTATGTTTTATGCTTTTCTATGTGTTTTCTTCTTAAAGCATGATCAAACCTTCATGAAAACTTGTATGCTTCTGAGATAATACTTAGGAATGCTAGATCTATCATAAAGTTAGCAACTTTATGTTTAAAATACAACCATGTTAGAGATTTATGCTATTTTAGCCATTTTAGGGTTTATATGTATTTTGGGTAATTTGATGACAAAATGCATGTTTAAGGTGTTAAAGCTTGCTGATTTATGTTGGTAAATGCCTATGTATGCTAAATAATGAATTGCATGTAAGATCAGAAGCTGTTAGGTTGATTTTTAGGCAAATCCGTATGTTTTTCGCGACCAGCGAAACTGTGTGTTCTCTGGGCGAAATTATCCAGCGAATTTACTTGTTCATTCAGCGACACTGTCGAGCGAAACTATAGTGTCGCTAGCGAAACTGACCCGACCAGCTCGAACGAAACTACCGAGCGAAATACCTGAACGAAAGTTCAAACCAGTTTCCCTGCGAAACTAGGCTAGCGAAACTGCGTCAGCAGTTTCGGGCGAAACTAGCCTAGCGAAACTGTGTCACCGGGCATTGCCTAGCGAAAGTGCTGCCCGTGCACCCAGCGAAACTGCCTAGCGAAACTGTGCTAGCGAAACTAAGACCTGACCTGAAAACCAAACTTGTGAAATTTGCTTAAGTGTTATGCCATGACTTACATGATTATGCCATGATGAAACATGCTTGATATCTGAATTATATGAACCCTTGTTTATGATCAACCATCGGTGTCGTGTGTCGGTATGTCGAGTCATAGTTGCAACGTGCTATGTTATGGGCCATAGTGACGTTAAGTAAAGATTAGACACGAAACTAATACTTTAGACCTAAACGTGTTCTAGGTCTTCGTTAAGCAAACATAACTTGGATACTTAGCAAGTGTAGCAGTGCAACCCAAGGTGAGTGTCACTAACCTGTTTACCGTGAGCCTGTTTGGGCCACACCGAATAACTTAACGAAAAACAATGCTGAATAAACTCTAGAGTGCTAGGCACCTACCAATGAACAAGAGAACTCGGGAATGCTCGGCACCCACTTGATGAACTGAAGTGTTTTATGGGAAACACTTGTGGACTTAAACAAACTATTTCTGAAACAAAACTGAAAACGTTTTAATATGGCTAGTGTAGGTTAAAGTCTGAACCACATGATATCACATGTTTTCTAAGGATGCCTTACAACTTAAAAGTCCTCAACTAAAATTGTGCCATTAATTGTAAAGCGAGGGGATGTTGGGTAGATCTACTGGAGTTTGACAAACTCCGCCCCGTGGCACGGGGAGTGCACGGAGGAACAATATCAGCCTATTTGACCGTAGTCCCGGGGAGGACACGGGGGAGGCAAAAACCGCGATGACGTAGGTCCGCACCGTACGGGATGGCTCGGCCCCCACACAATAAGTCAGCTTTGGTACAAACTTCCTTAGAGCATGGAACAACGGATTAGCTACCCGCGATATCGGTTGAGTCCTTTAACTTTACGGAACTAGTACATACCCGATGACGTAGGTCACGGACAAACCATTTATAAACTGAGATTTAATTACGAGCATTGCTTTTCACAAATAAATAACTTGTAAGTATACCTTGACACGAATTGTGATTATGAGACCGGGCCAATGCATGACAAGCCCACTGTGAACTCACCAACCGTTAGGTTGACACTTGCGTGGTTTAAACTTTTGCAGATCGCTAAGGAGTATCCGCTGGAGGTTGGCATGGCACGAGAAGATATTTATTTCTGTTTAAACTAAACTTAGGAATTTTAAAACAATGTTTATGTAAAGCACGTGGTTAGTGCTAAGACAATATTCTATTCCGCTGCGTTGTGTTTAAGACTCTACTTTATAACTGACTTTTGAACTATCTCTGATTCAATTAGTATTTGTAACTAATGGTTGTGGATCCTGGTCTAGCCGCACCCCTTAACGGTATAAACTCCGTTAGTGGTTATTTGGGGGTGTGACAGCTTATTTGACCGTTGTAATTCTAAATTTATACAGGCCAAATGATGGTTGCTACTAAGTGTTGATTTGTTTCTTTCTATTGTATCCATCTTTTGTTATGGCTTGCTATTCTTTTCTTTTCAGGGATTTTGTATCATCAGAAGAGTAATGAGATTAGGTCAAAAAAAATTTAGGTTGAGGTTGTCGTTTGTGTTCACCGCAAAAAGTCGTGTGTGCTAAAAGCTGTTGTGGTATGAACCTGAAAAGGTTGACTTCAAAAAGTCAAAGTATATCTATGAAATCACTTGCTCTAGCAGTGTGAGGTGAAGCTTGGCCACTTTATGAGTTGACTAATTTCCAACCAGAATAAGGTGTAGTCCTCGACCAAGTGATGACCATCGGGATGCAATCAAATGAAAACCATATACATATTTCCGCGGTTTATTATCTTTGTATAAACTGACATAAGAAAGTTTAATGTTCTTATTAAGATTCTACTACTCATAGCAAATGTGTTGTTTTTATCATTTTAAGAAACCTTGACATTACTATATTGTTTTTTATGTTGTTTATATGCCGAGGCTGCTGGCGAAATCATTGTTAGTATGGTAGTGAAGTTTTATCAAAGTTGTGATTTATTTACAAGAAAATCCATGGATGTGATTAGTTTTTGTGATTAATAACTAAACAGATCCTAGAGTTCAGAATTAGATGAGAGTTTCTGATATAAACATGGGTTGCTGTTATTGTACAGATCTAGATCATTTATTAATTTTGTTTAATATTTCCTATAATTGATTTGTTTCACTTAATGAAGATGGATCACTATAAAGATTCTTTTTTAATAAAGTAATAGGAACTTAAAATTTAGATGAGAGATATAGTACTTATTGTGACATCTCATAGTGAAAACACAAATGAGACTCAATCAAACATTTGGACAGGATAATGTCTTGGGAAAATCAAGAACATCTAAATTAATTACGTGTTCTATGTGGTCGTGCTCATTTATAAACTATTTACCCTTCCCATCACTAAATTGTTCTAAAAATAAGGACCATGAAACCAATAGGGAATCCGAGATTCTAAGCCAAATCCATAAACCGTTGCTATCCTTGTTATCCTGCAACAAAAGACGAAATAAGCCAAACGAACCGCCAAAATACATTTGCACTCGATGTGTAAACTAAATAATTAATGTAAACCGTAAATAAAACACAAAACATCTATTCTAATATACTCTTTTTTATTACCAAAACACTGACTCTTTAGCAAGTCAAATCAAAAGGTTATTTAATATCAATATAGCACTAGGCCAAAGGCTTATTGATAAATTTTCTTATATATAGTTTTTACGTGGACTCCATTGATGCTAAGAATGAGAAATCTAACAGATATATTACTATATATATTGTCATTGTATTTGGTTTTCATTATATTTTCTATATATGTGAACCGTATCAATGGAAATATTTTTATGTTAATTTTGTTTAGTTTCTATATATGTGAACTTTACTCATGATTTAATATATATAAACAACAATGAAAGTTAGAAAATTTTGGAGGACATGACGTGGTGTAAGTAGAAGGGTATAGGTAATTGTTTAGGTGGCATACAATGGTGAATGGTGAGTTGGTTGCGATTAGTTCACCTGTAAATACAAAACAGAGTACTTTAAACATTGTTGTCGCCGCTGCATCGTGCGGATAGAAAGACAAGTATAGCGTTGTAATTTGTCACTGTCGTCACATCGTGCACACAGGAAACGAGTACCGCGTTGTGAATTATCACCATACCGCACCGCACTAATAAGAACAAATACAACGTTGTAGATTGTCGTGTCGCCGCAACGTGTAAACAGAAGACGAGTAACACACTATAAACTATTGTCGCCGCAACACGCGGGTACCCGGCTAGTATGAATATATATATATAATTATTAATCAGTTTCATTTATTAAAATTGATTAAAAAGGATATTTAGTATTTAAATATTAAATATATATAGAGATATATATTTGATATAAACGATAATGATAAAGTAATTATCGGGTTAAAGAATGTTTAATATATATTTAAAACATATTTAAAATATGTTTAATGTATAAGTGTTAATAATGAAATTAGAGTTTTCTATACACTATGCTATCAAACCCGAGTAAACGGTAATGAACTAAGCTTTGAAATTTTAAAACATATTATAAAAGGTTATAATGGATAATACCCTAAGTTGGTTTTGACTAAAAATGAGTTCCGATAAAGAGATGATAAAAACGGGAAATTAGGGTTTTGGAATATGATTATTTAATATAAAATAATCTGAAGGGTATGGAGACTTAATTTTTGATATGAAACTATCTCTTTATGTATAATAAGTATTTATGAAGTTAAAATGGATAAATGACAAAGTATTTCAAATACCGAGTTAATCAGATATTTAGAAGTTCACGCGGACCGGAAATGTAGACGCATGTACACTGGGGTTTCTGGCAAAAGCGAGAGTGTCGCATAAATCCCAACTGGGAAATGGCATCCCTCACTGGACGATCCCGGAGTGAGCGTTTACTTACAGGAATACGTGTCTTCAAACTATCAACAAAAGAAAAGGATAATGGCCTAAAGGGCATTTTGGTCATTTTGACTTTTAAAAGGAATAAACTTAATAACTAAGTATTATTAAGTTAATAAAGAGTTAAAATAAACACAGTAAATGTTTATTATATTATACCTTGCGTTAACGCCATAAAATACGCGATTAGGTTTAATTGGAAGGCATAGCGGAGGTTTTCTCTGAATTAACTGCCTAAGAGAATAAGGTGAGTTCTATGAGCCCACTTTTAAATAATTTAAATGTTTTACTGTTTTCGGGCTGATATACAAGCAATATTACTACTTGAAAAGTATTTGAAATGCCTTGTGCCTGTTTTGTGTTAATACACATACGTGAAATGTTATAATGCTTATGAATGTTTTAAAGTTGTTATTACCTGTTATAAACCCTTTTCGGGAAGGTTATAATAAACGAGTAATAAAGATGTTAAAATTTTTCAAGTAAAGTTTGAAAAAGGAAATTAAGTTTTCTGGATAAAGAAAATAACCCTTGGGGTTAGTTTTAAATCCAAGCAGAAGATTGTCTATGTAAGAAGGAAGACTGTGGTTGTACAACTAGAAAGACTCGGTAGTAGACTGGCATAGTTATAGATAAGATCTAGTTACTAGAATATGTTGTTATCTTCCTTATTGTTGTAACTTGGCATATATAAATGAAAATTTTTCAATTTTCGCTGCTTAGTTATCTCTGTTGTACCATGTGTTCATGAGTAAATCCGACACGTGACCCCTCCTGGAGCCAAGACTGGGAGTGGGCGTCACAAGTTGATACCAACTTGTGGCACCCACTCCCAGACTTGGCTCTAGAAGGGGTCACGTGTCGGATTTACTCATGAATGCAAGGTACAACAGAGATAATAAAAGCAGCGGAAATTTAAAACTTTTTATTTAATATATATTGCCAAGTACAAGTATGATAAGTTTACTACAACGGTTATCTAAAACTATAAAAGATAACGTTTATTTAGATATCTATCTACATTACTATGCCAGCATGCCTATAGCTTTATTCCAACAGCTTGTCCACCTCACCCTGCCCATACTTTAGCTTTTCCCTTTAGCTTGTCCGGCCGGTTTATGAAAATTCCGGTAAACTTTCCGGCAAGTGAAACCACCACCACCAACAATCTTTGAAAATCCGTATCTTATTGAAATCTTAACCAAAATTCAATCCGAAAGTTGCGTTGGACTCGTGAGGACGAGAGGATTCAAACTAGCACCATTGTTGCTAGGTTTTGATGAGGTTTAAACCCCGAACGAAAGAACTCTGGCGACTAACAAAGGTGGTGACTTTGTAATCTTCTCAAAACTCAACCAAATTGAAAACCGATTGTTGCAATAGATTCGTATGATCAAAAGAAACTTGTAATAACCAAAATTACTGAAAATGATCAAGTATTTTAAAATTTGCCATGGATGATCTTGAAGAACACATAACCTTCACTGTGAAATCGCGAATCTGGACAAAACTTCATGAAATTGAATTCTGTAACTTTTAATAGATACGTGATAACCTGTAGAAACTTCCTGTATTGATTACAATCACCAACACTCACCAGATCAATCGAATTTTGAGATCACAGTTTGATCAGTTTGACTTCAAAAAGTCAAACTCAACGAATTTGAGCAAATTGAATCAGATTTTCGATCAAAAACAGTGTAGAATCACGCCTGGATTGCTCTGATACCACTTGAAAGTGCGTGAGCGTTGGATCGGTTTGGACGATTACAAACGTATACGTGAGAATATATGTGAGAAAACAAAACACGCAAGGTAAATAACTCAATCTCTTATTAATACTGGATTACAAGAGACTCAGAGTAAAACACACATAAACTCTCAGACAAAGGTTCGCTCAGTTCACTCTCAAAAACTTAACTATTACAAAGACACAAACATATATATATAGCCTACGGGTGTCCGAACTCCCTGGCCTGTCCGAACCTCAGGTTCGGCCAAGGCTCGGCAGGGTTCGGCCGGAGTTCGGCCAGAGTGCGGCTACCAGACCAAAACCCTAAAACCTCATGTCTTCGTTTGATCCAGCTCATTGCCATATCGTGTATCAACAAACTCCCCCTTGGCAATAGCTGGACCGTTCTTCATCAGCTTTGAACATTTGTAGCAGCCCCATCTTCCTTCCAAACCAACTCATGGTTATTTCTAGCAAAGATGTTGAATGCAAAACAAACCCTTATCACCCTTTGGAACTTCAGCGCTTGATCCATGTAATCAGGGTGATACAGGATTGGATTGTGATACAACTCGTCAATATCAGCCTTTGACAAGTTAATCAGCCACATCGGATCGTAAATCTTCACAACCCGGTTATCTTCTTTCAACACAATCACTGCTTCTCATGTCTTCTCATTATAATACCACCATCGCAATTCTTTGATAAAATCTTGTTGCATCTTCATCAATGGTATTCTCTTCATCACCTCAGGTTTCTTTGGAAATACCAAGATAATTAGCCTCTTGCCAGTTCTTTGATGTACTCTTGTTCGGGATCGCCGTCTTTTTGGCTTTTGAGGATTCAAGAACTGAAACCCCTCATTACATTCCCTCTCAAGAGTCTTTTTGAAATGCATACCCAACCAATCATTGCCATAACAGCAAAATGGTTTTCTCGTCAGCTCACGAATATCCCAGATCGGCAAACTGCTGAAA
Organism: Deinandra increscens subsp. villosa; assembly: GCA_039602395.1. Taxonomy (NCBI): domain Eukaryota; kingdom Viridiplantae; phylum Streptophyta; class Magnoliopsida; order Asterales; family Asteraceae; genus Deinandra; species Deinandra increscens. Next base: position 20,006,338 of record JBCNJP010000012.1, on the reverse strand, counting down.
TCTTTGGCGCACTTGAAGTACTGGATTCCATGTTCACGTTTAATCCCATAGCACTTCAAGCTTGATGCATACATCCAACTTATAATCTCCCCTGACACCTGACCCTTGAACTTGAAAGACGATCTTTGCTTGACTGATTTTGGAGGCGGCACATAATTATCATAAAATGATTTCATGAATTCTTTAAAAGTCTGATTCTGTTTTTGAATCTTTGCCTCCTTAACCACTGGGTCTTCAGGTTTCTCAAATTCTTTCTTTCTCAAAATCTCCTCAACTACAGCATCTTTCTCTTTCGGAAACACCTCAAACTCATCACCACCAGATTGATCGAAGTTGGAATACAAATCCGGATACTCTTCTTCATCAAAAATACCTTCCACATCTTCATCAGACTCTGGTTCTGGATCTTTGAATTTTTCAAGAGCTTTCTCAGATGCTTTCTTCATTTCCTCATCGTTTAAATCAAACACCCGTTGTAACTCTTCGGCCGTTAAATCTCCAACAAATTCCCCTTCTTTAAGCGTTTGTAACATATCAGCAAATTCACTCATTGACTTTGCAGCTTGATTGGATGGAATTGAAGTAAATGGCACCGCTTCTCTAGAATCTTTTTCCATCTGGAAAGATGATGTTCCAGCACCCGAACCTGCGGTTCCAGATGGGTCTGGTCCACCACCTACATTCCCTTCAGGATCATCCTGATCAGGATCATCATTCAAAAATCGCAACGGATCTTCATTACAGCCCGTACCGTCTCCAATTGAAAACACGAATTGTCCCGATCTAGTGAATTTGTACACCGAAAATGAGATCGAAAGTTCACCGAAACAAAGAACACAAAAGTGTAAATTAATCTCTGTTTATAGATTGAATCGGATCAACGATTACATGAATAGACTCGTTTACTACAGCTAATCATGATCCTAGACTCAAATCTCTCTGAAAATCAAGATGAAAAACTCTCCTTCTAGAAATCGATCTCGGGTAAAACGGTTATTCGAGAGGTGTCCATGTCCGAACCCCAAGCACACAAATAAATATGAGATCCAGTGAGTTCCGAACTTGAGGTTCGGCGGTAGATCGGCATATGTCCGAACTTTAAGTTCGGACCTCATTTGAATGTCTTCAAATCTTTGAACTTCCACTTATACGTATCTCATTTATATGAGTATAACTAAATCACACTCTAGTCCCTCCATTTTAATAGATTGACACAAACTACCCTCTAACTTGATTTAACTATTCTAACTATCTCAACTAACGACACTAACTGGAATACACACACGTCACACATATTTTGCACCAACAAAACGTGTGCTATATCAGATCTTCAAGCTCTTTGAATCTGTTGTTAGTTGATGTGGGGTAGGCATGGCAGGAACAACCACCGTCTCACCCATATCAGGAACAGGATCTTCCTCAACCACTACATTCTCAGTTGTATTGACATCAGCATCATTTGAAATCGTATCAACTTGTGGATCGACCACATTTTCCGTTGAATCAGCCTCAACTTCATTTGAAGTAGCATCAACATGTGAATCTTGTTGTTGAGTGGGAATTTCCACCTGATGTGTTACGGCTTCATGAAATTCACTATCATCATCTGAAGACATATCATCAGCAGCAATTATCGAATCATTTGAAGTCTCGGTCATGTACTCATCGGCAATAGGCATTATCGGAGTTGGCAGAGTTTGTATGTTTAGAACCGGAGTATCATCTAGTAACTCAATGACAACTCTAGTAAGTTGTTCATCAGACATCTCTGGCTTCGATTCACAATTTTCAAAAAGAGCTTTATAATCGAACAACCAGTCCGGTCCAACACCCCTAGGTGGTAAAGTATAGGATTGGAAATCCACATGCAGATATTCACCCACCGTACCATTCTGCTTATTAAATACTCGCTTCTTTTGATTTGAGTATCCGACAAACAACCCCTCAAAGGCCTTGTCATCAAATTTTCCTGCAGAAGCTAATACGGTACAGGGACACCCAAAAGGCTCTAGATAATCGAGATTCGGCTTACGATTCTTTAACAATTCATAGCATGTCTTTCAAAGACGCTTCACAGTAAGCACTCGATTAAGCACGTAACACGCAGTGTTGACAGCTTCTGTCCAAAAAGGGACAGGTAATTGAGCATCAGCCAACATTGTTCGTGCTGTTTCAATAATTGTGCGGTTCTTTCTTTCTGCCACGCCGTTTTGCTGAGGTGTGTACGGAGTGCTAAATTCATGCACAATCCCTTTTTCCAAACAAAAAGTCCTCACGGCTAAATTCTTAAACTCCGTGCCATTATCACTACGAATTCTTCGTACTTTCAGTTTATACAAAGATTCAAGTGTTGTAATCAAATTGATGAGAATTATTGAAGTTTCATCCTTGGAGACCAGAAAATCAACCCACGAAAATCTTGAAAATTCATCAGTGACCACCAGACAATACCAATTTCCCGAAATACTTGCTCGATTCACCGGACCAAATAAATCCATATGATGTAGCTCTAACGGGACCTCAATTGAGTGATATTTCTTCAGTGGATGGGATTTTCTCTTATGTTTTCCCTTCTTGCAGCTCACACAGACATCATTAAAAAAATTGCTTTGGAACCCCTTCGACAAGATCCCTACGCACCAGCTCGTTCATTCTCCTGTAGTGGATATGTCCCAGCGACGATGCCATAGAACAGAATCTCTTTCGGATGCCTTTGACAAGAAACATTGACCTGCGACCGTTGCTTTTGCTGAGTTCATATCGAGCATATACAAATTTGAGAATCTTGGTGCTCGCATTACCACATACTCATCAGGAATCTTGAATTCAGGTTTCAGTATTAAACATTCACTCCCAGTGAAAGCAGTCATGAAACGCTTATCACAAATTTGGGAAACACTCAAAAGATTGTACTCCAATTCTTGAACAAATTCAACCTTGTCAAATGTAACAGCACCATTTGAAAGTTTAACGATACAAGTGACTTGACCGCCTTTGTTTCCAGCAAATGTTACTTTACCGCCGTCAAAGTATTTCACATCATGCAACAAAGAAATGTCTCCGGTCATGTGCCGAGATGCTCCGCTATCAACAACCCAGATGTTATTCATCAGTTGTCGCGAAGATCCCTGCATAAATTACAAACAGAAGATTAGTTTCGAGACGAACCCAAGCTTGACGCTTTGGGTCGACCGTCATCTTCAACAAACTCCTTACCAGCCATGGACAAACCCTTAGGTTTCTGTCCATTTGTTGAAGAACCTGCGGAGCAAGTTGCAGAGTTTTTCAAAATTGATTTAACTTTTGAAAATTCACTTTCAGATTTCTTGTCAAATTTAAGAAATTCTGTCGATTTAAGATTAGAGTGAACTCTGCCTTGCTCATCCACAAATTTGACATTTTTCTTTGTATCAGTCTGATAGCCTTCCAACATATCATCAGACTTTTCTGTGTCAGATTTGACAGATTTTGGTTTCTTCAACGGGCGCGTCCGATATGTATGACCACGAGCTTTGCATTTAAAACATTTTCTTTTATCAATAACAACCTTTTCGCTCGTGTCATCATCCACTTCGGACTCAACAACCCGTTTTTGGGTTTTGGGTTTCAAACCCTTTCTATTAGACACATAATGTTTTTCAATTTCTTCATTATGCCCTGATTCATACCCTGACACATTTCCTGAAAACTCATCAACATGACTTCTAGTATATGAATTTCCAGAAAAACAATGATCCCTATAATTCTGAAATCTATTTCTTCGCCCACCAAACCTTGGAACAAATTCATTTTGACCTCCATAATCAACCCATTTAGGACCCCTCCCAAATACAGGTTGATTTGATCCACTCCCAAATTCATCATAAAAACCTTCGTCATTATAAAATTGAGACTTTTTAGAAAACTGACTTGATTTTCTGAAATTTGGTTGTCTTTGATCATAAAATTCTCTATGTTCTCTAAGTGGTGTTTGAACAGTTGGTTTTGATGGTTTTTTGAGGATCATGTAAAAACCACATCTTTTTGCGCAAACCTAAAACCTAATACTAAAACCTTCATAACTTTTTCATACGATCATATTTTTTTTTTAAATTTGCACCAAAAACCTTAGAATTATGAGTTCTTTAATTCTGGAAAATTTAAAAAAAAAACTTTAACGTCTCGTCGTTTTTTTATTAGTGCACATGTGCACTAATAATAAAACTCATACATATAGTATGCGTTAATGTTTTTTTTAGAAAAATCGCATCAAATACGTTATAATTTTGTTAGTTTTTCATGGTTTTTTATTAGTGCACATGTGCACTAATAATAAAGCACTTTATACGTGTCGTATACATTAATATTTTAAAAAAAGAAATTGCACCATAAATCTTATAATTGTGTTATCTTTAACTCTGAAAATATATTTAACGTTTTTAAATTTCTTAAATTTTAAGCTACACATGTGCACTATAACTAATAGTTATAGTGCATATGTAGAATTATCATTAGTTCTATGAATATTTAAGTTTTTTTTTAAATGTTTTTAACCTAAACAATATGTTTTTAACCTAAACAATATGTTTTCGCATGACAATTCTCATTTGTGTAGTACTAATAAAAATGGTGCACATGTGCACTAATAATACACATGTTTCGAAATATCAATTTATTTTCCAGAATCAAAGACAGTATAATTTTAAGATTTTTGGTGCAAGTTTCATAGAAAAATATTAACGTATGTAAAAGTTATGAAGGTTTTAGTGTTAGTTTTTAGGTTTTCGCAAAAAAAAAAGAGTTTTCGCAGGATCCTTACCCTATATATATATATATATATATATATATATATATATATATATATATATATATATATATATATATATATCACAACAAACGGTCATAAAATTTGAAGTTATTGACATGCTAAATGAGGGTAAGGATCCTACGAAAACAACTTTTATTGCGAAAACGCGAAAACAACTTGTTTTTTTAAAGGAGGGACCTAAATTGTAAATATAATATTTTACATTCTAAAATACAAAGAGGGGTATATTTGGAATAAGTAACATTCTTTAATCTTAATTCAGATCTCCTTTCTTAAAAGACGTGTTTTCATTTACAGCCACATCCACATGAACGAAGAAAGAACCCTAAGTTGCTCACCACACGACATCGAAGATCGGGAACAACAATCGAGTATCCAGTCAACAATTTACAGGATTCCGACCACCCTAGTTGAACGCACGCTACCTTAATCATCGGAGAACACATCGGCTGTAGCAATCGAGTTCACGGGAGTCGATTCACGTACCTGCGCATTGAAGGTAAACATCCATTGTATTGATTTCAGTAAATTACATAATATAAACATAATCACAAACATCTGTGTTTAATATAATCTTATTATAACACTTTAAATCAGTATAAAGCACACATATGTTGAAATCAACCGTTAGGTAGTTATGATGCACATGTGCACCATTCACAACAAATTGACATATTAGTATCACTTCAGTAGTTGTACTACATACGTGCATTTTTTTGTTGAAATTAAGTTACTAACGATGACAAAAATATAGGTCCGGGAATGATGCACATGTGCATTATGGTTTAAAGTTTAACGTGGTTACATGGTTTTAGTAGTTACTCAGCACATATGGTGAATAAAGACATAAATGGCAATTTATGGTTCTCAAGGGTGGGGGTATGGGAATCTTGATGACAATTTTGTAAATGAGTTATTTTGTGATAAATATTCTTGTTTATGATAAAAGATGATAAAATAATTGCTATATGTTTGTAAGCTGAATGTTGGATTGATAACCTAAACCATTAAGGGAGGGTAGTGATATCGAGTAATACGCACATGAGTTGTATGATGAAATGCAAAGATGAATCAAGGAATGAGGCTTGAGTTCAAAGGAAAGTGGTGAAGGAATTGGTCAACGAGGTAACATTTTATTATGTGGCTATGTTATGGGTAGTTATAGCTTCTATATTACAAGAATTGTAATCTCTCACGTAAATTAAGGAAGGAGGTTGAAGTTCAAAGGCAAGTGGTGAAGGTGACATATTAGTATCGCATCCATATTTATACCACATACGTGTAGTTCTTTTGTTAAAAATAAGTTACAAACATCAACAAAATTATAGATCAGGTAATGTTGCACATGTGTAATATAGTTTACATGTACATTGTGCTTGAAAGTTTTGTTACAATTATGTTTCGTGTAACATAATGCACATGTGCAATACACTCAGAAGTTACGATACGTGTATACCGCACCCTTGCAACGTAGCTGAAAATAAATATGATACAAGTATAATGCACATGTGTAATATGATTGGATGACATAATATGACTACACTGCAGATGTGCAGTACATATTAAAATGTGACATAAAACCATTACGTGATTATAATGCACATGTGTAATGTGGTTAGAAATCATGTAATTGCTATACTGCACATGCGCAGTACAAACCTAGATGTGTAGTATGACGAAGATTTAATTATACTACACAAGTGAAATATAATTTATCAAATTTTATATTTATTCTGTAAACAGATGAACAACTTAGGAAACAACAACCAGTTAAAAGGAAAGAAGGACCAACGGATGAGGTGGATTCATAGTAAATGATATCAGAAAATGAAACCTGTGAGAATGTGTCAGAAGAAAGTGGTGATGAAGATGATAGAAGCGAACCAAAGGACAACGCATTTGATGTTCAACAAGCGAACAACGTAAAAGACGACGTGGCATTGGAGATAGATATTAGTGATTAGAGCTCCGACTACCAATGGTACATGAATATCGTGATGTTGCAACTCTTATTAAAAGCATTATATGACTATATTGAACACGTGTGTAACAAAAAAACGTGATGTATGAGTATGATGCACATGTGCGTCACGGTCAAAATAGATGGCATCCGTATATTTTATGATTCAATCATAGATGTGCCAGGTAGTTTATTGCACATGTAAACTATGCAAGGTTTAAATCACCAAGTGTATTATATAAGTAGATAATAATGCACATGTGATCACATATAAAAATAAGTATTGTATCTCATTGACGATTTTAACATATATGTTTTATATTATAATAATTTCATGTGCATTTAGGTAACATGCATAATCAATGCACGTTCGGCAGTTAGCAGTATAAATAAGTTAGGTCAAAATGATGCACGTGTACATTATAAAACAAATTCATGATATGTGAATACCGTGCTATTGCAACTCATGTTCAAAGCATGGTATGACTATATTGAACATACAGGTCATAAAAACGCATCGTATGGGTATGATGCATATGTGCATCACGGTCAAAACAGGTGGCATATGCATATTTAGGATCCAATCATAGCTATGCCAGGCAGTTTATTGCACATGTAAACTATGCGAGGTTTAAGTCACCAAGTGTATTATATAAGTAAATAATAATGCATAATGTGCATGTTCATTGCAACTGAAATCCAGTCAAACAAAAACAATAAACCATTGTTTATCCCAAATCCATAAAAAAGTCAAAACATAACGCTAACCGCAGTAATGTCCAAAGTAGGTCTCAAACATAAAGGGATGGCTTTGTGGGTTGCAGCGCGTAACTCATGTAGATAACGACCCGGTTGTCTGTCTAGACGAACATTTGGTGGCGCGGACGGGCTGCGATCAGGAAGATGAAGCAACATGACCACCTGATTAAAAGAAAAAGACACAGACATACATGAAGGATGGGTATACTTTGAATAAGATAAATCATGTGTTAAAACATATAGGATGTTTATTGACATACCGAACATGCATCAGTTATAATTGCGTTTGGTTGACTTATGGTGCACATGTGCAATAAAGAAAATTTTACAAAATTTTAGATAAAGAAAATATACCACACTGTTCACCGTATAATGTCATATCAGGTTGTGGTTCAGATCAGGTATTATCGGGCATATGTGGACATTACCGCACATGTGCATCATCGTCGTTGGTATGAAAATTCTATAAAAATATTAGATTAGAAAATGTACCATATTGTCATCGGATAATGTCATAACAAGTTGTGTTTCAAGTAAGGAATTATCGGGCGTATATGGACATTACTGCACATGAGGTCACGATTCAAATTCCATCGTTTGCCATGAGGACACAAGAGCAATAATTGGTTCCAACTGATATGTAATTTGATAAAAATCAAATGAACACTTCATTCGTCTTCATGTAACTGGACAAATGTAAAAACTTTACCAGAAAGGGGGAACTTTGAAACAGTTTCTTGAAGGTTTCGAACCATGTTTAGTAATAATTGCAAGCCTGACAAAGCCTACAAAGAACACCAAAACAAAAACTACATAATATTTTTACACGCATGAACAATGATATTTAAGTAACACAAGTCAATTGCCGATATTTTATTTTTCCTTTTTTTTAAAAGAAAGAAAGTAAAAGTGACCTTAGCAAGAGGGGTGTCCATAGGCATAGACAATATCATATCTATCACATCCACAATTTTATGAAGAGCAGGATGGTCATCCCATTCACTCGTAAGATGACGAATTCGCTGTTGGAGGTTCATAACCGGACTTGCCATCTCAGCCAATAAGGAAGCATTTGAATCCTATATTACAAGCCATCAAGTTTTAAAAAACTAAAATATAAAAAGAAAATGTTATTCAACAAAAAAAAAAAAAATAGCACACAAAACCTTGTAGAAGTTGGAAGAACGTTTTGGTATATGAGATGAAAGAAAGTTCGTATCAGGCTCCAAACAAATGCGTAGTACATGTTATGGAATAAGTTTAAAATCGAAACTCAAGCATAATAAGCCCTCTAGATCTGAAAGTTATAGATAGTATCCAAATAAGGTTTGTATTTATATGAAACTAGGCAAATATGTGGATGGCCACACCAAATTGTTATAATCCCAAAGTTGATCACCTTTAATTAGTCCTGCACCCAAAGTATAGGAATCCAAGAAAGAGTGCAGCCTATCTAAATTAGATACCTGAACAATTCCTACCTGAATAAAAGCAATAATCATCTGATAGGATTTTACTTCACTGCTCATTAGTTGAAATATTAAATAAAAAGGTCAACTTACAGGTGGAAGGAGATCCATGGAAACAACTATGACAATATACACATTGACCATTTCATTCGGCATAGCATCCAGGAGATTCCAATCCTTCTCATCATCAACATTCTTCTAAAAGAAACATGTATTTGCATTAGCACTCTCATAAAAATTAAAAGAAAATTTAGCATTAAAAAATAAATTTTGGCCAACTGTAGAGCCATTCAATATGTTTCTTTTACGCTATGGGATCTAAATGGACCCAAATCGCACCTCTACTATTAAAAACTATATCTTAGGTAATACTTCATTGAGCATATAAAATGTTACCTTTACAACAGATGCTTCAACTTTCGCATAAGCCAACTCCCGCCACTATGAAAAAAAAACTTCTTTTGCAATGGAACTTTCAAGGGTAGAAACATATAGGACGTTTAGTGACATACCGGACAGACATCAGTTATAATTTCGTTGGGTTGACTTGTGGTGCACATGTGCAATAAAGAAAATTTTACAAAATTATAGATAAAAAATATACCATACTGTTCACTTCACTGAATAATGTCATAATAAGTTGTGGTTCAGGTGAGGTGTTATCGGGCGTATGTGGACATTAATGCACATGTGCATCATCGCCGTTGGTATGAAAATTTTACAATTTTTTCGATAAAAAACGTACCATATTGTTCCACGAATATTGTCATAACAAGTTGTGGTTCATGTAAAGTATTATCAGGCGTATGTGGACATTACTGCACATGTGCATCATCGCTGTTTGTATGAGTAGAACCGTTGATTGGATCCATGTTTCCATGTCTTTATTAATCAGACACTAATACAACAAAAAATCATCAAAATTGATAAAAGACAACATAACCAAGATACTTAATTTTCTCATAGGCATTTCAACAAACACCTTGTGTGCATTATTGATAATAAGCATCCTGATAGTGATTCTGATGTACTCTAAAGGCTATTTCAGATATGAAATCAAACATTATGCACACATGAAACATAAATTTGAAAATAGAGATGTGAAAATTTGGAATTTAAAAACTTACCAGATAGTACTCTTATGATGATTAGGAAGAATACGATCGTATCAATGATTCATACGATTGATATTATTGATTAGAGGATGTATGAATCCGATTGAAACTCCCAGAGTGATCGTAAGATCGTAAGAGAAGGAAGAATGGGGTGCGTGGGTGCGTACGTAAGGTAGAGGGAGATAGGGTTATGATATCCTTCCCCTAAATTTTAAAATTAATGTAGAGTTTCAGATTTACCCTTCATTTAAGTTTGTTTTCACGTTTTCGTAATAAAACATTGTTTTCGTATGATCCTACCCTACTAAATGATACTCTTTTTACTTGATTAATTTTGTAGTTTAACACTATGTATATGAGCATTTCGATTTACTAATTTAACACTTTTAAACTTTAAAAGTCACAATTTCTGAACTCAACCACACATAAACACTTCTTAGCAAATGCAATCCTAAAGAAAAAGCATTAAAAATAGAAACTTTATATGTCTCCACAAAGAGAATCTATTTGAGCCAATTAAAGAACAAATTAAAATAAAGTATCGAGTGGATTTGTGAAATAGGTATTATGAATATCGAGAGATTTTCTATAAAAAAAAAATCATCAGACTTTGAATCGTCATCTTCAAATAGTAATATGATTTGACTCAAATCGACTAAACTGAAAATTTTAATATCTAATTTTTTAAATTCCGATCTCAAAAAAAAAAAACCCAAAGAAAATAAATCTTGGGCCCGCCCGTAACTATACCATTCGTCCTTAACATGAACGAAAAATATACATGCTCTCAAGTCATTGCATGCAAAGTCAACCCTTGACTTCAACGTATAAACGTGCCCTCAACATAGCATGCTAAATGAAGTCAAACGTTGACTTCCATGCAACCATAAACACACATCAATAGAGATGATCACCGATTACTTCCAAAAACCACAACAAATTCAAAAATGGATCATCTTCCTCACTCCGGTGGCCGTCACCACCACCTGCCGCCCGCCGGAAAACAACCACCTCTACCCTTCCTAACACGTTGCAAAAGTCAAAATCCCTCCACATCTCCGCCCTTGACCACTTCCATAACATCTAGCAAACCAAACACCTTCACTAAATCTCGATCGATATCATCCACCACTAAAACCAAAAATCAAAAGGAACCGGAACTGAATCATTTCATGATTCACCATTCCGATCCGATGACCATGAACGCTTGTGCGGGTGCCAAGAAGAAGCCAGCACAAGACGTCGGGTCAAAAATGTTGCCACGAAGAAAACCTACTTCTCCCTCTGCATGGGCGTTGTCTCCCGGCCGAGTAGCTCCTTGTCCGTCTCCCCCCGTGCTGGTAAAGCCGCCAAGTCCTGGCGGCAAGACCACCCGCGGTGGAATCAGTGGAGTTTTAAAGTATTTTAAACAGAAAAAAGCACTGACATCCAAAGATTCGGATGAGCGCAATTTAAAATCAATGAATAATAGGTTACTACAATGGCGATTTGCAAACGCTCGAGCTGAAACTACCATGTCCGCAGTTAAAGCGGTGGCCGAGGTAACTAACAAACTAACAAGATCTGGTTTGGCGCCATATTTCTTTTGAATGAAAGATGAGCAAATTTCAAATGATAATTATGTGTTGATGCAGAAGAAAATGTTCAATGCATGGCTTGAGATACTTGCTATACGAAATTCGAACATGGTCAAGCGAATGGAAGCTCAAAAGCTCAAAAACCGCATCAAATTGTATCGGATTATGAACTCGCAGATGTTCTTGCTCGAGAAATGGTCGAGAATTGAGGCTAGAAACTTTGAAGCCGTTGGTCGAGTGGTTAGAAAGTTGACCGTTGCATCTATAAATATCCCGCTCCTCCATGATTCTAAGGTATTAATAACTTTTTATAACTGTAAGAACCCGTTACTGAAAAACTCATTGAAATATATATATAATGCAATATATATAATGGTTTAAAAGCCGAAACAAATGGAAGTTAGATTTGATCCTGAGAACTTAAAAAAAGACATGAGGTACAAGTTTATGATTTTATTTATCATGGGTGCAGGGTGATATTTCGGCGGTTTCTGACGTGTTGGACACTGCCAACACGCTCTTGGCGGACATAGAAACTATGATCATGAACCTATCTTATCAGGTATTCGTTTACTTTTTGAGATACGGGTTTGTCATTCTTCGCTTTTGGCGTTACATGGGTCATTTGATGTTTTGAAACAGGCCGAGAGGTCGTGTTATCTGTTGACCGAGCTTTCAATCGTTGCTAGACAAGAACACGAGTCGTTAGCTGAGCTGCAATCATGGATGACTATTGTTGCACTGCTAAAGGTCAGCAGTTAGTTACCAGATCAACTGATCAAGAAACTATTTTCTTTATTAACTGTTTTTTTTAATTCAAATTTGGTATGATACAGGATAGAGATAAAAGCTTGAGAACTCATCTACTGCAAACCAAGTGAAGATCTTATCTGTTGAGCATCACCAGAGGTGAAGCTTGGGTCGAAATGGGGATGGAGCCGGACTAAGTATATAAATCTTTTTCGGACCGAATTAGTATAAATTTACAATACGGAGCGAAAAAACATACCGGGCCGTGGCCCTTAAAAGCTTCCCCTTGAGCATCACCATTGGTGGTGAAATGATCATTGTAGATTGTATGGAATCAAATCAAATGATAACAGGTTTTCATGGTTAACAAAGAAGCATATAAAAAGCTTTGACTTGACACGTTTAAATTGAAAAAAAAAACAAGCAAAATCAAGTGGGTCGAAATTCGAAAATACAACCTCTACTTGAAACTTTAAGGAAATATGTGAAAGATATACACTTGATGATGTTATAAACCACACAGCTTCCTGCCAGCTCTTTTTTCAGCAACAGATCTCATGCTGCATTGGCTTATCACACACAACGCCTTTCGGAACTGGTCTCTTCCTTGCACAACATCTCACACGTACTCGATAGATAACATAACCCTAGTGAAAAATATTGTTCAGAAAACTCAAAAAACAATTTTGAAACATCTTGTGATCAAATCTACTAAAAAACAAAGGCACAAAACCATCCTATTGCCAATATGGTGGACAGACATGGAGGTGAAAAGTGTTAAATATGTATCAACTATACAGGTTTCAGATTGTGTATAATATTCATAGGTTGGAAGATTGAAAACTAAAAACTTAGATCTAACTCCAAAGTATCATTGTAACTATGATCAAAAATCAGCAAATAAATGTGCAAATCAATCATACAAAGTGTTCACTAGATATTATGCAGCTTAATGTGATACCAGCATTAAAAGCTACCTGCTTGGATCTGGGGCGCATAAATCTCATCGCATCCAACTGCTTCTTCCTCCATAGCTCCGAAAGATAGGTATAAGCACCTGTTAGCACCATTAAAGAATAAGCAACATTAGGGATGACATCAGTATTTGTTACGGACCAACTTAGCCTATAAACACCACATTATTAGTTACGCGGTGGAATCGTATATTGAACAGAAAGAATGCATGTATACCCATTGTTGCGCTTGCTCGTGCCTACGAACCGCAGAGCTTGAAATATTAGGGTTTTAGATCATGGGCAACATATAAAGGATGATCCATTTGTTTCATCTATTGGGCCCAACCGTCATCTTATTCTTAGAGATCGTTTTGTTTAAGGTTTTTTATTTTATCGATTTAAAACTAAAAGTAAACTTAATTTGTTAAAAAATCAGGTTTCGTTATAAACGCTCTATGTTATTACGTTTTAGATTTCAACACATTTCGTCTCTAAAATTAACGATTAATCTCAGTTAGTTTTATTTGTAGAATGACATAAATACCCTTAGAGACTATATCTCAATGCACATTCTTGTTTAGGTTTTTTTTTTGACATCCCCCTATATAATTTATTAAAAACGGAGATGTTTAACGTGTTTTTAATATAAAATTATTATAGAAAAACGAATTGTTTACCTTATTTACCACGTGTCACTATACAATAGGTTCGTTAGTTTTTTTTCCATAAAAGTCATCCAAAATATCTAACGTTAGAGAAACTTCGCAATAGAGAAACTCACAGAGCTCTACAAACGATCTAGTTGAGTAAGTATGGCAAAAATGATCTGTTGATGAATCATTACAATTGTAACTTGGTTTATCTATTTTTTTTTCTAAAGTATGTTTGTAACAGAAAATATTTGTTATTCTTGATATTCATATAATTTTCATTTATTCTTATTTTTATTTTTATATTTCAGATAACTAATTTATTTATATCGAAATAAATAATTATATAATATATTAAGAGTAATCACTAAACATATTTATATAATAAAAAGTTGGTTGGATTGGAATGTGATGAAAAAAATGAGTTAGAGGATTGTGTAACCAATGGTCCTTAGTCCAAGTGGTTGGGGTAAGGTACTCAAATGTATTAAAATGCAAGGTCTTAAGTTCAAATCTCATGTGACAAAAAAAAAATGGGAGTTCCGGGTTGGGTTCTAGGGTTTTCTTGGTTTTTTAATCTGTGATAAGTTTCCTCCTGATGGGAAATGAAGAACATTAAGTGGTGCCAGCGGCCCATCTGGCCTATCAAAGCTCTAAATTTGTCATTCAACAAAAAAATATTGGATTGTGCAACGGAGGAGAGGGAATTATTTTTTTAATGAGGATTGGATTGGATTACTAATGTGGGATGGTCTAAATTCTTATAACCGTAACAACTGGTTATTAGAAAACTCACGGTTTGTAGTATTCTATGGTTAAAAGCTGAAACGAGTGGAAGTCAACTTTGATTCTTAGACCTTAAGAGACTTTTGAGAACATGTTTGTCATAGTTGGAGGCCGCCGGACATAGAATCGTTCATCATGAAATTATCCCTTGTCAAGCAGAGAAGCAGTTGAAAGACTATTGTTGCATTGAGAAAGGTCAGGAATTAACCAAGCCAAGGAAGTAAGGAACTATTTTCTTTTTTAATTGTGATCTCATCTACTGCAAACCACCATAAAACAATCTTATCTGTTGAGCAAGTGAAGATCCTATCTGCATCATTGTCAGCCACTATTGTCTATTGTTGATCTTTGCAAGTTGCATGGAACCAAATCAAAGGACAAATATATATAATTATAAAGAAAAGATAGAAAAATGGATCAAAGGTCAAGACATTATATTTTCAAGAACATCAATGTTCAATATCCTCAAAAGACAGGCTTAGAAGAACTATAGAAAAAACAACACATGCCAACAGAAAACAATCTTTATAGTTATCAACGGTACCGACGAAGGGAAAGAGTGTTGTTCCGCTTCCAGGTTGCTCTTCTTGAAGGGCGAGCCTTGTGGTTCAAGTGTCCCTTACCACGCAGACCTCTGTATTTCTTGCCAGCAGATGTCAATCCCCGAAGCTCTCTGTGTTTGTGAACCGGGTTGCAGATCCAGTTGATCCGTGGATCGTTACGGATCGCAGCATGTGCCGGGTCCACCAGGATCACCTCAAAATACTTGTATGTTGAATCCTGCATTACAGAGATGTAAATATTAACAGATTGGTAACCAGTTTTGGTTAGAACAAGCCAAATTGAGGAATATTGAACCCCACATTATAAAGAAAATCTTTTCAGTTGAACAGGCTAGGCAAAATGTCAAAATTATGTTAAAACCTTTTCAGTTGAACCCCAAATTAAAAAAGAAAACCTTTAAGCTGGTTGAGATGTTACCCTTTAAGCTAAATCTCTAAAATTGACACGTTTAAGTTACGAATTAAAAAAAACAACCCAGATTACTAAAATGAAAATACCACCTCCACCTCTGCTTATAAACATGGATGTTAATTCTGCAAGAAATCATGTGACCGAAAAACGGGTTGAAGATGTTATAGACATTAGTGTACCTCATTGAGCCAATAAGAGTTAAGAACCTTAAGACCGCCCAACTTCCTGCCAGCTCGTTCTTCAGCAACAGATCTCTTGCTTCGTTGAAATTTCAATTGAGTCACACCCTGGTTCGTTGGCTTTCCATACACAATACCCTTTGGAACTGGTCTCTTTCTTCCACCACGCCTCACACGTACCCGATAGATTACATAACCCTAACAAAAAACATACTTAAAAAGCTCAAAAAACAATTTTGTAACACCTAAAACAACTTGTAACCAAATATACTAAACACAAAATACAAAACCACCCTATTGGCACAACGGTCAACAAACATGAAGGTAAAGGTGTTAGATTGTGTACAAGATCAAATATAAATTCATGAATTGGAAGATTAAAAACTAAAAACTTGTCAAACATCCTAAAATCAGCAAATAAATGTTCAAATATGTATCAAACTTGTATCAGTCTAAATATGATCAAAAATCAGCAAATAAATGGTCAAATCAAGCTTACATATCTAACCCTAACACTAACATCATTCTGTAAATTTTACTATCAGTAATAAGAAATCAAATTCATAGCGAGAAGATTAACCAAATATTATGCATCTTAATGTTTGTGATTATACCTTTACACAAATTAAATGAAAATGTAATATTGATAATAATAATAATAATACCAGAATTAAGAATAAGAAAGACTACCTGTTTGGCTTTGTAGCCCATACGGCGAGCCTTGTCGGGTCGGGTAGGATGAGTGACCCGAACAATTGAAGGAAGCTGGCGATACTCCCAGCACCTCACTCTTTGCATAAATCTCATCACATCCGACTGCTTCTTCCTCCATAGCTCCGAAACATAAGTATAAGCACCTATTAGCACCATTCAAAACAAGCAACATTTCGTCAAATTAAAACCCTAGCTATCCGCATTGAGCTAATCGAATCGATCAAATCAGCAATCAATTGTATTCGAAATTACAGAATCAAATGACCGATTTGCAGAAACAGATTGAAGAGAAAGAATGTATACCCATTGTTGCGCTCTCTCCTGTCGGAACCGCACAGCTAGGGCTTCTATTGAGCGTGAAAGATTAGGGTTTTTAGTTCATTGGCAACATATAAAAGATGATCCATTTCTTTGGGCCTGGGCTCCTTCAGGTTATCTATTGGGCCACCCATTTTTTGAGGGTTAGGGATTGTTTGTTAATTGTTAACTGGGTAAGAGCTAATTGAGTAAGAGCTGAGTGAGTAAAAGCTGATTGAGAAAGAAACTCTAGTTGAAACTTGGGTGTTTGATAGTAGCTGACTGTGTAAGAGCTGACTGAGTAATGTATATAGCTATTTGTTTTTTTTATGTATTAATAATATATTTTATAAAAAATAAAATAAAATAAAATAAAATAAAAAAGGAAAATTTAAAATAAAAAATCGATACAATAATTTTTGTTGCACATATTAAAAAAGAAATGAAACACGTTTTTCATAATAAATTATGTTTTTTTAATTAAATGAAAATACGTTTTCTAGAGTTAAAAACCATAATTGTATCTTCATTAATAGAAACGATAAAAATAATAGTAACAAACTTTCTGTTTTATCTTGTGTTCGTTGATGATTAAAAATAACCAACTTTAAAACACACATAATAGCATAAAGTTAAAACCATAATTGTATCTTCATTAATAGAAACGGAGACTCTCCTACGAACCAAATTCTCACAGTCAGGACTTCAATCCGAACCGAAGACTGAGCGAGCGAGGCGAGAACTCCAGTCGAAAACCACTAACTGAGCCAAAGACCTGCAAAACTTCTTAAATCTTAACAATAACCATTAGACCTTTGAATCAACAATGAATAGAAATATTGAGTCTCGTGAAACAAATTATACGACGAGATGCCGAAAAATTCAACGACCAAAACCCCGTCAAAATAAATTTGCACCAACTTGAATTGAGTGGCCGTTTACTGCTTTAAAAACCGGTTGATATGGACCACACAATGTAATTAAATATTGATGGCAAACTTGTAAATTCTTAAACTTCACTTTTGCGCAAGTAATTCAATTCGGAAGACTCGGTCAGCGAGATTTATTTATCGGACTCGGTCAGAAAGGCTGACTCGGTCAGCTGGGTTTCTGATGGTATCAAACGGGCTTACTGCTGACCCAGTCAGCAGTAAGGGCTGAATTGACCCAATAAGCCCAAATCAAACACCCCCTTAGTCTAAATGCTATCATCACACTCATCAATGGTGCTCTTACCGTCTCATGATTTATGGTTTTGACATGTGTTTATTGAAGTAAACGACTTGAAAAATAATATCAAAGTTCTTAACCAATCATCATTATTGAATGATATTATTAACGAAAAGGAACCCGAATCATCATTTGAAGTAAACGGTGTATAATATAAACACAATTATAATAATGTTGATAGAATGTATCATGAGTGGTCTGTGTTTGTAGAACTTCCACATTTTCGCTTATCCCCAACTAGAAAAAGTAAGCAACTCACATTATGTTGATGATTTTGTTCAAGCAAGCAACATGCATTCATTGGCATAGATTTTATTTCTTTCATGCTGATTCTATTCACATATGTTGTTGATTCCGTTTAATGTGTAACTAAGTAGTTATGTTGAATAGGTTGTCTAGGGTGCAATTTAATTGACAATTTTGAGGTGCAAATGTGTAGATATGTTCTTTATGTTGATGATGTGAGTCTTATGTTTCAAATTTTCTCTTACTTGAATCATTAGCTTTAGTTTGCATCTATTAAATTATGTTGGTCAACTTACTAGTGTATTTGGGTGGTAGAATGGGAAGTACGCTTGTGTCGATCTTGCGGGGGTTTCTCATCTTGTGGAGCTGAGGGCCAGTACCTTCAAGACTGGTCAAGCGGCCTCGAGAGCGGCAGATGGGAAGTTGAACAAACACGAGAAAGCGTGCATCGACAATCAACACGTGTTTGTTCCCTTCGTGTTTGATACATTTGGTCATCTTGAATCGGAGACGGTGGCCACTGATCGGTGCATTGTAGGTGCACCTTATTCATTGTTAATTCATTATTAGATGCACCCGATATGATAACAAAACATACCATTTTAATTGGTTTTTATACATTAGTATGTTATGAAAAAATGAGCTTAAATCGCGTACTTAATCTAAGGGGCTGTTTGTTTCGCCTTAATGGCGTCTGAATGGGCAAAACATCTTACCGAATTAGACGTTTTATCATATGGGCGTGTTTGGTTGGGCGCGAACTAGCTGACCGAAAAAGGCATTCCCGTCTGACCGAAAAAGCCAAAGACGGGAGCCTTTTTCATCCAGACGAGGTGCTGAAGGGAGGCGCTGGGAACGAAAACGAAAAAATAAAACGGGGCTGGGGCTGAGATGAAACAAATGACACCAAAAAACGAATTTTGGATTTTTACCAAATTTGCACCCCCCCCCCCCCTGCGCGCGGGTAGATATCGGAGTAAAACACAACATAAGAACTTAATAAGTCATGCAGGTTTTCATATATAAACTAACAATGTTTTAGTTCCCACACCAATGTGGGACAAACTAAATGAAAGAAAAAAAATAGACTTTTTGCTCTTAAACCAATATGGGACAAAGTAATGAATCAAATTTTTGGTGTTTTGTTCCTACACGAATATGGGATAAGGTAATGAAAGAAAAAAATAAACTTTTTTGTTCTCACACTGATTTGTTAGCGTTTTTTTTACCATACAGACAAGTCATTTAGATGTCCAAACAAACAGCACATAATGATTCAGCACCTTATTGATTTAGCATTTCTTTACCATACAGACAGCTTATTCATTTAGCACCAAATGAAACAGACTGAAACAAACAGCCCCTAAGTTTGGAACAATAAGTAAATCTTAATGTCATTTACATATTCTATTATTATTAGCAATCTTATTAATATGTGATTGATAATTAGTGATAACCATGATTTGTTATTTTGTTTTAGATGAAACGAGTTGGTGGAGGATATTCATTAACATTTATGTTTGTGATAGTGATTGTTCCAGGCACATAAAGGAGGCATCTCTCCATTACATGGCATGCAAAATCTTAATAGTAAGGATGTTCTCCTTGTGAGAGGTAAAAATGTTTTATATCAGCAAGGTACTGTCTGGATTGATTGTTTCTTGACTAGATGTTTGTGAGATACGGTTCTGCATAAAACAAAACCCTGTTCTGAAAATTTTTCAAAAGGAAAACTTTGAAAGTTAGCTTGGCCAATTTTGTCTTATAGTGTGTTTATTAAAGTAAAAAATAAAAATAAAAATAAAAAAAAAAAATAAAAAAATGTGTGTGTTATTATTAAAAATCAAAAAGCAAGGGGAAGAATAGAAAAGATGAAAATGTTGACCCCTCAAAAATATTGTGCTTTTCAATTTTTAATCATTGTTTGTGAAGGTGGGAAATGAAATAAATTTCCAGGCGTTTGGTGGCTGACACGTGTAAGGTGGATGCGAAAAGCAACGTCTCTTGGTTGATGTGCTCGGTAGGCTCAGCTGCAATTGATAAAAAGGTATGTCTAGTCACTACAGTTGAAGATAACGTATGATGCCTGATAGGAAGCACACACTTAGGTTAGTACTGTTTTCATTTGACTGTTTGTTAGGAGTCCTGAG
>JBCNJP010000012.1:19953700-19985218 GCA_039602395.1 Deinandra increscens subsp. villosa | reverse complement strand
CCTAGGGTTGGGTTCTATAGAAAACCAATATTTTATAAAAAACCAAAAAACCAAGGAAAAATTTTTTTTTTTTTAAACTTTGTTTATATGTTTCTTTCATGATTTTAAGAATATTGAAAAAAGAAAAAACTTTAAAAACGTTTTTGAGTTTTTTTTTAAAATAAAATAAAATTCGAATTTTAGCTTGAAATTAATATTGCACTATGCAACAATAATATAAAATTGGTTTATGAATGTCAATTCTTTGTTTTTTACATTATTCGCATAAACCACATTCATATTTAAGTTAAGTCTCTTGTTTTTAAGTAGTTTTAATTATAATGCATTATGCAATACTATTGGTACTATTGCATGATGCAATAATAAAAAATCACTAAACTTTTTATTTTTTAAATTTTTTTTTCCCATAAATAAAGCTAATAAAATTATAGAATTTTTGGTGAAATTATTTTTAAAAAATGTTAATATATGAAGAAGTTATAGAGAAAAAAAGGTTGGTTTTTTGGTTTTCTGGATAATTATTGGTTTTCTATAGATCTTTCCCCTATTTTCCTATATTTTATCTATACACTTACAAAACTGATTGCCCAAATCTATACATAGTAAATAAATAAAAGTAGGCACAAAAACCAACTCTTATGATTTTGTAGATTTACTTTAATATTTGTATAAGTAAGCACAAAATAAAAGTAAGCAGAAATTAAAAGTAAGCACAAAGAACTTAAACCCCAAACCCTCGTTATTCATTTTAGAGTAAATGGCAATTACGCCCATAAAAATCAGGCGTCCTTAAAGTAAATTTTTTACCTTTTACGCTCAGAAGTATATATTTCTTAATATATTACGGCCTTAAGAGCAATATCTGTTTGCAAGTCGTTAAGTCAGCCCATGTGACTTGCACGTCTGGGGCATTGTCGTCATTTTACCCATTCTTTTTAACACATTTCGTTCAAATTTTCACTATATGCTTGTATTAAAACACTAGGTTAGTAACCCGTATAATATACGGGTTGAATATTAGGTTCATAGATAAGATCAATACAAAAAAATGATTTACAGGTTTGGAAATTATAAATGACATAATTCGTTATCAATTTTTGCTATTAAACCAAGGTTGAGTTCGATCAATTTTAAGAACTATGACAATATAAATATTATTTATCAAGTAATAGATTCAGTAATTATAATAATCATGTTTCACTGATCTAATATTTTATTTTTGATGTTGTGGTCTAGGTTAAATAGTCGACATTTTACTGATCTAATATTTTTATTACTATATTTGAAAATACAATTCAACCTTACAGTAAGCAAGACCACCGACACGACCATTTTAATTGTTAAAACATATTAAATAGTTATCTTATAGCTACTAATTAGAATAAAGGATTTGTTGACCATTAGAATAATTATTTGTATAGTGAATAAAAAAAAATATTTTTAAATAAAATAAACTGACATACAACATTAGAAACGTTAACAATGACAACTTTCTTAGATAATTAAAATATTAATCATAATGCATATCAATCGAACTAATAAATATGTATATATGTAAACAACAAAATGAACATTATAAAGACATCAAGAAAACCCCCCATCAAAATAAAATTAACAAACATAACTATCTAAAAAGTAAATTGTTACAATGATTATTGTTTAAATGAAAGATAATAATTTTTATTGATTTTTATATGAATATTAATTTGTTTACATTAAAATAAAGTATTTAATTAATTTTGTATTAAATGTAATTTGAATTATACATTTAGAAAGTTTTTGTATCTTTCATTCTAATAAAGCAATAAGTTGGGTGCCACATGTCATTTTTCTAGGGCCTCCACCTAAGCTTGTCCACTTGTCAACACCACACTTAATTTTAAATTTTCCTCATTTAATAATTCAAAATTTCCAAATTTAATATTTCAACTTTCTAAATCTAAAAGTCAACATTACATTTAATTAAAATTAATTATAAATAGTTATTAATATTCATTAAGTATATATTTACATAAATTATTTATTAACTAACTTACCAAATTATAAGTTATTTGAATTTTCTAATATTAAGAGATGTAACACTCAATTTTTTAATTTATAATAATAGTTACTATTATTTATTAATTAAAAATATTATATATTAGGATGGTTGATTTATTTAATTAAAATATTAAAATGTCAAACATCCTTTTATATTATGATATATAACTTTTATTAGTTCAAGTATCATATTCAACATGTTTTAATTATCATTTAACATTCTCTGAAAATTCAAGTATAATAATAATAACTTTTATTATTGTAATTCTCAACACATTTTAAAGTAAACCATTAAGCAATTTATTTTCCAACTACGATATACAAAATACTCTAATTTACTATATTCTATAAAAAGGGTACTTTTTACTTAACTACTATAAAATAACTATTGGATAAAATCTCACAGTTATATCATTCTTAATTTTTAAATCTCATATCATTTTTTTAAAGTTATCTCATATTATGAATATTTATTCAACCCGTGTATTACACGGGTTACTAACCTAGTTAAATATAAAGTTGAATTGTATTTTTGGAATGTATTAATTATTTTTGATATTTAATGTGGCGTTGACAAGTGTAATGTTGATGTGGCTGATGATGCGGAGGCCCTAGGAATAGAACATGTGGACACCACTTTATTGCTTTATTAGAATGAAAGATTATCTGGGGACATTTGTCATTTTACCCATCCTTTTTAACACACTTTGTCCAAAAATGAAACTTCTTATATGTTTTAAAACATGCATGATGTCTTCTTTACCGTGCATATTGTAACACATCATTTTAACCATCCACCACGACAATTCAACACCATTACATCACCATCCATCCCCGACTATCGACCACCAGTGGCGTACCCAAGGCTTAGCCTTGGGGTTCGCCCGACACCCATGAATTTTTGCCGCGTTCTAGTATATATCCGATTTTTTCTAAACCGAACCCCAAGAAATTTGGTCACCGAACCCCATGAAATTTTATACCGACCCTCAACTTTAAAAAAAATAATTTCTAGTATAAAAAAATGATCGACACTAATGAGCCCAACAATATTAATATATTGAACTCAATAACCATTCCCCAATTAATAAAAAAAAACGAGTCTTTGAGAATCCATTGGATAGATTGGTAGAAAACTACTTTATTTTTACTTCTTAGTTATGTATTTGTATAGATTTGATCATTTGAGATATTTAGAATTTATTTTGTACATTGAGAATTCACACGGTGGTCACAAAGTTGGTTTTTTATCATGTAACGCGAACCGACCCGACCCGAACTAGTCTAAAAAGATTTGTATATAGCGGTGGACGATCGAACTCCGAAAATTTCCGAACCCCATCCAAAAAATTCCTAGGTTCGCCACTGTCGACCACGTAACCCAATTTAAACCAATAGTTACATAAGTACACTACAATTACATCTTTTGAACCACATAACCTAATGTGAACCAACAATGACATAACTTTTTTTTTAAACCCTAAATCTTGAATTATATAAAGAACCACATAATTAACTTGAAATGGAAACATACACGACTCAAGTCATCATGCAGGAAAGGCGAACAACAAGCTGTGCCGTCAACCCCTTTTGAATAGCAAAACCTAGACGTATAAATACAACGTTCTTTAATCTAGAAGTCACAATATTCCCGTGCATGACTTTTTGGATCCGAGTCAGCGTGGCCACTGCCTCCGATTCAAGATGACCAAATGTATCAAACGCGAAGAAAATAAACACATGTTGATTGGCGATGCACGCTTTCTCGTGTTTGTTCACCTTCCCAGCTGCCGCTCTGGAGGCTGCTTGGCCAGCCTTGAAGGTACTGACCCTCATCCCCACAAGGGGAGAAACCCTCGCAAGATCGACACAAGCGTGCTTCCCATTCTACCACCCAAATACACTAGTAAGTTGACCAACATGATTTAATAGATGCAAACTAAAGCTAATGATTCAAGTAAGAGAAAATTTGAAACATAAGGCTCACATCATCAACATAAAGAACATATCTACACATTTGCACCTCAAAATTGTCAATTAAATTGCACCCTAGACAACCTATTCAACATAGCTACTTAGTTGCACATTGAACGGAATCAACAACATATGTGAATAGAATCAGCATGAAAGAAATAAAATCTATGCCAATGAATGCATGTTGCTTGCTTGAACAAAATCATCAACATAATGTGAGTTGCTTACTTCAACATAATCAACAAAATAATGCAAGTCACTTAGAACAAAATCACCATAACTTAACAAATGTTCCATACTCATCAGAAGCATAATACTAGTTGATTGTAAGTTGCTACTTGCATGCTAGTTGCTAATGTAATCAAGAATGTAGAATTAACAAAAACTTGCATTCTATATGCACCAAAACTTGCAGTTTGAACAAAACTACACCTTTAGCTATGTACACCAAAAACTACACAATCTACACCACCGTAATTTACCACCTACACCAACCCTATATCCGCCTTCTCCTTCACTCCACCTCAAACTCCTCCCCAAAATCGATATCGCCATAATACAACCATTCCCGATCACCGTTGGAATTAACATCATCAAAATTCTTGTAACAATGTAAATCAGAACCAACATCATTAAAAAAAGTCTCTAGCTGTAAATAGGTTAAAATTAAGTTAATTGGGTGAAAATGCGAAAAACGATCATCGAAATGGTCGAGATCTCGTCTTTGAAATTTTCGGTAGCCATGCTAGACATAGACATATTGGGTAAGTGACATGCCCCATATTTTTTTGAACCTATACTTTTTTCCTGACATCTTATAGTCACATCATAACATTTTACTCACATGTTACCTATGTAATATTCACTCAATATTTTTTCAACCCCGTATTTTTTTTATATTTATTATTTTTTAGTATAATTAATTTAAGAGCTATATATTTTTCTAACAACAATTCCCCCCCCCCCCCCCCCCCCCCAACACCAGTCACCAACTTTGCATTTACAACGATTTTATACCCTCATAATTTTAATGTAAATGCAATACCATACCGCTAGGCTAGAAAGCCATAGGTATTTGAGAATTATATATTATATGAAATAGACTTAATAAATCTTAAAATTAATTACAAAATTGCCAAGCAATTTTTTTTTGTTAAATAAATCCAGTTTTGATTTATACAAAAATGAGATCCAGTGCAATTGGTTTAAAGTCCACTTTCGCATATGATAGGCACGGGTTCCAATTCATGAATTTTTAGTTTTTAATCTTTAAACATATCTCATTTGTGTATAATATTCGCCTAGTTTTTTTCTTCATGAATCATAATCATGTTATGTAATATCATGTACACATATGTTGCGGTGACAGTTTTATTTGTTTTTTATGCCCATTTCGATTTTTTAATAATATGGAACTTTTTCTTGAGAACTCCAAACACTCATTCTATATCCTTCCTTACCGACTCTTAAGCTTGTGTGAACTTTTTCCAGTTGGGGATAAGCGGAATTGTGGAAGTTCTACAAACACAGACCACTCATGATACATTCTATCAACATTATTATAATTGTGTTTATTTTATACACCAATGATGATTCGGGTTCCTTTTCGTTAATAATATAATTCAATAATGATGATTGGTTAAGAACGTTGATATTATTTTTCAAGTCGTTTACTTCAGTAAACACATGTCAAAACCATAAATCATGAGACGGTAAGAGCACCATTGATGAGTGTGATGATAGCATTTAGACTAACCCTCAAAAAATGGGTGGCCCAATAGATAACCTGAAGGAGCCCAGGCCCAAAGAAATGGATCATCTTTTATATGTTGCCAATGAACTAAAAACCCTAATCTTTCACGCTCAATAGAAGCCCTAGCTGTGCGGTTCCGACAGGAGAGAGCGCAACAATGGGTATACATTCTTTCTCTTCAATCTGTTTCTGCAAATCGATCATTTGATTCTGTAATTTCGAATACAATTGATTGCTGATTTGATCGATTCGATTAGCTCAATACGGATAGCTAGGGTTTTAATTTGACGAAATGTTGCTTGTTTTGAATGGTGCTAATAGGTGCTTATACTTATGTTTCGGAGCTATGGAGGAAGAAGCAGTCGGATGTGATGAGATTTATGCAAAGAGTGAGGTGCTGGGAGTATCGTCAGCTTCCTTCAATTGTTCGGGTCACTCATCCTACCCGACCCGACAAGGCTCGCCGTATGGGCTACAAAGCCAAACAGGTAGTCTTCTTATTCTTAATTCTGGTATTATCCAATTTTACATTTTCATTTCATTTCTGTAAAGATGCATAATATTTGGTTAATCTTCTGGCTATGAATTTGATTTCTTATTACTGATAGGAAGATCTACAGAATTTTGTTAGGGTTAGGGTTAGATATGTATGCTTGATTTGAACATTTATTTGCTGATTTTGGATCATAGTTAGACTGATACTTTGGATGTTTGATACAAGTTTTTAGTTTTCTAATCTTCCAATTCATGAATTTATATTTGATCTCATACACAATCTGAAACCTGTATAAAGCAGTTTGATACATTTTTAACACTTTTTACCTTCATGTTTCTTGATCTTTGTGCCAATAGGGTGCTTTTGTGTTTTTGTTTTTAGTATATATGGTGACAAGGTATGTTAGGTGATACAAAATTGTTTTTTGAACTTTTAAGTATTTTTTTGTTAGGGTTATGTAATCTATCGGGTACGTGTGAGGCGTGGTGGAAGGAAGAGACCAGTTCCAAAGGGTATTGTGTATGGAAAGCCAACGAACCAGGGTGTAACTCAATTGAAATTTCAACGAAGCAAGAGATCTGTTGCTGAAGAACGAGCTGGAAGGAAGTTGGGCGGTCTTAAGGTTCTTAATTCGTATTGGCTCAATGAGGTATACTAATGTCTATAACATCTTCAAGCTTTTTCTGTCGCATATTTCCTTACAGAATTAACATCCATGTTTATAAGCAGTAGTTGAATTTATATTTTAATAACCTGGGTTTTTTTTTAAAACTTAAATATGTCAAATTTAGAGCTTTTAGCTTAGAGGGGAATTACTCAGTCAGGTTAAAGGGTAATGCTTGACCCAAATCTTTATCATGCAGAATCTTTGTATCACTTTTATTTACTTCTTTTTTAACTTGAGAAATTGCTACCAAAAACTCACTGACCTGCTTTGGCATAAATTTGAAATTTTGCCTACCTGTTTAACCTGAAAATGTTTTCTTTATAATGTGGGGTTCAATCTGGCTTGTTTTGCCTGGGTTCTAAACAAAATCTTTAAAACCTTTTCGGTTACCAATTTGGTAATAATTACATCTCTGTAATGCAGGATTCAACTTACAAGTATTTCGAGGTGATCCTGGTCGACCCAGCACATGCTGCTATCCGTAACGATCCACGGATCAACTGGATCTGCAACCCGGTTCACAAACACAGAGAGCTTCGGGGATTGACATCTGCTGGCAAGAAATACAGAGGTCTGCGTGGTAAGGGACACTTGAACCACAAGGCTCGCCCTTCAAGAAGAGCAACCTGGAAGCGGAACAACACTCTTTCCCTTCGTCGGTACCGTTGATAACTATAAAGATTATTTTCTGGTGGCATGTGTTGTTTTTTTCTATAGTTATTCTAAGCCTGTCTTTTGAGGATATTGAACATTGATGTTCTTGAAAATATAATTTCTTGACCTTTGATCCATATTTCTATCTTTTTTTAATTATATTTGTCCTTTGATTTGGTTCCATGCAACCTACAAAGATCTACCATAGACAATAGTGGCGGTTTTTTTGGCCGTAGTGTTAATTTTTACGATTTTTGAAACTTTTTTTATATATATATTGAGAACTACTCCCCGAGATTAAGATTCGTGACTCTTCCCCCTCCCCCCCCCTTCCCCCCGCGCAAACTTTTCGTCGAAGCTTTGCTAATGACTAGCACCACTCAATGTTTTTCATTTCCCATCATGAGGAAACTTATCACAGATTAGAAAACTAGAAAACCCCAGAACCCAACCTGAAACTCCCATTTTTATTTGTCACATTAAATTTGAACTTAAGATCTTTCATTTTTAATGCGTTTGAGTACCTCACCGCAACCACTTAGGCTAGAGATCATTGGTTGCACAATCCTCTAACTCATTTTTTTCATCACATTCCAATCCAACCAACTTTTTATTACATAAATATGTTTAGTGATTTCTCTTAATATATTATATAATTATTTATTTTGAAATAAATAAATTAGTTATCTGAAATATAAAAATAAAAATAAGAATAAATGAAAATTATATGAATATAAAGAATAAAAAATATTTTCAGTTACAAACATACCTTAGAAAAAAATAGATAAACCAAGTTACAATTGTAATGATTCATCAACAGAGCATTTTTGTCATACTTGCTCAACTAGATCGTTTTTAGAGCTCTGTGAGTTTCTCTATTGCGAAGTTTCTCTATTGCGATGTTTCTCTAACGTTAGATATTTTGGATGACTTCTATGGAAAAAAACTAACGAACCTATAGTATAGTGACACGTGGTAAATAAGGTAAACAATTAGTTTTTCTATAATAATTTTATGTTAAAAACACGTTAAACATCTCCGTTTTTAATAAATTATATAGGGGGATGTCAAAAAAAATGTGCATTGAGATTAAAAAAAAAGTTTAAATATTACAATTTTTTTAAGAAAAATAACATTATATATGAAAATGAATTAGTCAGAAAGAAAAAGATTTTTTTTTTAAATTGACCAATAGACATTCTCCATGTGAGAGTGGAAAGTGGAACTCAAAGATCGCGAATCGCGATCGGTGGAGCAAACATTTTTTTAGTTTAATTTCCATGACCCACCAATCCAACCCAAAAGATCACACATATGTGTAGTCTTAGAATCTTGGAGCATCAGGGCACGATGGTGAACTTTTTAACCGCTGAACAACCAACTTCAAAGTTTTTAGCCTTGATTCTTGACCATTTCTCAAGCATGAACTAGAAATTCATAATCTGATACAATTTGATATCGTTTTTAAGCTTTTAAACTTCCATTCATTTTACCATGCTCGAATTTCGTATAGCAAGTATCTCAAGCATGCATTGAACATTTTCTTCTACATCAACACATTATTATCAATTGAAATGTATGGATTATGACCGACAAGAGTAGGAAAGTATCGAGGGTGATTAGTAATTTCTTCTTGATTTTGACATTGCGAATAACCCGATTTGAAAGATCAAGAAAGGGGATGACTGTATCTTATTTGAGTAAGACTTTTCCTCATTTTTAGTCTCTAAGGGTATTTATGTCATTCTACAAATAAATTAACAGAATTTTTAACAATGACGAAATGTGTTAAAATCTAAAACGTAATAACATAGGGCGTTTATAACGAAACCTGATTTTTTAACAAATTGAGTTTACTTTTAGTTTTAAATCGATAAAATATAAAACCTCAAACAAAACGATCTCTAAGAATAAGATGACGGTTGGGCCCAATAGATGAAACAAATGGATCATCCTTTATATGTTGCCCATGATCTAAAACCCTAATATTTCAAGCTCTGCGGTTCGTAGGCACGAGCAAGCGCAACAATGGGTATACATGCATTCTTTCTGTTCAATATACGATTCCACCGCGTAACTAATAATGTGGTGTTTATAGGCTAAGTTGGTCCGTAACAAATACTGATGTCATCCCTAATGTTGCTTATTCTTTAATGGTGCTAACAGGTGCTTATACCTATCTTTCGGAGCTATGGAGGAAGAAGCAGTTGGATGCGATGAGATTTATGCGCTCCAGATCCAAGCAGGTAGTTTCTAATGCTGGTATCACATTAAGCTGCATAATATCTAGTGAACACTTTGTATGATTGATTTGATTTATTTGCTGATTTTTTATCATAGTTACAATGATACTTTGGAGTTAGATCTAATATTTTAGTTTTCAATCTTCCAACCTATGAATATTATACACAATCTGAAACCTGTATAGTTGATACATATTTAACACTTTTCACCTCCATGTCTGTCCACCATATTGGCAATAAGATGGTTTTGTGCCTTTGTTTTTTAGTAGATTTGATCACAAGATGTTTCAAAATTGTTTTTTGAGTTTTCTTAATATTTTTCACTAGGGTTATGTAATCTATCGAGTACGTGTGAGATGTTGTGCAAGGAAGAGACCAGTTCCGAAAGGCGTTGTGTGTGATAAGCCAATGCAGCATGAGATCTGTTGCTGAAAAAAGAGCTGGCAGAAAGTTGGGTGGTTTATAACATCATCAAGTGTATATCTTTGACATATTTCCTTAAAGTTTTAAGTAGAGGTTGTATTTTCGAATTTCGACCCACTTGATTATGCTTGTTTTTTTTTTTACAATTCAAACGTGTCAAGTCAAAGCTTTTTGTATGCTTCTTTGTTAACCATGAAAACCCGTTAACAGAAATGTTATATATTCGGTAACGAAAACGGGTAGGATTGTCAAATAAGAACGAATAGATAGGCAACAGGTCGATCGAGATACGGATTTCACCACTCAATGATTCCGTTGAGCAAAAACCAAATCGAAAAACAAGATACAGACACACCACTTGAATTCGATTTAGACTCCAAAGATCACCATTCAAACTAGCCAAGCTTGAACTAGCATTGGAAAGAACAAGTTTCACTAAGAAAAAACTTGCACCAAATTTCAAACATAAACTCTCTGCTCATTCATAATTCGAATACATTACATATAGGGATTCTAAACAAAAGAAACTACCCCACGTACACTTAGAGGCTAGAACTAAGTACTACCTAAAAAGCTTGAAGTACAACTCAAAAAGCACTAAAACAAAAGTTCAAATAAACTGCACAAAACATGTAGTGAACGTGAGCAAAAGAAAAGCGGAATATAACTATTTGGAAATATTAAAAAAAGAAAGTAAAAGATAATGGGTTAGAGTGTACGGTGTGCATAACTACGTATATTATCCTCCATCATCATAAGGCTTCATAAGCTTCGATTGAGGATCTAAAACTATCGACCCGTTTGTAGCATTCGACCCGTAAATAATTACTGTCTCAACCCCGCAAGAATGCCCGACTAATTTGAATAAAAATCCCACTATTAATTTCCGGTGAGGCTTACCGCTATCAAGAAAACTCACGCACCCGCCAATGCCCTGCTAATCGGAGTGGGTTCAACTTTCCTGAAATTGGGAAGAATGCTAGTTGGGTTTTGGCAATACTATTTATTTAAATTATTATTATTATTATTTTTTATCATTTGATTTGATTCCATACAATCTACAAAGATCAATTTACCACCAATGGTGATGCTCAGGGGAAGCTTTTAAGGGGTCAGATCGGGCCCCGACCCGGTCTGTTTTTTCGTTCCGTAGTGTAAATTTATACTAATTCAGTCCGAAAAAGATTTATATATTTAGTCCGGCTCCATCCCCATTTTGACCCAAGCTTAGCCTCTGGTGATGCTCAACAGATAAGATCTTCACTTGGTTTGCAGTAGATGAGCTCTCAAGCTTTTATCTCTATCCTGTATCATACCAAATTTGAATTAAAAAAACAGTTAATAAAGAAAATAGTTTCTTGATCAGTTGATCTGGTACTAACTGCTGACCTTTAGCAATGCAACAATAGTCATCCATGATTGCAGCTCAGCCAACGACTCGTGTTCTTGTCTAGCAACGATCGAAAGCTCGGTCAACAGATAACACGACCTCTCGGCCTGTTTCAAAACATCAAACGACCCATGTAACGCCAAAAGCGAAGAATGACAAACCCGTATCTCAAAAAGTAAACGAATACCTGATAAGATAGGTTCATGATCATAGTTTCTATGTCCGCCAAGAGCGTGTTGGCAGTGTCCAACACGTCACAAACCGCCGAAATATCACCCTGCACCCATGATAAATAAAATTATAAACTTGTACCTCATATGTCTTTTTTAAAGGTCTCAGGATCAAATCTAACTTCCATTTGTTTCGGCTTTTAACCCATTATATATATTGCATTATATATATTCCATGAGTTTTTCAGTAACGGGTTCTTACAGTTATATAAATGTTATTAATACCTTAGAATCATGGAGGAGCGGGATATTTATAGATGCAACGGTTAACTTTCTAACCACTCGACCAACAGCTTCAAAGTTTCTAGCCTCGATTCTCGACCATTTCTCGAGCAAGAACATCTGCGAGTTCATAATCTGATACAATTTGATGCGGTTTTTGAGCTTTTGAACTTCCATTCGCTTGA
The DNA here is from genome assembly GCA_039602395.1 of Deinandra increscens subsp. villosa. Classification (NCBI taxonomy): domain Eukaryota; kingdom Viridiplantae; phylum Streptophyta; class Magnoliopsida; order Asterales; family Asteraceae; genus Deinandra; species Deinandra increscens. The sequence goes on along the minus strand of JBCNJP010000012.1, from coordinate 19,972,941 downwards.
CCATGTTCGAATTCCGTATAGCAAGTATCTCAAGCCATGCATTGAACATTTTCTTCTGCATCAACACATAATTATCATTTGAAATTTGCTCATCTTTCATTCAAAAAAAAAAAAACCAAACCAGATCTTGTTAGTTTGTTAGTTACCTCGGCCACCGCTTTAACTGCGGACATTGCAGTTTCAGCTCGAGCGTTTGCAAATCGCCATTGTAGTAACCTATTATTCATTGATTTTAAATTGCGCTCATCCGAATCTTTGGATGTCAGTGCTTTTTTCTGTTTAAAATACTTTAAAACTCCACTGATTCCACCGCGGGTGGTCTTGCCGCCAGGACTTGGCGGCTTTACCGGCACGGGGGGAGACGGACAAGGAGCTACTCGGCCGGGAGATAACGCCCATGCAGAGGGAGAAGTCGGTTTTCTTCGTGGCAAAATTTTTGACCCGACGTCTTGTGCTGGCTTCTTCTTGGCGCCCGCACAAGCGTTGATGGTCATCGGATCGGAATGGTGAATCATGAAATGATTCAGTTCCGGTTCCTTTTGATTTCTGGTTTTAGTGGTGGATGATATCGATCGAGATTTAGTGAAGGTGTTTGGTTTGCTAGATGTTATGGAAGTGGTCAACGGCGGAGATGTGGCGGGATTTTGACTTTTGCAACGTGTTAGGAGGGGTAGAGGTGGTTGTTTTCCGGTGGGCGGCGGGTGGTGGTGACGGCCACCGGAGTGAGGAAGATAATCCATTTTTGAATTTGTTGTGGTTTTTGGAAGTAATAGGCGAACATCTATATTGATGTGTGTTTATGGTTGCATGGAAGTAAACGTTTGACTTCATTTAGCATGCTATGTTGAGGGCACGTTTATACGTTGAAGTCAAGGGTTGACTTTGCATGCAATGACTTGAGAGCATGTATATTTTTCGTTCATGTTAAGGACGAATGGTATAGTTACGGGCGGGCCCAAGATTTATTTTCTGTGGGTTTATTTTTTTTTGAGATCGGAATTTTAAAAATTAGATGTCAGAATTTTCAGTTTAGTCGATTTGGGTCAAATCATATTTACTATTTGAAGATGACGATTCAAAGTCTAATGATTTTCTTATGAAAAATCTCTTAATATTCATAACTAGAGGTCAACCGCGCGTTGCTGCGGTGACCGGATATGGCATAGAAACAGGTCGTAAAAAAGATCATACCAAAGTATATGAGTAATTAAGGTTATACTATATTTTTCAATAGGTTAACATCTAACCGAGGTATTTTAAGCGGTTAATAATTGTTTCGTAACTCAGAAGCCTCTAAACGATTTGGAACTTAAGGTTTCTGCCAGTTAATAACCACTTTGTATTGTACCGGTTAAAAAACGGCTTTGTTAGGTTAAACGGTTTTTTCTATGCACCTCTAGGCAGTGGCAATCTAGTATCAGATTAAAGAAAAAAGCGGATTAAAAAAAACATTTGATGCTAGATTTGAATCCGAGCATGAGCTATAACTATAAAATGGCGCAATCAACTGAGCTTGAGAACTTTATTCAGATGTTATTGATATAGAAAAAGAATATTTGGAAATCATATAACTTAGTTAACGGACAAAGTTAATACATGACTCTTACACAACTAAGTTAGATGTGAAAATAATCAAAAGAATATCATTTTAATAAGAACTAAGTAATAGAAGGAAAAAGAAAGAAAAAATGAAGAAGGGAAAAGGAAAGAAAAAATGAAGAAGAAAAAATGAGAAGAAGGAAAAAAAAAGACAAAAAAACGTTGGAGCATTGTCTCGATCTCGAGACCACCCATGTAAAGTAGCGAAGACCAAACCAACCAGGCCAGGATTCCTCTTTATATTAAATTTGAACAACAATTTATATATATAAAACCTTTTGAGCTTTTAATTTTATTAAAATGGCGCGCAACCATAAGCAATATTTACCTTTGTATATATATACAATACCTATTTCACAAATCCACTCGATACTTCATTTTAATTTGTTCTTCAATTGGCTCAAATAGATTCTCTTTGTGGAGACATATAAAGTTTCTATTTTTAATGTTTTTTTTTTTTTTTTTTTTTTTTGGGATTGCATTTGCTAAGAAGTGTTTATGTGTGGTTGAGTTAAGAAATCGGAACTTTCAAAGTTTAGAAGTGTTAAATTAGTAATTTGAAATGCTCATATACATAGTGTTAAACTACAATATTAATCAAGTAAAAAGAGTATCATTTAGCATGTCTATAACTTCAAATTTTATGACCGTTTGTGATATATATATATATATATATATATATCTTGATATACTTAAGAAGAAAGTTCACCTACAAGTTGAATTTAACATATGCAAATTTCAAAGAATTCATTGTGACCATATGCAAATTTGATTAGAATCATATAGTGAATGCTTTTAAAACAAACTTATGGACTTACATTCTTGTGCAATAGCTAGAACAAGCGAGAAATTGATGAAAAAAAATAATAAAAATAATAAAAGCAAGTAGGGGGCTAGAAATTGAATAAATCAACAAAAAGTTAAAGCAATCAAGGCTAGAAATTACCTAGAATTGCCGATACTGTGTGGAACGAGAGTCGAGAGTGGGGTCTGCGACGGACAACGTGGCTGGAAAAAGATAGAGAGAGAGGTAGGTGACTCACTCAGAGGGACCTGTGCTTTTGCTGCGTCTATGTTTTCTTAGTATAAAACTAGGGGTGTTCAAAACCGGATACCCGGAATTTCGGATATCCGAATTTCGGGTATCCGAAAATTTCGGATATCAGTTTTCGCTGTCCAAGTCCAAGTCCGAAATTTCGGATCCGGAATTTCGGATATCCGAAATTTCGGACTGGACTCGGATAGCTATAACGGATATCCGAAAATCCAGTTTTTAAAAAAAACCACGATTTAACCAAAAAAAACGACAAAACGACAAAACAAATAAATATAATCCAAGTCTTCAAACACAAATAAACATAAGTTCGACCTAAAGAACGACAAAACAAATAAACATACTCCAAGTCTTCAATAATTCCTTATTTCTTTAATATAAAATTTATTTTAATTTTCGGATACCGGGTATCCGAAACTTCCGAAAATTTTGTAAATTATTGTCCAAGTCCAAGTCCGAATTTTCGGATATCCGAGTTTCGGATATCCAAAATTCTGGATATCCGAAATTTTCGGATAATTCGGATATGGAATTTCGGATAATTCGGATACGGATTCGGACTCGGATATTTTTGAACACCCCTATATAAAACCATACTTTAAAAGGGTTTAAAACAAGTTAAGAGTACACGTGTCTAGTAGCCATGAGATCTTGTACGGTGAAGAATGGAGGAGGCCGTGAACTGGTATTTATACAGATAAAATCGAGTACACGTGTCCAGTAGCCATGAGATGTGGCGATATAGTCTTGAGAGGTGGCGATTTTAGCCATCAGAGGTGACTTTAGGGCCGAAGACGTGGAAACCATTGAAGATGAATCCCCAAATAAAGAGCAGATTTTGTTTTGGTAAAAAATTCACTTAGGAATCCTGTATTCCAAACTTAGATTGTGAGGTAGTGTGCTTAACGATCAAATGAGCAAATAATCCAAGTTAGGATGGTGACACAAGGATTTAGCGAGGAAAACTCCAGAATCCTTCGAGTTGCCTCTAGGAATCCTGGATAAAAACCTCGGGAGCCGGCCGAATAGCCGCTTCCTAGTCAATTTTATTGATAATCAAATAAATCGGTACAAGGGGTTGGAGGTTTGATCGATCAGAGCTAAGTGTTACAACGTTTGCAGTGGTAATCGAACTATGTTGAGTGTTGTGTGTGTTCCTATTGATCGAATCCTCGTTTATATAACAAACTAACTACTAACTAACTATCCGGGATTCTCGGGATCTCTTCTCCCCATTTCTCTTGACCGTTGAAGGAGGTTCGACCCACTCTACCACGTGCAAGTTAGTTAAGACCGAGTCTTCAGGAGGTAGTTAAACTCTTTAACGTTCCTAAAAACAAATAAGACACATGGCAAAAATAAGGGTTAGTCGATAATAAATATTCAGGATACCTGACTGGACGGGATTCCCAAACTGTAGCGAGATTCCTGATCTTATATAGCTTTTCTATGAGCATCCTGAAATCGACCCCTAACAATTGCCCCCGAATCTCGGCTGCCTGTGGATAAGATTTACAGCTGGCGAGATTCGTTTAAACCCAGAAGTTCACGGTGTGATCACGGTAAAAGCAGTTGTGATGTGACGTTTCTTACGGCGTCCGACTGATGGGATAGCCATCATTACTTTTCTTTAAATACAAGATCCTGAGATCATAACTTCACCATCTTCTTCCAAATACCCTTTCGAGCTTCTTCGACATTCCAGGTCAGTTTCTTCTTTTCTTCTCCGATTTCCTTTCGCTTTACTTACTTCCGGCAATGGCGAAGAAGAACACTCGTTCCGCCGCTCCTTCCTCCTCGTTGAACATCGAGGATTTCGTCGACCAGGGAATTCTTCCTTATAATGAGGAAGAAACCTGCAATTTCTCCGACGACGATATCCGTCAGTTGAAGGAGTCCGACCTTTTCCCGCAGTCGGCGGTCATTCGGAGTTTCGATTCCCGGTTGAAGGCCGATTGCATGTCCAAAACTTGGGTTTGCTTTCTCTACTACCCTTTTCTTCTCGGAATGTCCTATCCCTTTCTGGCCATCGTAAACGAGTTTTTCAAAATCACCGGCCTCTCCTACTCCCAAACAATGCCGATGGTATGGAGGATTCTTTTCTCTCTTGACAACTTGAACAATTCCCGGAAGCTTGAGATGGGGATTCCCGAAGTTTGTGCTGCCTATAACTTGAGAACCCACGGGTTCAGTCGCTTCGTTCTTCAAGCCCGCTCTTCCTATTCCCAATTGATCCCTCGTGCGTCACACAACGATCACGATTGGAAAAGAAAGTTCTTTTTTGTCAAACGTGAATCCATCGTTGGGGGTGATTTATTGCCGACGAAGTGGGTTTTGAAGGGTAGGAAACTGATTCACACATTGTATTTGAGTTTCTTTGATTTTGCTAATGAGCTTTTAATGTTTCTTGCAGCTCCCAAATTTTCTGATCTTGTTGAAGTGACCGAGGAATCTGTAGAGAGGACCGCCTCTTTCCTGGAAATCCCACCTGCTGATAGAACCTTCGCCATCGAGAGTGCCAACAGCGAGCAAAGCTTCTCAATCGATCACTCAGAAGCTGTCATGTCTAGTATGTATTTAAACTTCTCGAGTACATGTTTTGAATTAAGCTTCCTAATCCTGACTTCTTTCTTTATTTCATTAGCTTGGGGATGGACAGGTGTTGAAGTGATCATCTTGATGCCCCAGCTTTCACAAAAGTTTGTAGTTCTTTTGCCGATAAACTGGGAGCCATTGTCGCATTTGATTTCTGCCGGAATCCCAAATCTGGTGAGGATGTTTTTTTTGATGAAGGATATCACTTCTTTTTCTCTCACTTGAACATAGGCTTCTGCTTCAACCCACTTGGAGAAGTATTCCGTCATGGCAAGCATAAACACCTTTCCTCCAGGGGCCTTTGGCAGCTTACCCACAATATCCATGCCCCACTTCATGAACGGCCATGGGGATACTATAGGATGCAGATGCTCAGCGGGTTGGTGGAGGATATTGCCATGCCTTTGACAAGCATCGCATTTCTGTGAGAAGCTCGTGGCATCCTTCTTCATGGTTGGCCAATAATATCTGAATCTGAGAACTTTGGAGAACAGTGCCCTGCCCCCGGTATGGTTCCCACAATCTCCACTATGGATGTCTTCAAGCACCTCAAGAGCTTCTGACTTCTCTAGGCATCTTAGATAGACACCTGCAAGAGATCTTCTATATAGGATATTATTAATAATAGTAAAGGGTACTACCTTTGTGCGAAAAGCTCCGGGGTTTTCGCCTTTGGGAATCTCTCCATTTTTGAGATACTTCTTGATCGGATAAGTCCAGGATTCCTGAGCATCTTCAGGACTCTCGGTATCTGCGCCCGCATTATCGTTAACAGCCTGAGCTTCCTGTTGATTTATCGCTGGCGTCAGGACGTGAGTTATTGGAATCTTGACATCCTCGGGGATCCTGAGCGATGAAGCCAGATTTGCCAAGGCATCGGCTTCCGCATTGTCTTCTCTTGGTACCTGCGAAATGTTGAAATTTTCGAAAAATAGAGATAATTTTTTAACAATTTCAAAATATTTGATCAGATTCTCCCCTCTCACTGCATAAGAGCCATTAAATTGGTTAGTCAATAAAAGAGAATCAACAAATACTTGTATGGACAGGATTCCCATATCCCTAGCCAGCTGTAATCCCGCAATTAAAGCTTCATACTCAGCTTCATTGTTGGTAGCCTGGAATTCACAAGATATGGATAGAGGTATTATGTCCCCCTGTGGCGATTTTAGCAGGATTCCCAGCCATGTTCCTCTGACATTTGAGGAGCCGTCAGTATAGAGGATCCAGTCTTCCTTGAGCTTCTCAAGCTACTGGACTTCCTTTTCAACTTCTGGTTCAATGTCACTGCTGAAATCCGCCACAAAGTCAGCTAATGCTTGGGACTTGATTGCTGTTCTTGGTTCATATTTGATGTCATAGGCACTCAGCTTGACTGCCCATTTGGCCATCCTGCCCGACATCTCCGGCTTCCTGAGAACTGACTTAATAGGATAGTTAGACATCACAATTATAGTATGCGTTTCAAAATAATGTCTAAGTTTAGTGGAAGCCATTATAAAAGATAAAATTAACTTCTCAAGATAGGAATACCTGGATTCTGCGTCTAGCAGAGTTTTACATACATAATAGACCGGATGCTGCTGACCTTGATGGTTTTTTACTAAGACAACACTTACTGAGCTTCCGGATACAGCGAGATATAAGTACAGCGGCTCCCCATCTTATGGTTTCATCAATAGTGGAGCTTCTGATAGATACTCTTTTAGGCTTCTCAGGGCCTCTTCATGTCTATCAGCCCACTCGAAGTTCTTGTTCTTCCTCAGAATTTCGTAGAAGTCTTTGCTCTTCTCTGAGGATCTCGATATGAACCTGTTAAGTGCTGCAATCCTTCCTGTCAATCTTTGAACTTCTTTTATGTTTGAAGGGGATTTGAGGTTGAGTATTGCTTTGATCTGCTCAGGGCTTGCTTTGATTCCCCTTTCGGTCACCATGTAACCCAAGAACTTCCCAGCTCGCACCCCAAAGTGGCATTTGGAGGGGTTGAGCTTCATATTGTAGTGGTCAAGGATGTCGAAGGCAGTTTGGAGATCCCTGACGTGGTCTTCCGCTTTCTTGGATTTCACTACCATGTCATCTATATAGACTTCCATCGTGTCCCCCAGTTGTTCTTTGAACATCATGTTGACGAGTCTCTGATAGGTGGCACCTGCATTACGTAAGCCAAAAGGCATGGCCGTGTAACAATATATACCTGTTGGGGTTATGAAGGCCGTATGCTCCTGATCCGAGGGTTCCATTTGGATTTGTTGGAATCCCGACGAGGCGTCCATAAAGGTGAGCATCTCATGTCCTGCCGTGGCATCCACCATTGCGTCTATGTGGGGAAGTGGAAATGGATCTTTCGGACATGCCTTGTTCAAATCTGTGTAGTCAACACAGACTCTCCATTTGCCGTTCTTCTTTTGTACCACCACCACATTGGCTAACCATTTGGGATACTTGACTTCCTTGATCATCTTTGTTTTGAGAAGCTTATCGACTTCTTCTTGAATTATTGCATTCGTTTCGGGGGCGAACTTCCTTCTCTTCTGCTGTATGGGCCTGAAAGAAGGATACAAACCAAGTTTGTGAGTTATAACATGTTTAGGTATACCTGTCATGTATTCATGCTTCTAAGCAAAGGTAGGCTTTCTGATTTTGAAAAGCTCGGTTAGCTTCTTTTCAACATCCTCTGGGATGCTGGTTCCAACGAGCACCTTGATCTCAGGATTCTCGGAATCTAGCTGGACTTCTTTGACATTGAGCTCCCTGTCTTTGAGGGACTTGTTCAGCTTCCTGAGTTTTGCTTCTCTTCCTACCCACCAACTCTTTGAGATGCCCTTTGCTGAGTAGGTAGCTGATTTCTTTCCTAAGTGCAATGCATTCATCTGTCAGATGACCAAAATCCTCGTGATAGGCGCACCACTTCGATTTATCTTTCCAGGATGCCTGCTTGGTATCCTTCCTGGGCCACCTTGCTTTTTCACCTAGATCCTGCATGGCACACATCAAGCCACCAATGTCAACTGAAAAACAATATTCAGATACCTTGGGGTATTCCTCATCATCGTCATCTTGATCCACGACATTAATTTTGTGATTTTCCGGTTTGGAGTATGGACGAGATCTATATGGCTTCCCAGGGGATTCCGCCTTCTTGCTGTTGGGATCATATTTAGGAACCTCCAATCTTTGGTGGATCCTCTTGTCATCTTCCAAACGGATAAATCTCAAGGCTCTACTGCGTACTTCGTCAAGGTTCCTGCAAGGAGCCATGACAAGGTCATCATAAAAACGTGAATCTTTGGAGAGCCCCATTTTGAAGGCTTCCACGGCTGCTGCCATATCCAGATTAGGAATCTCAAGAGATTATCGTCCAAATCTGGCAATGTATTCTCTGAGAGGCTCATCTGGCTTCTGAATTATTCGGTACAGGTCACCTGTGAGCTTCTCAAAGGTCCTGCTGCAAGAAAATTGATTGTTAAACAAGTTAACTAAATGAGAAAATGATGTAATAGTGTTAGGAGGAATGCTCAGTAGCCATTTCATGGCTGGTCCTGTTAAGTTTGATCCAAAGCCTTTGCATAGACAGGCTTCTTTGATTTCTGTCGGAATGGGATTGATCTCCATACGCTCCTGGTAATGTGCCACGTGTTCCTCATGATCTGTGGTTCCATCATAAAGCTTCATGCTAGGAGTCTGGAAACGCTTCGGTATCTCTACTTGGGATATTGGCCAAGTAAATCTAGAGATCTTGTGGCTTTCCAAAGGAACCTCAGGAATAGGTTTTAGGATCCCTGGAACATTTGATATCATTTCTTTCAACTTCTGGAGCTCCCTGGCGATACTTGGATGAATACCTGCATCATAAGGAACACCATGGTTAGAAATGATAGGGATTGAATTGGACACATTATCTGGGCCAGGATTATGGACTAGAATCCTGGGACCGTAACCATAGTTCGCTGGGATGCTCGGCTCTGTAGTGACTGCTGTTTGCATGGGGATGACGTCACCATCATGCACTTCTGAGGAGCCGGTCTTGAAGATTCATACAGAAGGGTTAGAGTATGGATATCTCTGGGGATCCTGGCTTGGATTCCTAACAGATGAGGGATATCCTTGAGACGGCGAGGCTGAGGTCCCCAATAGCGGTGGAATCCAAGGACCCTTGTAGCGTATCTGTGAGGATTCTGGTGGGACAGCTCCTGAGAATCCAGTAGTACTCTCTGCATATCCAGCGGCCTGAGAAGTCATTGCAGGGGCTGTAGTAAAGCCTGATGCTGGTTTGTAATTGTAGCGAGACGGATCCGAGGATCCTGAAGCGTTGAAGTCAAGGTGCCTGGGAAATAGAGGACTTTGTTCCTCCACAGGTTTCTTGGACTTATTAAGCTGCTCGATCTCCTTCATCACCGTTTGGTTGGTCTTCTCTTGCTGATCCATTTGACTTTTTACCTGCTTAATCAAGGAAAACAGATCATTGTTAGTAATAACGGGATCAACAGATTGAACCTGGGATCCTGTGAAGACAGGATAGTCAGTTTTTCTCGGCTGCTCGTCCACTTTCTTTTGACGGTCATTAGTCTTCTTCTGGCTTCCTGGAAAGGAAGGAAGAGGAGGAATGGAGGACGATGTAGAGGCCGAAACATATTTTTGTGGGTTTGACATCTTTGGGATTGGAGATCAAATGAAGTGTATGAAATATGGGAATTTGATAAGATTAAGCACCACTTGCCCCACGGTGGGCGCCAAACTGTTTTGGTCAAAAATTCACTTAGGAATCCTGTATTTCAAACTTAGATTGTGAGGTAGTGTGCTTAACGATCAAATGAGCAAATAATCCAAGTTAGGATGGTGACACAAGGATTTAGCGAGGAAAACTCTAGAATCCTTCGAGTTGCCTCTAGGAATCCTGGATAAAAACCTCGGGAGCCGGCCGAATAGCCGCCTCCTAGTCAATTTTATTGATAATCAAATAAATCGGTACAAGGGGTTGGAGGTTTGATCGATCAGAGCTAAGTGTTACAACGTTTGCAGTGGTAATCGAACTATGTCGAGTGTTGTGTGTGTTCCTATTGATCGAATCCTCGTTTATATAACAAACTAACTACTAACTAACTATCCGGGATTCTCAGGATCTTTTCTCCCCATTTCTCTTGACCGTTGAAGGAGGTTCGAACCACTCTACCACGTGCAAGTTAGTTAAGACCGAGTCTTCAGGAGGTAGTTAAACTCTTTAACGTTCCTGAAAACAAATAAGACACATGGCAAAAATAAGGGTTAGTCGATAATAAATATTCAGGATACCTGACTGGACGGATTCCCAAACTGTAGCGAGATTCCTGATCTTATATAGCTTTTCTGTGAGCATCCTGAAATCGACCCCTAACAGATTCCTTCCAAGTTTTTCTTTCTACTTCTCATCTTCGATGGTTTCCACGCCTTGTGCCTTAACGCCACCTCTCATGGCTAAAATGCCACTTCTCAAGCCTATATCGTCACATCTCATGGCTACCGGACACTAGTACTTGATTTCCTTAGTATAAATACTAGTTCACGGCCTCCTCCATTCTTCACCATACGAAGATTTCATATACTGATATGGATGGAGAAGTCTTGAAGGATTTTTGGGGTTTTAGTGTTCATCATATACGACTCGAGTGGAAAGGAGATCTTCAAATTGGTAAGAAATCCAACTAAATTTAAGCTTAGGTGCAATTTGTTTTTTAAGAGGTAAAATGTCTGCAGTCTGCGGACCACAACTACAGACATCTGTAGAAGAAAAGGTGGACCAAACCTCTGTAGTTTGTAAGAAGATGACTGTTTGTTTTTTAACTTCTGCAGACAGTTAAAATAAACTGAAATCTATATAAACCGATTTTTTAAACTTAATATATTTGGGTATTAACAAAAAAAAAAACCCATTGACAGGTTACTAACATCAATAATGAGGTTTAATGATTATCAAGATTGACAAAATGATTAAACTTTGAATTTTTTCTTGGTGTCGAATAGTAAATTTGTTGAAATTATTTTGTTAGGCTATGAAAAGATTTTAGATATTTTTCATTTTCTTTTAGATGTTTTCTATAATTTTTGTTAAAAAGAAACGTTTTCTAAGAGTAAAAATTTAAAAAATAAATGTATTACAATTTTCTTACTTAATCGAAAACATTTTCAAAAAACAAAAAAAAGAAAGTTACAAAATATATTTATAAAAGAATTAAAAACTTTCATTAAGGTTTCGTGATTTAATAAAATATTTCTTTCATAACACCTTTGTAAAATAAAATAATTTCCTAAAAAATAACGGATCATTTATAAAACAATTAAAAAGTTTTATACAATATAAAGATCTAATAAAATAATTTTAATTTTATTAGAAAAGTTGATATTAGTTTTTCTAAAATATTGTTTTGTTTAAGTAGACTTATTTTTATTAAATAAGATTAGAGTGAAAAAAATGAGTCTTAAAAAAAAACACTCATTAGAAGAGGTTAGAAGATGTTAGAAGTGGTTGGGCCACATCTGGGCCAAGAAGAGCACGCATAGACATTTTTTAGTGAAAGGTCTTAAAAAAAATAAACAGTCTGCAGACCTAAATGTCTGCGCGTGGTCTACGCGGCGCAGACATATAAGAGGACAGAAAGAGCTTTATAAGAAAAACAAACACCCGTCTTTTGAAAATGTAATATTTTTTACCCAAAAAATATATGATTTCTGTAACACCCCGATATTTCCGTCTAGGTAATTATGGAATTTAAAATGTTTACCTATGTGCTTTATTGTAAATACATGTTAGAAGTGGTAATAAGTGAATAAAACACGTGTTTGTATGATAAACGGGTTTAGAAATGATGAGATATGGATGATTACGTCTCGTATACATGTTTAAATCATGAATACGTGCTTATGTGAATAACATAAACCATTGATAGGAAAACACGTATAGAAATGCATGTTAATAGTTAACGGAAAATTAAAAGGGCCAAAAGCATAATTTAAGCAAAGTTATAAGCCATACGGATATTACACGTGTCTATAATTCTCGTAAGTATTTTAAGGCTTAAAATATAGTAAGAATATGTCCTAACATGATTCATGACATAAAATGATGAATATTGCAAAGTTAAAGGGGTAGAAAGTGTAAACTATGTAAATATATATATATATATATATATATATATATATATATATATATATATATATATATATATAGTGAAAAGTTCATTGTAGACACCCTTATAAGTGTAGACATGTAGACACCCTATTTCACCATTAGATCTCTTGATCTAGTGGTTGTGATAATTTCATTTTTTCCTTTTTTTCCTTTTTCTAATTGTTCAGAGCATTTCACATGTGAAAAAGAGCTATTTCACATGTGAAAGTGTCTACAATGAACCTCACCCTATATATATATATATATATATATATATATATTACTATACATAACCCGAACCCTCGAGAATGTTAGAATTATGTTTAATAAGGTTATGGAACATAAAATGATAGCCAAATCAAAAGATACAAGGCTAATAAGCCTAAAACAAAAGTTAAGGGACTAAAAGTGTCAATATTGAAAGATATGAAACGTATGTATACGTATATCATCGAGCATTGCCGAGCCTTACAAACTATTATAAATGTACCCTTAAGTGTTTTATAGCATAAAATAACAGTTCGTAGAAGTACAGGGGCTTAAAATGTAAAATAGAAGTCCAGGGACTAAAACTGCCAAAGTTATATCGCATATCGCGAAGTAGGGCTCGCGTACCGCGACCCGTTTGCGACTAGTTTTAACCCAGAATTCGTTTTTGCGACTTGCGGCCCAAGTTTTTGACAAATTGACCACCCTATCGTGTCAAATTCGAAGCTTAGTCACCCTAGGACGTGTTGGGACCAGATTTCGCACCCTTGGGTATAAATTAGAGCTCAATACATCGTCCAAACTCACCAATTTCGCAAAATCATCACCCAAAAACCATATTCTGGCCGAGATATTTTTTTGAGCAATTCGCACACATCGTTTGGATTTTGGAGCTGAATTTCTGCAGTCGAGCATCTTAAGGTATGATAAAAAAAAACAACCTCTTTCAGTTTTGGCCAAAATGGATCTCTAAGTATGCTTTCAAAAAATGTGTTAAAATTAGGGTTCTTGAGCTTGTTTTGTCAAAATCGGGTGATCGGGTGGGAATTAGGATCTGAATTTTTGTAGGTAATCCTAAAATAATGTATTTTAAGAAAGTCCTGAGTTTATTTCACAATTGGAAAATGTTTGGTAAATATTTTGTTAACGGGTCAAAATTAGGGTTTTCATAACGTTACTCTGCCCAAATTGACTAAACGATGTTGAATTAAGCTTTGATCTTTTAAAAGATATTATAAAATGTTATAATGGATAATATCCTAAGTTGGTTTGAATGAAAAATGAGTTTTGATAATAAAACAAGAAATTCAAGAAATTAGGGTTTCTAAATATGATAATTTAATATAAATTAATCCAAAAGGTATGGGGGCTTGATTTTTGGCATGATAACATGTTTTCATATAATATAAGTATATATGAAATTAAATTGGATAAATAATCAAGTATTGAAAATACGAGTTAATCGGATATTAGAAGTTCGTGCGGACAGGAAGGGTAGACACCTGTACACTGAGGTTTATGGCATAGCAAGGGTGTCGTATAAATCCCAACTGGGAAATGGCATCCCTCCCTGGACGATCCCGGAGTGAGTGTCTACTTATAGGAATGCGCGTCTTCATAATTATCAATAAAAGAAGATAATATGACTCCAGGGGCATTTTGGTCATTTTGACCTTTAAAATAAATAAGCTTAGTAATTACATATTATTAAGATAATAAAGCATTAAAATAAACATAAGAAGTGTTTATCATATAAAACCTTGCGTTAACATCATACAATATGTAATTAGGTTAAATTGGAAGACGTAAAGGAAGTTCTGACTGAATTAATTGGCTTAAGAGAATAAGGTGAGTTCTGTGAGCCCACTTTTAAATATTGTAAATGTTTTACTATTTTCGGGCTGATATACATGCAAAGTTATTACTTTTGAAGTATTTGAATTAACATTTGCCTGTTTTGTGTTAATATACCTACGTGAAATGTGATAATGCTTATGATTGTTTTAAAGTTATTATTACCTGCTATAAACTCTTTTCGGGAAAGTTATAATGCATGGGTAATAAAAATATTAAACTTTTCCAAATAAAGTTTAAAAATGGAAATTTAGTTTTATGGATAAAGAAAATAACCCTTGGGTTTAGTTTTAAAATCTAAGCAAAAGATTGTCTATGTAAGAAGGAAGACTGTGGTTGTACAACTAAAAGCGGGGAATGACGGTTCCCCGGGGTAGCGACGGTTACTCTATGATTAATATTCGGGTGACGACGGTTGCCCGAGGAGCTAACGTGGTTCAATAGACAATGCTTAGTTGACTGATTGAATGAATGATTGATATAATTCTGTTGTGTCTTATATATGATAAATGTGAATGAATCAATGTTTTGGTATAACGCTTGTTGAGGGTGTATTTTCAGGATGCTCACAGGAAGCTCAGATAGTTCAAGAATCCTATTATCATCTGGGAATCCCGTCTACTCAGGTATCCTGATTAATTTTATTTTGCTAACCCTCATATTTGCCACGTGTTTTATTTGACCAGGTACAAATGAAGTCGATAACTACTTCCGAAACTTAAGCTCCATCTACGGTAGATCGTGGACCAAGTGAACGAAGAAGACCCATAACGGTCGAGTTAGTTGGACGATAGGATCCCGGGAATCCCGGAAAATTTGTTATCATTGTATTTGTTATATAAATCGAGGATTCGATCAGTAGGAACACACGTTCGACACATCGAACACACATTAGCTCAGTTACGACCACACAACATTGTATCACATAGTTCTGATCGATCAAACCTCCAACCCATTGTAATTTTTCATTTGATTATCAATAAAATTGACTAGGAGGCGGCTATTCGGCCGGCTCCCGAGGTTTTTATCCAGGATTCCCAGAGGCAACTCGAAGGATTCTGGAGTTTTCCTCGCTAAATCATCGTGTTACCATCCTAACTTGGATTACTTTTTCATTTGATCGTTAAACACACTACCTCACAATCTAAGTTTGGAATACAAGTTCCCTTGGTGAATTTTTGACCAAAACAGTTTGGCGCCCACCGTGGGGCGAGTGGTGCTTAATCTTACCAAAATCCCATATCTCATTCACTTCATGTGATCTCCGATCTCGAAAATGTCAAACCAACAGAAGACTGTTTCGGCCTCTACATCGTACTCCATTCCTCCTCTTCCTTCCTTTCCAGGAAGCCAGAAGAAGACTAATGACCGTCAGAAGAAAGTGGACGAGCAGCCGAGAAAAACTGACTATCTTGTCTTCACAGGATCCCAGCAAGAAAAAACAAATCAAACGGTGATGAAGGAGATTGAAGAGCTTAAGAAATCTAGGAAACCCGTGGAGGAACAAAGTCCTCTATTTCCCAGGCATCTTGACTTCAATGCTTCAGGATCCTCAGATCCATCTCGCTACAATTACAAATCAGCATCAGGCTTCACTACAGCCCCTACAATGACTTCTCAGGCCGCTGGACATGCAGAGAGTACTGCTGGATTCTCAGGAGCTGTCCCACCAGAATCCTCACAGTCACGCTACAAGGGTCCTTGGATTCCACCACTGTTAGGGACCTCAGCCTCGCCGTCTTAAGGATATCCTTTTTCTGTAGGAATCCAAGCCAGGATCCCTAGGGATATCCATACTCTAACCCTTCTGTTTCTGTAGGGATCTTCAAGACCAGCTCCTCAGAAGTGCATGATGGTGACATCATCCCCTTGCAAACAACAGCTACTACAGAGCCAAGCATCCCAGCGGGCTATGGATATAATCCCAGGATCCTAGTCCAGAATCCTGGCCCAGGTAATGTGTCCAATTCAATTCCTATCGTTTCTAACCAAGGTGCTCCTTATGATACAGGTATTCATCCAAGTATCTCTAGGGAGCTCCAGAAGTTGAAAGAAATGATATCAAATGTTCCCGGGATCCTGAAACCTATTCCTGAGGTTCCTTTGGAAAGCCACAAGATCTCTAGATTTGCTTGGCCAATATCCCAAGTGGAGATCCCGAAACGCTTCCAAACTCCAAGTATGAAGCTTTACGATGGAACCACAGATCCTGAGGAACACGTAGCACATTACCGGGAGCGTATGGAGATCAATCCTATTCCGACAGAAATCAAAGAAGCCTATCTATGCAAAGGCTTCAGATCAACCTTAATGGGACCAACCATGAAATGGCTACTGGGCATTCCTCTTAACACTATTACATCATTTTCTCATTTAGTTAACCTGTTTAAAAATCAATTTTCTTGTAGCAGGACCTTTGAGAAGCTCACAGGTGACCTGTACCGAATAATTCAGAAGCCATATGAGCCTCTCAGGGAATATATTGCTAGATTCGGACGAGAATCTCTTGAGATTCCTTATCTGGATATGGCAGCAGCAGTAGAAGCCTTTAAGATGGGGCTCTCAAAGGATTCATGTTTTTACGATGACCTTGTCATGGCTCCTTTTAGGAACCTTGATGAAGTACGTAGTAGAGCCTTGAGATTTATCCGTTTGGAAGATGACAAGAGGATCCACCAAAGATTGGAGGTTCCTAAATATGATCCCAACAGCAAGAAGGCGGAATCCCCCGGGAAGCCGTATAGATCTCGTCCATATTCCAAACCGGAAAATCACAAAGCCAATGCTGTTGACCAAGACGATGATGATGAGGAGTATCCTAAGGTATCTGAATACTGTTTTTTAGTTGATATGGTGATTTGATGTGTGCTATGCAGGACCTAGGTGAAAAGGCAAGATGGCCCAGGAAGGATACCAAGCAAGGATCTTGGAAAGACAAGACCAAGTGGTGTGCCTTCCATGAAGATTTTGGCCACCTAACAGATGAAGGTATAGCACTCCGAAAGGAAATCAGCTATCTATTCAGCAAGAGGCATCTTAAAGAATTGATAGGCAGAAAGAAGGTAAAGACTCAGGAAGCCGACAAGGTGCCTCAGAGAGCAGCTTCTCCACCATAAAATGCCAAGATAATCAACTTCATCTCAGGAGGCTCAGACATCTGCGACACTTCGTATTCCTCAGCCAAAAAGCATGCTAAGGAATCCAAATCTTAACAGGGTGACAGACCTGTCCGGACATCCACTCTAACTCAAGACAAACTCATATCTTTTGATGAGAGTGATCGTTCTCATGTTCAGGATCCTCATCATGGTAGGCTTGTGGTTACATTATATATTGCTAACCATTTTGTTCACAGGATCCTGATTGATAATGGAAGCTCAGTAAACATAATCCGTCTTGATGTGATCAAAAAGATGGGGATCCCGAAAACTGAAATAGTTGCAAGATCCTCAGTCCTGGTTGGCTTCAGCGGTGAAACTAAAAGCACCGTTGGGGATATCAGGTTGCCGGTATATATAGAGGGGGTAAACTCTATGCAAAAATTATGTGTTATAGATTCACTCTCTTGTTGCAATATTATTCTTGGCAGGCCATGGATCCACGAGATGAAAGCAATTCCCTCAACTTATCACCAGTGTATCAAGCTTCCTACACCTTCGGGAGTTGTAAGAATTGAAAGTGACCAGCAGGAAGCCAAGAACTGTTACTCCACTTCGATGAAGAACACCACTAAGATGACGAAAGGATAGCAATTACAGAAAAGAGCACTTGAAGTACAGGAGGACAGGGAGCTTGATGTCAAAGAAGTGCCTCTAGACCCTGGAAATCCTGAAATCAAGGTGCTCATGGGAACAAGAATCCCAGCAAATGTTGAGCAGGAATTACTTCAGCTTCTCAAAGCCAGAACTTCAACTTTTTCCTGGAAGCATGAAGATATGACAGGTATCCCTAAACACGTAATTACTCATAAACTTGGTCTAGATCCTTCTTTCTGGCCTATACAGCAAAAAAGGAGGAAGTTCGCTCCAGAGAAGAATATAATCATCCAGGAGGAAGTTGACAAGCTTCTCAAAACCAAGATGATTAGAGAAGTCAAATATCCTAGGTGGCTAGCAAATGTGGTGGTGGTCCAGAAGAAGAATGGAAAGTGGAGAGTTTGTGTCGATTACACAGACTTGAATAAGGCCTGTCCTAAGGATCCTTTTCCACTTCCCCATATTGATGCTATGGTGGATGCCGCGGCTGGTCACGAGATGCTCACCTTCATGGATGCTTCAGCAGGATTCCAATAAATTCAAATGGAACCATGCGATCAGGAGCATACGGCATTTATGACTCCAACAGGTATATATTGTTACACTGCTATGCCCTTTGGTTTAAGAAATGCGGGTGCCACCTACCAGAGGCTCGTCAATATGATGTTCAAAGAGCAACTGGGGGACACGATGGAAGTCTACATAGATGACATGGTGTAAGGCCCACATCCCATTTTGATGTATTAACATTGTTTCCAAAAATCAGAGTTTGAAAATTTCATCTTATACTAGACCTTCATCAATCACATTAGCAACATTTACAAAATCATGCGTTTAACGCCGTTAACTACATGATAGTTTACTTACAAACATTCACTACTGCAAACATATAATTAAAATTCCCAAAATACATGATGTTCGGTTCCATGATCCCTTGGTTCGATCCTGACCCATCCGTTATCGATTACCTGCCAAGAACACTAGTAACACGTTAGTGTTAATGGCACATAACCGCTATCAAGCTTAAACATCAATTGAAAACAAGAAACAACATAAAAAAATCTGGACAGCATGCTCCAAGCGTATCACTTGGAGCTTCTGTCCTGCCAGGCGATACGCCTAGAGCCTAGTTTCCAGGGCTCCAGGCCAGTTTTCCCATACTTAGCCAAATTTTCAGCATTTTCACCCCTTTTGCAATTTCACCTATCATAACTTCATTTTTAACACTAGAAACTCATTATAACCTATCATCTAT
>JBCNJP010000012.1:19934496-19953200 GCA_039602395.1 Deinandra increscens subsp. villosa | reverse complement strand
AAAAAACAAGGAAAGAGATAAAAGACCGTGGACTATTGAACAGTATACATGGCTGCTGTATCTTCAGCGCCTTCATCTCCTTCCTTCACAGCTTCCTCACCAGCATCCTTCTCACCCCAGCATCCTCGGTCATCGGCTGCTCCTCTCCAGTCCCAGATCCAGATGCACCAGCAGGCAGGGTCGTCTTAGCACCCTGGGTCTCAGCAGCCTCGTAACCTTGGGGAATAGCACCACCTAGGGCATGCAACTGTTTGAGCCATAGTGGCACAATCCAGTTGGCATTGACATGACCCGCATCCTTCGCCTCCTTATCCATCCTCAGATTGGTTTGCAGCACTGAGATCATAGCCGATTTCTTGGATGTCTCCACAAATTCCTTGAGGGCTATCTCATGCTGGTTCCGGGCCTCAATTGCCTTCCTCTCGTTTTCGAGCAGCAGCTTCTGAACCTTGTCATGCTGGACCTTAGCCTTGGATGCTTCCTTGTTAGCCTGGGCAACCCTGAATTTCAGAGTGTCAGCCTCAGCGGCGCGCCTCTCGGCGGCCTCAAGTAGCTCCAGGAGGCGAGAATTGGCCTACAAAAAGGTAAACTCAAGTTCAAAATTGACTCCATGTCTAACTATGAAATGCAGGAACAACAAAGGGTTACCTGATGGGTGACAACCTTAGCATGCTATTTGAGATCCTGGGGAGACAGCTCAGCCAGGGGATGTTGGGCAACGGCAGTGCTAGATCCTCGGGTCTTTCTTTTCAGTCCGGAGGCCCTGGATGTAGTGGCTTGGGATGCAGGAGTAGGCTTAGCCTTGACGGTGCTCAATATAATCAGGTCCTGGTCGTCAGCTAGCCCAGAGGAGAAGGCGGCCTCAAGGTCGTCAATATCGTATGCAGGGGCAGATGTAAAAAAGAATATAACCCAGGATGTCAGCGAATCAGGTATGCAAAAAACTAACAAAATGCAGGGTGTTAGGGGTTGATTTTCAGGATGCTCAACAAGAAGCTCAAGCAGCTCAGGAATCCGAAGACAATCTGGGAATCCTATCAGTTCAGGTATCCTAAATGTACGATATATACTTAACCTCTATTTTGCCTCGTGCTTAATTGTTTGCAGGTGGTAACGGACTCTCAACTAACTCCTAAAGACTCGGACTGAGCTGACTAATACGTGGATCAGTGGGTCGATCCTGCTTCAATGGTCAAGAAAGTGGGAAGAAGAGATCCCGGGAATCCCGGACAGTTAGTTAGTTTATTTGTTATATATTAAATCGAGGATTCGATCAATAGGAACACACACAACGCACTCTCTAGCTCAATTACCACTGCAAAAACATTGTATCACATAGTTTTGATCGATCAAACCTCCAACCCATTGTAACTCTTTATTTCGTTATCAATAAGATTGACTAGGTGGCAGGCTATTCGGCCGGCACCCGAGGCTTTTATCCAGGATTCCTAGAGGCAACTCGAAGGATTCTGGAGTTTTCCTCGCTAAATCATTGTGTCACCGATTAAACGTTAAGCACACTACCTCACATTCTAAGTTTGGGATACAGAATTCCTTTGTGAATTTTTGACCAAAACAGTTTGGCGCCCACCGTGGGGCAAGTGGTGCTTCGTCCTAAGAAAATTCCATTCATCATCCGCTCTGTTTGAACTCCAATCCCAAAAATGTCAAACCAACAGAAAGTTGTTTCGGCCTCTACATCGTCTTCCATTCCTCCTCTTCCTTCCGCTCCGGGAAGCCAGAAGAAAAATAATGACCGACTGAAGAGAGTGGACGAGCAGCCGAGAAAAACTGACTATCTTGTCTTCACAGGATCCCAGGTTCAATCTGTTGATCCCGTTATTACTAACAATAATTTGTTTGCTCTGATTAGACAGGTGAAAAGTCAAATGGTATCAACGAGAAAAGACCAATCAAACGGTGATGAAGGAGATTAAAGAGCTTAAGAAGTCTAAGAAACCTATGGAGGAACAAAGTCCTCTATTTCCCAGGCATCTCGACTTCAATGCTTCGGGATCCTCAGATCCGTCTCGCTACAATTACAAATCAGCACCAGGCTTCACTACAGCCCCTACAATGACTTCTCAGGCCGCTGGGTATGCAGGGAGTACTGCTGGATTCTCAGGAGCTGTCCCACCAGAATCCTCGAAGTCGCGCTACAAGGATCCTTGGATTTCGCAACCGTCGGGATCCTTAGCCACACCATCTCAAGGATATCCCCTTTTTTGCTGGGAATCTAAGCCAAAATCTCCAAGGATATCAATACTCTAACCCTTCTGTTTCTGCAGGAATCTTCAAGACCAGCTCCTCAGATGTGCATGATGGCGACTTCATCCCCATGCAAACGGCAGCCACTACAGATCCGAGCATCCCAACGAGCTATGGATATAATCCCAGGATCCCAGTCCAGAATCCTAGCCCAGGTAATGTGCCTAATTTAGTCCCTGTCATTTCTAACCAGGGTGCTCCTTGTGATGCAGGTATCCATCCAAGTATCGCCAGGGAGCTCCAGAAGTTGAAAGAGATGATATCGAGTGATCCAGGGATCCTGAAACCTATTCCTGAGGTTCCTCTGGAAAGCCACAAGATCTCTAGGTTTACTTGGCCAATTTCTCAAGTGGAGATCCCGAAATGCTTCCAAACTCCAAGCATGAAGCTTTACGATGGAACTACGGATCCTGAAGAACACGTGGCACATTATAGGGAGCGTATGGAGATCAATCCCATTCCGATAGAAATCAAAGAAGCCTGTCTATGCAAAGGCTTTGGTTCAACCTTAACGGGACCAGCCATGAAATGGCTACTGAGCATTCCTCCTAACACTATTACATCATTTTCTCATTTAGTTAACCTATTTAACAATCAATTTTCTTGCAGCAGAACCTTTGAGAAGCTCACAGGTGACCTGTACCGAATAGTTCAGAAGCTAGATGACCCGCTCAGGGAATACATTGCCAGATTCGGACGAGAATCTCTTGAGATTCCTAGACTGGATATGGCAGCAGCCGTAGAAGCCTTTAAAATGGGGCTCTCTAAAAATTCACGTTTTTATGACGATCTTGTCATGACTCCTTGCAGGAATCTTGACGAAGTACGCAGCAGAGCCTTGCGGTTTATCCGTCTGGAGGACGACAAAAAGATCCACCAAAGGCTGGACGTTCCTAAGTATAATCCTAATAGTAAAAAGGCAGAATCCCCTGGGAAGCCATATAGATCTCGTCCATACACAAAGCCAAAAAATCACAAAGTCAATGCTGTTGACCAGGATGATGATGATGAGGAGTATCCTAAGGTATCTGAATATTGTTTTTATGTTGACATTGGTTGCCTAATGTGTGCAATGTAGGATCTTGGTGAAAAGGCAAGATGGCCTAGAAAGAATGATAAACAGGGATCCTGGAAAGACAAGACCAAGTGGTGTGCCTTCCATGAAGATTTTGGCCACCTAACAGATGAATGTATAGCACTCCGAAAGGAAATTAGCTATCTACTCAGCAAGGGGCATCTTAAAGAATTGAAAGGCAGAAAGAAGATCAAGACTCAAGAAGCCGACAAGGTTCCTCATAGAGCAGCTTCTCCACCCCAGGATGCTCAAATAATCAACTTCATCTCAGGAGGCTCAGACATCTACGGCGCTTCGTATTCCTTAGCCAAGAAGCATGCTAAGGAATCCAAATCTGAACAGGGTGACAGACCTCTCCGGACGTCCACCCTAACTCAAGACAAACTCATATCCTTTGATGAGAGCGACCGCTCCCATGTTCAGGATCCTCATCATGATAGTCTTGTGGTTACTTTATATATTGCTAACCATTTTGTTCGCAGGATCCTGATTGATAATGGAAGCTCAGTAAACATAATCCATCTTGATGTGCTAAAAAAGATGGGGATCCCAGAAACTGAAAGAGTCGCAAGATCGTCAGTCCTGGTTGGCTTCAGCGGTGAAACTAAAAGCACCGTTGGGGATATCAGGTTGCCGGTATATGCAGAGGGGGTAAACTCTATGCAAAAATTTTGTGTTATAGATTCTCTCTCTTGTTGCAATATTATTCTTGGCAGGCCATGGATTCATGAGATGAAGGTAGTTCCTTCAACTTATCACCAGTGTATCAAGCTTCCTACACCTTGGGGATTTGTGAGGATTGAAAGTGACCAGCAGGAAGCCAAGAATTGTTATTCAACGTCGATGAAGAACACCACTAAGGTGACGAAGGGATAGCAATTACAGAAAAGGGCACTTGAAGTCCAGGAGGACAGGGAGCTTGATGTCAAAGAAGTGCCTCTAGACCCTGGGAATCCTGAAATTAAGGTGCTCGTAGGAACAAGCATCCCAGCGAATGTTGAGCAGGAATTACTCCAGCTTCTCCAAGCCAGGACTTCAACTTTCTCGTGGAAGCATGAAGACATGACAGGTATCCCTAAACATGTAATTACTCATAAACTTGGTTTAGATCCTTCTTTCAGGCCTATACAGCAAAAAAGGAGGAAGTTCGCTCCCGAGAAGAATATAATCATCTAGGAGGAAGTTGACAAGCTTCTCAAAACGAAGATGATTAGAGAAGTCAAATATCCTAGGTGGCTAGCGAACGTGGTGGTGGTCCAGAAGAAGAATTGAAAGTAGAGAGTTTGTGTTGATTACACAGACTTGAATAAGGCCTGTCCTAAGGATCCTTTTCCACTTTCCCATATTGATGCTATGGTGGATGCCACGGCTGGTCACGAGATGCTCACCTTTATGGATGCCTCAGCAGGATTCCAACAAATTCAGATGGAACCATGCGACCAGCAGCATACGGCATTTATGACTCCAACAGGTATATATTGTTACAATGCTATGCCCTTTGGTTTGAGAAATGCAGGTGCCACCTACCAGAGGCTCGTCAATATGATGTTCAAAGAGCAACTGGGGGACACGATGGAGGTCTACATAGATGACATGGTGGTGACATCCAAAAAAGCTGAAGATCATGTCAGGGATCTCGAAAATGCCTTCGATATCCTTGATCAATATAACATGAAGCTTAACCCCTCCAAATGCCACTTTGGGGTGCGAGCTGGAAAATTCTTAGGATAGATGGTTACCGAAAGAGGGATCGAAGCAAGTCCAGAGCTGATCAAAGCAATACTAAATTTGAAGTCCCCATCAAACGTAAAAGAGGTTCAACGGTTGACAGGAAGAATCGCAGCACTCAACAGGTTCATGTCAAGATCCTCAGAAAAATTTAAGGATTTCTATGATATCCTGAGGAAAAATAAAGAAATTCGAGTGGACTGAGAAGCATGAAGAAGCCCTGAAGTGCCTGAAAGACTACCTGTCAGCAGCCCCGCTGCTAATGAAACCAGAAGACGGGGAGCCACTATATTTATATCTCGCTGTTTCCGGAAGCTCAATCAGTGCAGTCCTGGTAAAAGACCATCAAGGTCAGCAGCATCCGGTATATTATTTCTCAGGAAGCCGGAAATGTCAGGAAGGATGGCTAAGTGGGCAGTCAAGCTGAGTGCCTACGACATCAAATATGAACCAAGAACAGCAATCAAGTCCCAAGCATTAGCTGACTTTGTGGCGGATTTTAGCAGTGACATTGAACCAGAAGTTGAGAAGGAAGTCCAGCAGCTTGAGAAGCTCAAGGAAGGCTGGATCCTCTATACTGACGACTCCTCAAATGTCAGAGGATCAGGGCTGGGAATCCTGCTAAAATAGCCACAGGGGGACACAATACCTCTATCCATATCATTATCTGATAGCTGGGTACGAACCCCAGGTTCGGCTAGTCCGAACTCCAGGTTCGGACCAGGTTCGGCCAAGTATGATTTGGCTTGAACTTGAACTTTATTTGATACTTCACACGACGCACATATCAGGTATCAACAAACTCCCCCTCGTCGTGTGCAGTATCTCTTCAACATCATCTAATTTGTATCTTCAACCAAGCTCCCCCTCAAGTGTAGAATCCATTCGTCCAATGAAATGAATCTTCAAACAAACTCCTGCTCAACTCGATCGTAGCTTGATCTTGAATACTTGATGACATTTTAGTGTATCTCTGGTCTTTCATCAACATCTTCAGAAGGCTTGAAGTTGTGATAACTTGCACATAGCAACCTGCTCAAACATTTAAATAAACTTGGCGGAAAACGTCTCTTTGAGACTCCAAGATATGATTTTGAAAAATGATTTGTATCACGTGTTGATCAGATCGAAAATAAAGCAGAAACAAAATCTTTTTGATTTTTCAAAGTTTATGCTAAAACACACCGAAAATCTTTTTGGGATTATCTTGATATGAAATGAACTTGCAATACAGAATCAAACACTATTTTTGGTATGAGAAAGATCACTATATGGGATCATATTGAACATAACTCACTGAACTGCCCTTCAATTTCAATTAATCGAAGCACATAAGTCATGCTGATTGCTGGTATAATTTGTCCAATTTAAACACAGGCAGAATCATACTCATAGCATTTGGATATGTTAAGATATTGATTAGATTTGCTTTGACCAGTGTATCCCACACTATCAGACATAATCAGACATTTTCTGTTTTTCTTTCTTTTTCCTTTTGTGTGACAGCATTTGTGATTTTTCACAACGCATAATATTTTCATGATATCGTCAACTGTGTTCCATGCAAAAAGAAATAAGAATGTTAAATCGTCTACCTTAAGGTCGATCTTTCGATATGCAGATAAGGCCTCGGATTTAACAAAATAAGAAAATAAAACAAGTTGAAATTGTATAACCCAACAACAATCAGGTCGGTACTCCCGTACACGCAGAGAAAGTCCGATGAGTTATACGAAACACCAAAGAAAATAAAGCAGAACGCCAAACGAATAACAATCAGGTCGATCTTTCGATACGCAGAGAAAGTCCGATCGTTTGACAAAATAAAGAAAATCAAACAAGTTGAAATCTTTGCAAAATGAACACATGTATACACAGTGACTTCTCATTTTAAATTTCATACTTATTTTTCTTTTTGTGTCATGAAATATGCATCAAGATGTTATCCACATGGTCAAGCATTAGTATTTATTGTATATCACATCTGAATACTTTATAATTTACCGAGCCTACCAAGCATATCAAACAATGATCTTATGGCTCTTTCATCTACTCCATCCATGAGTCAGATACGTAAGCCAATGTATACATCATTTCCCAATGATCAATTTCTCACAATTTTATATTTTGCATGCATTCACCTTCCTTCATTATATATTTGGCATGTATTCACCTTCTCCCCATAACATGCATTTTCTCAATTACTCCCCCTTACTTACAATTCTCCCCCTTAAAATGAAAACTCTATTTTTGGATTTTCATTTTACACAAAACAAAACTCTATTTTTGGGTTTTGTGAAAAATTTGTAAGAAAAGAAAAGCGATCAATCAAAACACGGATAGTTGCAGATTTTAGAACTTCAGAAATTTTGCAGATTAGAAAGATTTATCATGAAATTTAAATTAAGCAGAATACTCCTCCATCAACAACTTTGCAATTTTCGATAGGTCTTCTAGAAGTACCTGGACACTGGTCAAACTAATTAGTCCAAAAATGACCCGAAGCGAATTGCTTCTGGTCGACCAGTGTCCTTGTTTTGCTTAGAAACCACCTTAGGTTTCCATTGGTGTTGTTTTGGTAATTCAACTTTTGATGAAACAATCATAGGTGACTGTGATGATGAACCTACATTTTGAGTTTTTTGAAACATTGGAATAAAACGTTTTTGTTTATGAAAGAATGTAGGCTCAACTTCATCAAAAACTCAGCCTTGTTCATCAAAGAACTTTGTGTTGACAGATTTACCAAAAACTGATTTCTTGTGAAATCTTTGGGGTGAATCAGCAGGTAGTGGACAATCTTTTGCCATATGCCCTGTTCGGTGGCAAATATAACAAATTCGTTTCGTTTTGTCCCACCTTTGATATACCTGCGAAGAACACACATGAATATCTCGAACATGATCAGGATGAAAATCATATACCTGATGCCTGTGATCATATACCCATTTGGATGTAGGGCTTCGAGATTGCGAACTTTCAGAAGAAATTTGAGTTTTCACAAAAACTTCAGAAATCTTCCGAGCATCAACACAATGAAGAGGAAACACTTTGTCCGAGAAAAGCTGATCAGAACCTTTGAGCTTGTAGAATCTCTCAGGTAGAACTTTATCTGCTTTGAACACTTCCTTCTTCACTTGCTTCATCTTAAGTTTCCTCAAGTTTTGTGGTGCAGATGCTGAAACCTCCTCAGTTTTATCTTTCTTCTCATGAAAACCCAAACCAACTTTCTTTCCAGAAATCTTCTCCTCAGATGTAAAATGCCCATGCTTTGCCAAACGAGAAAATTCAGCTTTGACTTCAGTCACATTCTTTTGATCGTAGAAAATTTTCTCATTAAACTCCATCTTGTCACTTGAAGTCGCTGATTTCTCATTGTCAGCAGACGATGAACCAGAAACAAATTTTGGTGCTGGAGGAAACTCAGATTTCTTTTCCTTCTTCTTTGTATTCTTCTTGTTCTTCTTTTCATTCACGACCTTTTCTTCCTTATCAGTAGATGATGAAAATTTTGAATAATCAAACTCATCAACTTGTTCCTTCACGTCTTTGAAGGCTTCCTTGATCTGAGCAGGAGGTGAAGCTGTTTTATCAAACATCTTTTCAAAATTCTCATCCTTTGTAAGAAAACTTGTAAACACTTGAGAATTAGAAACATTGTTCAGCAGGCGATTTGCATCGATGACTTGAATTTTGAGATCAGAAATTTTCTGTTGAGCATCAGCTAACTCCTTCTCAGTAGCAATTAAACGCTTTGCAACTTT
Source organism: Deinandra increscens subsp. villosa (assembly GCA_039602395.1). Classification (NCBI taxonomy): domain Eukaryota; kingdom Viridiplantae; phylum Streptophyta; class Magnoliopsida; order Asterales; family Asteraceae; genus Deinandra; species Deinandra increscens. The sequence goes on along the minus strand of JBCNJP010000012.1, from coordinate 19,944,365 downwards.
ATGAGTATCATATTTTTGCATCCGAAGATTGTCAAGTCCTTCATGTAACTCCTTCCTCAATTTATCCTCGTTGCGTTTTTGAATTTCCAAATTGGCCTTTTGAACTTTATTAACACTAATCAACTCTCGCTTCCCATCCAATAATTTTTCCATGTCAACTTGATATGCTTCAATCTTAGCATCAGATTCTTCCGCATTCTTTGTAAGCAAATCAAGTTTAATTTTGGATTTGTCAAACAAATTATGAAAATCAGTAGCAGTATCCTCTGCTTCATCCTTCCATTTCTTGACTTCTTTCACCAACTCATCCCTTTCTTCACATATCTTAGCTTTTACAGCGTCAATATCCCTTTTATCTTGTCTGAAATTTATAAAACTCCATTCAACAATTTGATCTCTTTAAGCAGACATTCATTCCTCAAGACCAACTCCTTTTCATGTTCTTTAGAAGTCTCCAACTCTAAATTAACCAAAGTAACTTCAGAAAATTTTTGAATTTTGCTCAACAAGGAAGCATTTTCTTTCATTAAGCTTTCCAAATTCTCAGCAGATTCATAGGAACTTGGATTTGAACTAGTATCAGAACTAGTGTCTGAACAAAAATCCTCTTGTTAATCATGAGTAACTATCAAGGCAGATGAATCATACCCAAACTGTTGACCCCAATCATAAACACCATCATGTTGAGCTGTCAAAGCTGTTGTCTTGCTTATGTTACTAGTAGATGGTTGAGTAAAACCAGGCTTGGGTGATTGAGTAAAACCAGGCTTGCTTGCATGTGCCTGTTGACAGTCTTTGGCAAAATGTCCAAGCTGCGAACATTTATAACATTTTAACTTTGACTTGTCAAAACCTAATTTATCATCAGAAAGATTTCTTCCATGTTTCTTGAAGAACCTCTTCGATCTTTGACATAACATAGCATATTGCCAAGATATATCCAATTTAGTTAGTTGACCATCATTAAGTGCATCAAGATCATCGCTGGTTAACTTTGCATCAACAACATTCTTGATAATTAAACCAAAAGATGATGAAATCAATGCAGAAATCATTTTAGCACAATCATCTGTTGATTCAGCAGAAAAAGCATTCTGACTTGAACAATTTGGAATTGTAAAGCTACAACCCCGTGAAGACTTGTTATCAGTATTTTCAGAAATTCTAGTCAAGAAAGTTGTACTTGGTGTAGAACTCAGGCTTGGTTTAGCTTTAGCATTCATGCTTGCCGTATTCTCACCATGATACAATCCAGGATTTTGCAAAGTAGCAGTAGCCTTGTTTGAAGTCATCATTTCCATCTCTCTAGCATGAAGTTTTCCGGTTAATTCATGAAATGATAATGCAGGATAATCTTTGTCATGAGTAAGCAACAAGACATAATTTTCCCACTTTTCTGGTAATGCTTCCATTAATTTTTCTTTCAATTCCTCCTCGGTCTTTTCAATGTTCACCACCTTCATTTCACTAATCAGATGTGAAAATCTGGATACAAGTGCAGGAATAGTGTCTTTATCATAATGTTGAAAATTCTCAAATTCTTTGTTCAGCACTTTTCTTCTACTCTTCTTGTATTGTTCATTTCCTTAACATCTAGCAGACAATGCATCCCATAATTGTTTTGACTTTTTGCAAGTACTAAACTGATGCAACAACTCAATGGGCAGAGCCATTGTTAGATAACCATAGGCTTTTTCGTCAAGCTCATAAAGTTTTCTTTCATCACCATCAAAATCTTGAATTCTTTTAAAATCTCCATCTGCTTGTGGATGCATGTAAAGTTTGCGAATCGGAATCCATAAATCCACATTATTTGTGCTGATGTAGACTGAAAAACGTTATTTCCAATTGTGATAATCTTCCAACTTCAACAATTTAGGAACTTTCTGACTTGTTCCAATTTCGTTATCAAAATTTAGCATAGTCTGCATCGTGCTCTGCATTGCGGCAAAAGCTTGAAATGCCAACATCGTTTGAAAAGATTGAATTCTGGTGGCCGAACTCTCTTCGAACTTATATCTGAGCTCCGAACTTCGTTCGAACCTAAATCAAACAGTCCGAACTTTATCTGAACTTCAGAACACCGAACTCTGTCCGAACAGACCTCCGAACTCTCTCCAAACGAGCTCCGAACCTCAAAACACTCCGAACTCTCACCGAACTAGCACCAAACCCCGAACCTTGACCAAACACTGACCGACCTCTCACTGAGCTTGGTCCGAACACCAAGTTCGGAGCAGTTACTCCGAACCTGACCAGTAAGGTCCGAACTTCGACATACTTTAGCAAAAATGCGCGAAAATGAACTGATTTTGACGAAACTCGATACTGTGAGTCAGAAAAAAACCGATAGAAAATGATTTGGAAGCAGATTTGACACCAAACACTCGATAGAATTGATGAAAAACACAAATACAAACTCGAGAATCACGAAAAACGCTTCAAAAATCCAAAAATAGCAACCACAGATCAGTAGAGTGAACCAGAAAGCTCTGATACCACTTGAAAAATGCGTGAACAACGGATCGTCTACTCGATCTAGCTAATCGGACATTGAAACGTAATTAACCGATTGATTTATTGATCAACGAAGAACAATTACAATCAGTAAACACTCAGAAACAGACTCAGAGAAACACACTCAGAAACATACATTTAACATAAATCTCACACGCTCAGAACTCACTATTACAGAGACCAAACAACTATTTATACCCAGCTGGCCGATCCCTGTCCGAACCCCAGGTTCGGCCAGTCCGAACTCCAGGTTCGGACCAGGTTCGGCCAAGTATGATTTGGCTTGAACTTGAACTTTATTTGATACTTCACACGACGCACATATCAGGTATCAACACAAGATTCCAATAACTCACATCCTGACGCCAGCGATAGCTCAACAGGAAGCTCAGGCCGTTAACAATAACGCAGGTGCAGATGTTGAGAATCCTGAAGATGCTCAGGAATCCTGGACTTACCCGATCAGGAAGTATCTCAAAGATGGGGAGATTCCTAAGGGCGAAAACCCCAGAGCTTTTCGCACAAAGGTAGTACCCTATACCATTATTAATAATATCCTATATAGAAGATCTCTTGCAGGTGTCTACCTAAGGTGCCTAGAAAAGTCAGAAACTCTTGAGGTGCTTGAAGACATCCACAGTGGAGATTGTGGGAACCATACCGGGGGCAGGGCACTGTTCTCTAAAGTTCTCAGATTTGGATATTATTGGCCAACTATGAAGAAGGATGCCGCGAGCTACTCACAAAAATACGATGCTTTTCAAAGGCATTGCAATATACTCCACCAACCCGCTAAGCATATGCATCCTATAGTATCCCCATGGCCATTCATGAAGTGGGGCATGGACATTGTAGGTAAGCTGCCAAAAGCTCCTGGAGGAAAGGTATTTATGCTTGCCATGACGGATTACTTCTCCAAGTGGATTGAAGCGGAAGCCTATGTTCAAGTGAGAGAGAAAGAAGTGATATCCTTCATCAAAAGGAACATCCTCACCAGATTTGGGATTCTGGCAGAAATCATACGCGACAATGGCTCCCAGTTTATAGGCAAGAGAACTACAAGCTTTTGTGAAAGCTGGGGCATGAAGATGATCACTTCAACACCTGTCCATCCCCAAGCTAATGGGCAGGCAGGATCCAGCAATAAAATTATCATCAATAACCTCGAGAAGAAGCTGGGCTCCAAGAAAGGGAAATGGGCTAAGGAGCTGCCATTTGTCCTTTGGGCAGATAGAACCACACCTAAGAATGCTACTGGCCAAACGCCATTCTCATTAGTGTTTGGAGCAGGAGCTGTGATCCCTACAGAGATGGTACTCCCAACAGCCAGAGTCAACTGCCAGGATCCTGAAACTAACAGCCAGAATCTCCTTCAGGATCTCGAAATGGTTGAGGAACTCAGAGATATGGCCAGAATCCGGATGGCATCTTATCAATAGCGGATAGCAAAATCCTAAAACTAGAATACCAGGCTAAGAAGATTCCAAGTAGGTGACTTGGTCTTAAGGAAGGATTTTCAGAATACTACCAATCCTGCTGATGGGAAGTTAGCACCCAAGTGGGAAGGCCCTTACCTCATAGATTCTGAAGAAGGAAAGGCAGCATACCGTTTGGTAAATATGGAAGGAGAACCTCTGCCAAGAGCTTGGAATGCCATCCACCTTAAAGCATATTTTATGTGAGAATCTCATTGAGAAACTCAGGCAGAATCCCAAAGGCCCTCACTGTCTAAATATTGCAAGGTACGTATACTAATCCTATTTCAGTTTATTCTTATTATTTTTATGACGCAATACTGACTTAAGCATCGGAGTGGTGTTAGCTATGCTAGCACCCACCCCTCACCAAGTGTTGAGTGTTTTGCAGATATTGAGAATCCTAGAGTATTTTGGGTATATCCCCAGTTAGAGGTTGGCCACCTCTCCTACGTTTAAGGTATCCCGCATACCTTCCAAGGTTTGAGAGGCTGACTCCTCTCCTAAGTTTGGGTAATCGCCAGTAGCGCACGACCCTCGCCAGGAGCGCACATTGTCCACCAGTATGCTCAAGGTGGCCGGACCAGTCCACTCCAGGGGTGGCTGAGAATCTTGTCATTGGAGGTTGCTGGGAGGATTCTCAAGGTTTATAACACTAACGTGTTATCTGAGGTTTTGGCATTTACATGTCACATACGTTGGCTTAGTCCCAAGTTTACCGGGCTTGTCCCCAGAATCGCTTGGGATTGTCCCCAGAATTGGCTTAGTCCCAAGAATCCCGGGTGTAACCCCGGTATGTTATTAATTCTGCGTAGAAAGTGTTCTTGGTTGTTAGCCGGAATCTTTCTAATTTGAGTTTTACAGGTTTCTAAAAGCAGGATGCCAAAAAAACCTCTACTAACCCATTCGGTCAGGATTCCAGTTAGAATCCTGAAGTAAGGTGCTCAGAAGGTTGTTAGACTCGACGTAAGCAGGATTCTCGTAAGAATCCCGAGGCAAGTACGCAAAGACCTATAAGGTAACTTGTTAAGAATCCTGCGAAGATCCCTAATAAGATTCTCAATTATACAAAGGATGTTGCCTAAGTTAAACCTGACAGGTTAGGGTGTTATTATGGTTATTTCATTTAACTTGTTTGACCTTGGCCGTATAAAGATTTCTAATTTTGCTTTAGAGTTAGATGATTTATTCAACTCGTTTAAAACTTATAAAATTTTCTTTGAATAGCTATTTGAGACAAATTTCTATAAGGCGCAAATAAAATATAAAACACATTTGAAATAAACAAAATGTGATAATATTATTAACATACTAAAGCTGGATTTGAGCTTCCCGAAGCTTCGTCCTGAAAACTTCAGGATCCCTCCACTCGGCATACCCATAGGTCAAAAGTCCGTTAGGATTCCTGGCTTCGTCTTGCAAATTGCAAGATCCCTCCACCAGGATCCCCAACCATTGTCTGTTGTTACTTATTCAGTATTGTTTCAGGGAACGACAAAGAAAGAGAAATTGTTTACAAACATCACCATTCAAAACTAAAAAATTGGGCTCAGACCGTTGCAATGTCCTCATCGCCCCTTGGCTTCTCGGAAGTCTCCTTCTTCCCATCATCAGCCTCCTCCTCAACCTTTTCCTCCACCTTCTCCTCAAGCTTATCCTCACCATGCACAACCAGATCACCACCAGCAACCTTGAGCTCGGGAGCCTTCTCCTTGCTGGCCGGCTTCTCAACAACCTTCTCCAGCTTCTCCAGGGAGAGCTTCCAGGCATCCACCGTCCATGTGGAACAAGTGAACCCCTCAGCCCCGGCTTCCGCAGCCATCTTCAGCATCGCCTGAAGCACACTGCGGGCAGCCGACTGCTTGCCAATGGTAGACTCCTTCAATAAAGCGGCCTCGTACTTGAGACGCTGCTCATCCATTTTGTGCTCATAATGGCGAGTCTTGCCTTCGGCTATCTCCCCTTGGATACGGATGGTATCCCTAGCCTCATCCAGCTTCCTTTGGACCTCAGCAAGCTTGGTTTCCGCGTCCATGCAATAAGTGCTCAGCTGCTCGAGACACTACGAAAAGAAGCAAAGATTAGGAATCTCAACCGGATGCCGCGCATTACCAACGCTTGGGAATCCTAAGGTACAACTTACCATTTTTGTCATTGTGTGCAAGCTTAGGAGCTTGTTGCTGGTCTCAACAGGGCTCAGTCCCTCAAAGTTCTCTAGGTAAACGACGCCCTCGGAGGTCTTCCTCTTCTTGCTGGAGGATGAAGCCTTAGGTCTGCTGGTGGGTGGCCGGACGCTGGTTACAGGCTCAGCCTTCTCATCTTTTACCACCAGGAAGGAGGTCAAGTCGTCAAGGGAGAATCCGGAACCTGATCATAAAAAAAAGGGTTTGTTAATTTCGGGATGCTCATAATCAGAAACAAAGCGGAGCATCAAGAATTTTAATACTTACCAGACATGTCGGCTTGGGTATGGTCGACGGAGTAGCTGTGCTCGCTGGCTGCGCTCTCAATAGCGAATGTTCTCTCAGCGATTGGGATCTTTAGGAAGGACGTGAGCTTCTCAACGGAATCCTTACCAACACTGACCAGCTTCTCGAACTTGGGAGCTGTGAGAAATAAAAACAAAAGGCGAATTAGTAACCATTGGAAATCTTAATTAATTTGTGTGGGTCGGCATCCTACCCTTCAAAACCCACTTCATCAGTAACTCATTGCCACCAGGAATTGATCCGCGCTTCACGAAGAAAAACTTCTTCTTCCAGTTGTGGTCATTGTGAGACGCACGAGGAATCAGTTGGGTGTTAGAGGATCGAGCTTGGAGGACAAACCGACTGCAGCCATGGGTTCTCAGGTTGTAGGCAGAACAGACCTCGGGGATTCCCATGTCTAGGTCCTTGGAGTTGTTCAGATTATCAAGAGAGAAGAGAATGCACCACACCATGGGCATTGTTTGGGAGTAGGAAAGGCCAGTGACCTCAAAAAACTTGTTCACAATGTCGGGGAAAGGGTATGACATGCCAAGAAGAAAAGGGTAGTAAAGAAAAAAGACCCAAGTAGAAGAAACAAAATCGGCCTTCAAGCGCGAATCGAAGTTCCGAATGACCATCGACCTCAGAATCAGAGCGGAATCCTTCAATGATCGGATTTCCTGGTCATTGAAGTCGCGGGTTTCCTCGTCGCAGGAGGGGAGAATCCCTTGATCGATAAAGTGATCGATGCTGGGAGAAGCGGAGGAGGAAGCAGATCGAGTACCCTTTTTCGCCATTACAGAATTGAAAGAGAGAAGGGAAATCGAAACTGACCTGGTTATGGCGAAGAAGCTCGAAGGGTTTTCGTTTGAAGGAGGTGAAGAACTTATGGTTTGGGTAACTAGTACTTAAAGAGAGTTATGATAGCGATCGAATCAAATGGGAAGCCGTGGATTACGTCCAATCATAACTGAATTTACCGTTTCGACGCTGTTAAAAAGAGGGTTTTGTGAATCTCGCCAGCTGTAAATCTTATCCACAGCTACCGAGATTCAGGGGCAATTGTTAGGGGTTGATTTTCAGGACGCTCAACAAGAAGCTCAAGAAGTTCAGGAATCCGAAGACAATTTGGGAATCCTAACAGGTCAGGTATCCTGATTTTGCGATAATTTCCTAACCTCTATTTGCCTCGTGCTTAATTGTTTGCAAGTGGTAACAGACTCTCAACTAATTCCTAAAGACTCGGACTAATCTGACTATTACGTGGATCAGTGGGTCGATCCTGCTTCAACGGTCAAGAAAGTGGGAAGAAGAGATCCCGGGAATACCGGACAGTTAGTTAGTTTGTTTGTTATATATTAATCGAGGATTCGATCAGTAGGAACACACACGACGCACTCTCTAGCTTACTTATCACTGCAACAACATTGTATCACCTAGTTCTGATCGATCAAACCTCCAACCCATTGTAATATCTCATTTTGTTATCAATAAAAGTGCTAGGCAGCAGGCTCTTCCAGCCGGCTCCCGAGGTTTTTTGCCAGGATTCCTAGAGGAAACTCAAAGGATTCTGGATTTTCCCTCATTATATCCTCGTGTTCAACTTTACATTCTCAAACATATTGACAAGCACACTACCTCACATTCTAAGTTTGGAATACGAAGTTCCTTTGTGAATTTTTGACCAAAACAATAAGGTAAGGGCCTTCCCACTTGGGTGCTAACTTCCCATCAGCAGGGTTGGTAGTGTTTTGGTCAAAAACTGCCTAAGCAATTAGTTGATCAAACTTTGTAAGTGAGGTAGTGTGTTTGATGAAGTTAGCAAGAAAAATGCAAGTTTGGATGTTGACACGAGGATGTAACGAGGGAAAAATCCAGGAATCCTTGAGTATCCTCAAGGAGCCTAGCAAAAAAACCTCGGGAGCCGGCTTAAAGTGCCTGCTTCCTCAAACTTTTATATGATCGAATTGTGTTCAAGTACAAATGAAATGAGCTCGAATTCTAAGTGTTACAGAGAGTTCTGATCGTAAAAAGGTGTGTGTGTGCAAGCCTAGAGCTCGGTTTAAATAAAGATTACATTCCAACAACCTATCCTAAAAACTAGCAACTAAATCCACGTCTTCCACATAGCCGTTGAGGTCTACCTAGCCCACGTTTATCTTAGCTGACCGGGTCTTTAGGACACGTGACTAATACTGGAGTCAACCTGCGAACAAAAAAAAAGGAAAAGACAATCGTTAGTAAATAAATGTAAATCAGGATCCTTACAGTGAAGTGTTTGCGAGCTGCTCCGAGTATACTGAAATCCAGTACCAACAATTGCCCCCAAATTTTTGACAGTTGGCGCATGCAAGCCAGCTGGCAAAAATTTGAAATATTCGTACACTTATCCAAAGTATAATGATGATGAAGCAGAAATTTAATCCGCTCAACTCCCAAGCAAGATTTTTGCTCAATTTTATTTTTATAAACTCTTCTTTGGCCACATTATTTTGCACAGCTTTTTCCTTTGGCGAAACCCTAGAGCATCTCCCATCTTCCACAGGTTAGTATTCACTCTTTCTTTTCTTCTTCGTCTTTTCCGATCATGGGAAAGAAACTGCTGCGATCTTCGGCCACTGTCTCCGACAAAGTGGCCAACGACTTCACCGACCAGGGTCTCCTTCCGGCGATGGAGGAGGAAACCTGCAACTTTGATGATCGAAAGATCACAATGTTGTAGCGATCTTCGAGCTTCCCCGCCGAAGCTGAATTCCGTCCATTCGACCCCTCCTTGAAAGCTGACCATATCTCCGATGAGTGGGTTTGTTTCCTTTACTACCCCTTTTTGCTTGGTATGACGTTCCCTTTCCCGGATTTGGTCACTGAGCTCTTCTCGATCACCAACCTTGCCTATTCCCAAGTAATGCCCATGGTGTGGCGAATCCTTCTTTCTCTCCATTATTTGAACCAGACCCGCAATTTGAACATTGGGGTTGCTGAGATCTGCAAGGTATACCGGTTGGCCACACATTGCAACAGTAGATTTGTCTTGAAAATCAGAACCGGAGAAGCCCAGATGATTCCTAGGGTTTCTCACAATGACCACGACTGGAAGCGTTAATTCTTCTTTGTCAAAAGGAGTAGCCTTGTCGGTTGCGAAAACCTTCCTACCCAATGGGTTTTCAAGGGTAGGAAGAGTTTTTTCAATATTCTAATTCCATATACTCAAGGATCTCTACAGCATCCCGGTGGCAGAAAGAAGCTCAAGGATCTCTACAGCATCCCGGTGGCAGAAAGAAGCTGTCAACCCGAAGACGTCTCAAGTGCTAGAAGCATCTCCCAGCAACCTCTCAGCCCCTCAAGAACCATGTCTACAGGTACTTGCAGGAACTTGTTCTCTTTTTGTTTCAAATTATACCTTGTTATT
>JBCNJP010000012.1:19822404-19933996 GCA_039602395.1 Deinandra increscens subsp. villosa | reverse complement strand
GAAATTCCTTTGTGATTTTTTGACCAAAACAGTCTCATTTTACACACTCTCGATCACTTATACTCACACTACCACTTAGCGAGCAAGCCGCAAACACTTATATTCGAATTGTTTTACGTGGAAATAAACGGGCAACGTGTGTTATCGTTGCCGAGGGGTTTTTTATGCTGGCGGCCTTTGGAGACATCTAAGGGTTAAGGGCTTTTCCCCCTTACAAATCTCGGTGTTCTTAGTAGCATCCAGGGAAGTTACTATTTGTGTTTCCATTTAGCCTATACAAACCTCGAATTTTGACAAGTAAATTTTATTTTATAATTTGAACATCCAGGGCACCTTACTTGACAAACGAATTTGGTTACTGAATTTAGCTTTACAATTTTTAGCCAAAACAATTTGGTGCCCACCGTGGGGTAATCGGTGTCAATATTTTCCAAACTCTTGTTAGATTTATTGTTAACTTGATTTTTACAAAAATCTATTAAAAAATGGCAACACAACCAAGTACCTCGAATGCGACTACCCCCTGCGAGCACTTCTACCACAACCAGCACTATCCTTCCTCCCCCACCACCACGGGTCACCACATCAACAACCACTATCATGAACCACAACACTAGCAGGGCTACCAATCAGGGTGTCACAAGATCAGGACATGGTGGAGAGATCCCACCCAGTAATGGTCTCTAACGATGAACTCCTTACCATGTTCACAAAGGTACAACAGTACATGGAGCAACAACAGAAAGTGAATCAGGATATGTTTGGAGAGGTAGCCAGGTTGAGGTCAGAAATGAACAGGGTGGATCATACACCCGTGTCTCATGTCCAGGCCAGAAGGCCTACAATACAACAGTCTTGGGAATGGATCTAGTCTAGCAGATGACATTCAAATCGTAGATACAAGGCCTGCATTTGCTACTGCTTACACTACCTTGGCTAACAGACCCATGATGTCTACATTCAGGGAATCTGCCGCGAATCCTAGGGGCACCACTACCCAGGATGCTGGTAACATCCTTGGGACCCCTAATTTTAATGCTCATACTAATGAATTTATGTAGGACGCAGGTCTAAGCCCAACAGTGGCAAGGGAACTCAAAAAATTGAAAGAGATGATCTCGAGTGTTCCTGGAGTGGTCCAACCTATCCCTGAAGTAGCACCATCGAGTCACCGACTTTCAAGGTTTGCTTCCCCAATATGTGACGTGGAAATACCCAAGAGGTTCCAGACTCCCATTATGAAACTGTACGATGGCACAACCGATCCGGAGGAACACGTGGCTCAGTATATGGAGAGAATGGAGGTGATGTACATGCCCCTTGATATCAAGGAGGCATGCCTATGTAAAGGTTTCAGGTCAACACTCACAGGCTCAGCCTTGAAATGGTTGCTGAGTATTCCACCATTTTCTATCACATCGTTTTCTCATTTAATTAACTTATTCAATAACCAGTTCTCTTGTAGTCGCAGTTTTGAAAAACTGACGAGTGATCTTTACAGGGTTACCCAGAATACTAACGAATCTCTCAGGTATATGTAAACAGGTTTGGCAAAGAGGCCTTGGATATCCCCAGCATGGACATGGCTACCGTTGTCCAGGCATTCAAGATGGGTCTCAAGAAGGATTCGCCCTTCTATCAAGATCGTGTAATGAACCCCTGTCACAGACTTGATGAAGTAAGGCATAGAGCCCTACGATTCATCAGGCTTGAAGAGGACAGGAAAATACAGGAAAGAGTGGACGTTGCCCCAGGATACGGTTCTTCTAACAGGACATCCGAACCAGCGCATCCAAGCTCCAAGAGGCCTAAACCCTATTCCAAACCCGATAATCCAAGGGTTAACAAGGACGATCAGGGTGAAGACGAGGATGATGAAGAGTATCCTACTTTTAATGAATTCTGTTTTGCTACAGATTTTGCAGGTGTGATTAATGCTATGCAGGACCTGGGGGACAAAGCGAGGTGGCCCAGAAAGACAGATAAACAGGCATCCAGGAAGGATAGATCCAAATGGTGTGCGTACCATGAAGACTTTGGCCACATGACCGAGGATTGCATAGCCATGCGTAAAGATATCAGTTACCTGTTGAGCAAAGGTTTCTTGAAAGAGCTCGTGGGGAGAAAGAAAGACAAATCCAAGGGCTTGACCAGCCTGCAAAATCCAGGGGTGCTGACCAAACCCAGGATGCAGCCAGATCACGCGGACATCCTGAGCGGGTAGCGTCCCCTTCCCCGGATGCAAAGGTAATTTATTTTATTTCTGGTGGGTCTGATATATGTGGTACTTCTTATTCTGCAGCTAAAAGGCACGCAAGAGAGACCAAGTCAGATGTACCCAGGAAGTCAGTCAAAGCCTCAGTACAAGCATATCTGAAAGATGTTACCTTCGGTGAAGATGACAGGTGCAACGTCATGGACCCTAATCATGATGGGCTCGTGAATTTCGCTCTACATAACCAATCACTTCGTGAAAAGGATCCTGATTGACGGGGGCAGTTCTGTGAACATTATTGAACTAGAAACATTGACAAAGATGGGGATACCCCAGGATGAAGTCATTACCAAATCCACGGTCCTTGTAGGTTTCAGTGGCGAAACCAAGAACACCCTAGGAGATGTGAAACTTCTGGTTTATGTTGAGGGGGTAAACTCGATGCAATGCTTTTGTGTCATGGATGCTCCGTCCGGATATAACATCATCCTAGGCAGACCCTGGATTCATGACATGAAGGATGTCTCCTCGATCTATCATCAGTGTGTCAAACTGCCAACACCCTGGGAGTGATCACCATCCACAGTGACCAACAGGAGGCGAAAGGCTGCTACACTTCATCTATGAAGATTTCAGCAAAATCCCGTCAAGGATAGCAATTAAAGAAGAAGGCCAGGGACATCCTAGAGGCAAGGGAGCAGGATGTCAAACAAGTGGTCCTAGATCCCTTGCATCCTGGGAAAAAGTGTCAATCGGCACTAACATCCCTGGCCCCATTGAAAAAGAGTTGGTAGAATTCCTCAGATCCAGAATGTCAACATTTGCATGGAATACCGAAGACATGACAGGTATATCCAAAGATGTTATAACCCATAAACTTGGTATTGATCCCTCTTACAGGCCCGTGCACCAAAAGAGAAGAAATTATGCTCCTGAGAAGTATGTGATAATCCAAGAGGAGGTGGACCGTATATTGAAGAACAAGATGATCAGGGAAGTTAAGTTCCTGAGATGGTTGGCCAACGTGGTAGTAGTGGAAAAGAAAAATGGCAAATGGAGGGTCTGTGTGGATTATACAGACCCGAACTGTGCATGTCCTAAAGACCCTTTTCCCTTGCCACACATTGACTCCATGGTAGATGCAACAACATGTCATGAAGTGTTAACATTCATGAATGCTACCTCAAGATTTCTACAGATTCAGATGGAGTCGAGCGATCAGGAGGATACAACATTCATTATACCCACAGTTATTTACTACTATATTGTTATGCCCTTTGGATTGAAAAGTGCAGGGGCAACCTATCAAATATTGGTGAATATGATGTTCAAAGAAAAGCTAGGAGAAACTATGGAGGTATACATAGACGATATTGTGGTAAAGTCCCTGAATGTCAGCACTCATGTCCAAGATGTTAAAGAATCTTTTGACATTTTGGACAAGTACAATATGAAGCTGAATCTAGAGAAATGTCATTTTGGAGTGGGTGCTCGCAAATTCCTGGGTTACATGGTGACTAAAAGAGGAATCAAAGCCAGGCCAGAACAGATTCGTCCAATCATGAACCTCAAGTCACCCGAGTCAACCAAGGATGTACAAAGGCTGACAGGCCGCGGTTGCAGCCTTGAACATGTTTATTTCCAAATCCTCAGAGAAATGTCGAGATTTCTATGACATCCAGAGGAAGAATAAGAAATTTGAATGGATGTCCCAGCATGAGCAAGCATTCCTAGATCTGAAGACATATCTATCTTCTGCACCCCTCCTGATGAAACCGAATCCAGGGGAGCCTTTAGCATGGTACCTTGCAGTTTCAAGAAACACTGTAAGTGCAGTCCTAACCAAGGATGTAGAAGGTCAACAACACCCAGTATATTACGTAAGTAAGAGTCTTCTTGACGTAGAATCCAGGTATTCACATTTGGAAAAACTTATACTAGCCATAAGTATGGCTTCTACTAAACTTAGACACTATTTTGAGACTCATACTATACATAGGAAAACTAATTACCCTATAAAGTCTGTTTTGAGAAAACATGAGATGTCAGGGAGGATGGCAAAATGGTCTCTGAAGCTGAGTGCTTACAACCTGATTTATGAAGCAAGAACAATTATAAAATCACAAACTTTAACAGACTTTGTGGCTGATTTCAGTAGTGACATCCAGAGTGAAGCAGATCAAGAATTCCAGACCTTGCAGGAAGAAGAATTCTTAGGATGTTGGACCTTAATTACGGATGGGGCATCCAACTTCAGGGGGACAGGCCTTGGAATCATACTGAAATCGCCACATGGGGACATGATACCCCAGGCTGATAGGTGTAAATTCCAAGCAACCAACAACGAAGCAGAGTATGAAGCCCTGATTGCTGGTTTACAATTGGCCTTGCATATTGGGATCCAGAACATCTAGGTATATGTCGACTCCCTACTTTTAGTTAATCATTATAATGGATCTTATGCAGTGAAGAAAGGGGAAAAACTGGCCAAGTATCTAGAAGTTGTAAGGGCTATATCCCAGGATTTTCAAACTTTCAACATACAACAAGTACCCAGGGAGGAGAATGATGAGGCAGATGCGCTAGCAAATCTCGGGTCAACATTCAAGGCAATGGAAGATACACACATCCACTATAATCCACATATTAAGTCCAGCAATCAACCAACCGGAAGACTCACAAGATACGGACCCTGGGGGCAGGGTCTTGGCATCCGATACCCAGGATGCGCAACAACCTGGTTCCTAGGGTAACCTGTCATTTTGAATCACACCTATCGTAGACTATCTACAAAATGGTTCCATCCCAAAAGAGGAAAAGGATACTAGAGCATTCAGAATCAGAATGGCCATGTACGTTCTTATAAAAGGAAAGTTGTATAAAAAATCTGTTGTAGGAAAATATTTGAGATGCTTGGAAGATGACGAAGCTCAGGAAGTACTCAAAGACATTCACGAAGGTGACTGTGGAAATCATACAGGGGGCAGGTCCCTAATGTCTAAAATCCTGAGGACAGGCTACTTTTAGCCATCCTTGAGAAAGGATTCCCAGGACTTTGCCCTCAAATGTGATGCTTGCCAGAGACACGCAAATATCCCTCATCAACCTGCTGAACCCTTGCATCCTATCCCTGCATCCTGGCCCTTTATGAAGTGGGGAATGGACATCATGGGGAAGCTACCCAGGGCGCTAGGAGGTAAAGTCTTTATGTTAGCAATGACTGATTACTTCTCAAAATGGATATAGGCTGAAGCATATGTCCAAGTCAGAGAGAAAGAAGTCAATTAATTTATCAAGAGGAACATCATAACAAGATTTGGTATACCCTCCGAAATAGTGTGTGATAATGGATCTCAATTCATTGGCAAGAGGACTACTGGATTCTGTGAGAGTTGGGGGATAAAAATGATAACTTCTATACCAGTGCATCCTCAGGCTAATGGCCAGGCAGAGTCTAGTAATAAGATCATTATCAACAATTTGAAGAAAAGGCTCAAGGAGAAGAAGGGGAAATGGGCAGAAGAACTACCATTATCAGTGTGGGTTGATAGAAAAACGTCCAAGAATGCCACAGGCCAGACCCCATTTTCCTTGGTCTTTGGCACATAAGCAGTCATTTTGACAGAAATGGTGGTCCCAACATTCAGGGTTATCAGCCAGACCCAAGATGCGAATAGCGAATCCCTGGCCGACGACCTTGACACCGTGGATGAGTTACGAGAACAACATTCATGGAGAATGGCCGCATATCAACAAAGAATCTTTAAAACCTACAACCAACATGTGAGGATCCGAAGATTCAGGGCAGGAGACTTGGTTCTAAGGAAGACATTCCAGAACACGACGAATCCAGGGGATGCTAAATTAGCCTCTAAATGAGAAGGTCCTATTTAATTGATTCAGAAGCAGGTAAGGGGGCATACTGGCTCGCCAACATAGAAGGTGAATTATTACCAATACCGTGGAACACGATTCATTTAAAGGCCTATCTTATGTAAGTATAGTACCCCAGGATGCTGCATCTCAGGTATGTATCCTAACTGAAAAGTCGATTAGGGTATTTCTCTTACATTATTCATACTTCTGTTTTATTCTTATTTTCTCATTTTTGTTATTTTCTATAAAAACTATTAACTCTTTTTGTTGAGACTTTTGGATGAAAACAAATAACTGACCCTGGATGCATGAAGCCAGGGATGTATTTCTCCTAAGTTAGAGACTGGCCATCTCTCCTTCGTTCAAGGTATCTAGTATACCTTCTAAGGTTTGAGAGGATATCACCTCTCCTACGTTTGGGTAATCGCCTGTAGCGCACGACCCCCGCCTATAGCACACGTTAACCCACATATTGGACCCAGGATTATGGGATCGACCTGTGTTGACAACATGGGCGACAACCTCATGATCTATGGACATATAGGGATTCCTTAAGGTTTTTGGTGTTTTCACACCAACACAATACACACGAGGCAATACCCTAGTTCGCCGGTTCGGCTCGAGGTAGACCCTAGAATTCGCCAGTACGGCACCGGGCATGACCTCAGTTCTCCGGATCGGCACCAGGTTTAACCCCATTATGTTTGGGCTTGACCCTAGTATGTTTGGGATTGACCCCAGTATGATTGGGTTTAATCCTAGGATTTTTGGGTTTGATCTCAGTTCTTAAAATGTATTCCTAACATGTGCAGGATCTATCTAAGTGATCATGACCTAGGATGGCATGGCAATGCCAAATATTAGGGTTTTGATGTCGGTTAAGTAACAACTTAGGTTGTTACTAAGCATTTAGAAGCAGAATTGCACTAAGGATAGAAGAAATCATTTACTTGCATAAGAAGGAGTTTCGCATTCAGGGTCTAACCCTAGATGTAGAAGGTATGGATTATTTTCTTAGCACTCTTATCATGTTTACGTGTTTGTTTGTGCAGAAAAGATAAAGATATCATACAAGCATATAGTTCAAAAGCAGATATTTATATATAAAAGGTAACCACCACTTGGTTGGAGCAAAGTGTCCAACCACCTCAGGGTGGTTTAAAGTCAGAACCATTTCGCTCCAACTTCACCCGGAAGTACTTCCGGCTGAACCGGCCCTGACCTGTTTTCGTGATCAACTTCTGCTTGGACTTCAAGTACTTAGCCTGTGGTTGAGCATTGTAACACCGGGAATCAAACCTCCGGCAACCATACAAAAAACATTGTTTAAAAAAGCTTCACAAAAAACAAGGAAAGAGATAAAAGACCGTGGACTATTGAACAGTATACATGGCTGCTATATCTTCAGCGCCTTCATCTCCTTCCTTCACAGCTTCCTCACCAGCATCCTTCTCACCCCCAGCATCCTCGGTCATCGGCTGCTCCTCTCCAGTCCCAGATCCAGATGCACCAGCAGGCAGGGTCGTCTTAGCACCCTGGGTCTCAGCAGCCTCGTACCCTTGGGGAATAGCACCACCTAGGGCATGCAACTGTTTGAGCCATAGTGGCACAATCCAGTTGGCATTGACATGACCCGCATCCTTCGCCTCCTTATCCATCCTCAGATTGGTTTGCAGCACTGAGATCATAGCCGATTTCTTGGATGTCTCCACAAATTCCTTGAGGGCTATCTCATGCTGGTTCCGGGCCTCAACTGCCTTCCTCTCGTTTTCGAGCAGCAGCTTCTGAACCTTATCATGCTGTACCTTATCCTTGGATGCTTCCTTGTTAGCCTAGGCAACCCTGGATTTCAGAGTGTCAGCCTCAGCGGCGCGCCTCTCGGCGACCTCGAGTAGCTCCAGGAGGTGAGAATTGGCCTACAAAAAGGTAAACTCAAGTTCAAAATTGACTCCATGTCTAACTATGAAATGCAGGAACAACCAAGGGTTACCTGATGGGTGACAACCTTAGCATGCTATTTGAGATCCTGGGGAGACAGCTCGGCCAGGGGATGTTGGGCAACGGCAGTGCTAGATCCTCGGGTCTTTCTTTTCAGTCCGGAGGCCCTGGATGTAGTGGCTTGGGATGCAGGAGTAGGCTCAGCCTTGACGGTGCTCAATATAATCAGGTCCTGGTCGTCAGCTAGCCCAGAGGAGAAGGCGGCCTCAAGGTCGTCAATATCGTATGCAGGGGCAGCTGTAGAAAAGAATATAACCCAGGATGTCAGCGAATCAGGTTTGCAAAAAACTAACAAAATGCAGGGTGTTAGGGGTTGATTTTCAGGATGCTCAACAAGAAGCTCAAGCAGCTCAGGAATCCGAAGACAATCTGGAATCCTATCAGTCCAGGTATCCTAAATGTACGATATATACTTAACCTCTATTTTTCCTCGTGCTTAATTGTTTGCAGGTGGTAACGGACTCTCAACTAACTCCTAAAGACTCGGACTGAGCTGACTAATACGTGGATCAGTGGGTTGATCCTGCTTCAATGGTCAAGAAAGTGGGAAGAAGAGATCCCGGGAATCCCGGACAGTTAGTTAGTTTATTTGTTATATATTAAATCGAGGATTCGATCAATAGGAACACACACAACACACTCTCTAGCTCAATTACCACTGCAAAAACATTGTATCACATAGTTTTGATCGATCAAACCTCCAACCCATTGTAACTCTTTATTTCGTTATCAATAAGATTGACTAGGTGGCAGGCTATTCGGCCGGCACCCGAGGCTTTTATCCAGGATTCCTAGAGGGAACTCGAAGGATTCTGGAGTTTTCCTCGCTAAATCATTGTGTCACCGATTAAACGTTAAGCACACTACCTCACATTCTAAGTTTGGGATACGGAATTCCTTTGTGAATTTTTGACCAAAACAGTTTGGCGCCCACCGTGGGGCAAGTGGTGCTTCGTCCTAAGAAAATTCCATTCATCATCCGCTCTGTTTGAACTCCAATCCCAAAAATGTCAAACCAACAGAAAGTTGTTTCGGCCTCTACATCGTCTTCCATTCCTCCTCTTCCTTCCGCTCCGGGAAGCCAGAAGAAAAATAATGACCGACTGAAGAGAGTGGACGAGCAGCTGAGAAAAACTGACTATCTTGTCTTCACAGGATCCCAGGTTCAATCTGTTGATCCCGTTATTACTAACAATAATTTGTTTGCTCTGATTAGACAGGTAAAAAGTCAAATGGTTCAACGAGAAAAGACCAATCAAACGGTGATGAAAGAGATTAAAGAGCTTAAGAAGTCTAAGAAACCTATGGAGGAACAAAGTCCTCTATTTCCCAGGCATCTCGACTTCAATGCTTCGGGATCCTCAGATCCGTCTCGCTACAATTACAAATCAGCACCAGGCTTCACTACAGCCCCTATAATGACTTCTCAGGCCGCTGGGGTATGCAGGGAGTACTGCTGGATTCTCAGGAGCTGTCCCACCAGAATCCTCGAAGTCGCGCTACAAGGATCCTTGGATTTCGCAACCGTCGGGATCCTTAGCCACACCATCTCAAGGATATCCCCTTTTTTGCTGGGAATCTAAGCCAAAATCCCCAAGGATATCAATACTCTAACCCTTCTGTTTCTGCAGGAATCTTCAAGACCAACTCCTCAAATGTGCATGATGGCGACTTCATCCCCATGCAAACGGCAGCCACTACAGATCCGAGCATCCCAACGAGCTATGGATATAATCCCAGGATCCCAGTCCAGAATCCTGGCCCAGGTAATGTGCCTAATTTAGTCCCTGTCATTTCTAACCAGGGTGCTCCTTGTGATGCAGGTATCCATCCAAGTATCGCCAGGGAGCTCCAGAAGTTGAAAGAGATGATATCGAGTGTTCCAGGGATCCTGAAACCTATTCCTGAGGTTCCTCTGGAAAGCCACAAGATCTCTAGGTTTACTTGGCCAATTTCTCAAGTGGAGATCCCGAAATGCTTCCAAACTCCAAGCATGAAGCTTTACGATGGAACTACAGATCCTGAAGAACACGTGGCACATTATAGGGAGCGTATGGAGATCAATCCCATTCCGATAGAAATCAAAGAAGCCTGTCTATGCAAAGGCTTTGGTTCAACCTTAACGGGACCAGCCATGAAATGGCTACTGAGCATTCCTCCTAACACTATTACATCATTTTCTCATTTAGTTAACCTGTTTAACAATCAATTTTCTTGCAGCAGAACCTTTGAGAAGCTCACAGGTGACCTGTACCGATTAGTTCAGAAGCCAGATGACCCGCTCAGGGAATACATTGCCAGATTCGGACGAGAATCTCTTGAGATTCCTAATCTGGATATGGCAGCAGTCGTAGAAGCCTTTAAAATGGGGCTCTCTAAAAATTCACGTTTTTATGACGATCTTGTCATGACTCCTTGCAGGAATCTTGACGAAGTACGCAGCAGAGCCTTGAGGTTTATCCGTCTGGAGGACGACAAAAAGATCCACCATAGGCTGGACGTTCCTAAGTATAATCCTAATAGTAAAAAGGCAGAATCCCCTGGGAAGCCATATAGATCTCGTCCATACACAAAGCCGAAAAATCACAAAGTCAATGCTGTTGACCAGGATGATGATGATGAGGAGTATCCTAAGGTATCTGAATATTGTTTTTATGTTGACATTGGTTGCCTAATGTGTGCAATGTAGGATCTTGGTGAAAAGGCAAGATGGCCTAGAAAGAATGATAAACAGGGATCCTGGAAAGACAAGACCAAGTGGTGTAAGATTTTGGCCACCTAACAGATGAATGTATAGCACTCCGAAAGGAAATTAGCTATCTACTCAGCAAGGGAAATCTTAAAGAATTGAAAGGCAGAAAGAAGATCAAGACTCAAGAAGCCGACAAGGTTCCTCATAGAGCAGCTTCTCCACCCCAGGATGCTCAAATAATCAACTTCATCTCAGGAGGCTCAGACATCTACGGCGCTTCGTATTCCTTAGCCAAGAAGCATGCTAAGGAATCCAAATCTGAACAGGGTGACAGACCTCTCCGGACGTCCACCCTAACTCAAGACAAACTCATATCCTTTGATGAGAGCGACCGCTCCCATGTTCAGGATCCTCATCATGATAGTCTTGTGGTTACTTTATATATTGCTAACCATTTTGTTCGCAGGATCCTGATTGATAATGGAAGCTCAGTAAACATAATCCGTCTTGATGTGCTAAAAAAGATGGGGATCCCAGAAACTGAAATAGTCGCAAGATCGTCAGTCCTGGTTGGCTTCAGCGGTGAAACTAAAAGCACCGTTGGGGATATCAGGTTGCCGGTATATGCAGAGGGGGTAAACTCTATGCAAAAATTTTGTCTTATAGATTCTGTCTCTTGTTGCAATATTATTCTTGGCAGGCCATGGATTCACGAGATGAAGGTAGTTCCTTCAACTTATCACCAGTGTATCAAGCTTCCTACACCTTGGGGATTTGTGAGGATTGAAAGTGACCAGCAGGAAGCCAAGAATTGTTATTCAACGTCGATGAAGAACACCACTAAGGTGACGAAGGGATAGCAATTACAGAAAAAGGCACTTGAAGTCCAGGAGGACAGGGAGCTTGATGTCAAAGAAGTGCCTCTAGACCCTAGGAATCCTGAAATCAAGGTGCTCGTAGGAACAAGCATCTGAGCGAATGTTGAGCAGGAATTGCTCCAGCTTCTCCAAGCCAGGACTTCAACTTTCGCCTGGAAGCATGAAGACATGACAGGTATCCCTAAACATGTAATTACTCATAAACTTGGTTTAGATCCTTCTTTCAGGCCTATACAGCAAAAAAGGAGGAAGTTCGCTCCCGAGATGAATATAATCATCCAGGAGGAAGTTGACAAGCTTCTCAAAACCAAGATGATTAGAGAAGTCAAATATCCTAGGTGGCTGCCGAACGTGGTGGTGGTCCATAAGAAGAATTGAAAGTGGAGAGTTTGTGTTGATTACACAGACTTGAATAAGGCATGTCCTAAGGATCCTTTTCCACTTCCCCATATTGATGCTATGGTGGATGCCACGGCTGGTCACGAGATGCTCACCTTTATGGATGCCTCAGCAGGATTCCAACAAATTCAGATGGAACCATGCGACCAGCAGCATACGGCATTTATGACTCCAACAGGTATATATTGTTACAATGCTATGCCCTTTGGTTTGAGAAATGCAGGTGCCACCTACCAGAGGCTCGTCAATATGATGTTCAAAGAGCAACTGGGGGACACGATGGAGGTCTACATAGATGACATGGTGGTGACATCCAAAAAAGCTGAAGATCATGTCAGGGATCTCCAAAATGCCTTCGATATCCTTGATCAATATAACATGAAGCTCAACCCCTCCAAATGCCACTTTAGGGTGCGAGCTGGAAAATTCTTAGGATACATGGTTACCGAAATAGGGATCGAAGCAAGTCTAGAGCTGATCAAAGCAATACTAAATTTGAAGTCCCCATCAAACGTAAAAGAGGTTCAACGGTTGACAGGAAGAATTGCAACACTCAACAGGTTCATTTCAAGATCCTCAGAAAAAAGTAAGGATTTCTATGATATCCTGAGGAAAAATAAGAAATTCGAGTGGACTGAGAAGCATGAAGAAGCCCTGAAGTGCCTGAAAGACTACCTGTCAGCAGACCCGCTGCTAATGAAACCAGAAGACGGGGAGCCACTATATTTATATCTCGCTATTTCCGGAAGCTCAAACAGTGCAGTCCTGGTAAAAGACCATCAAGGTCAGCAGCATCCGGTATATTATTTCTCAGGAAGCCGGAAATGTCAGGAAGGATGGCTAAGTGGGCAGTCAAGCTGAGTGCCTACGACATCAAATATGAACCAAGAACAGCAATCAAGTCCCAAGCATTAGCTGACTTTGTGGCGAATATTCAGCAGTGACATTGAACCAGAAGTTGAGAAGGAAGTCCAGCAGCTTGAGAAGCTCAAGGAAGGCTGGATCCTCTATACTGACGACTCCTCAAATGTCAGAGGAACATGGCTGGGAATCCTGCTAAAATAGCCACAGGGGGACACAATACCTCTATCCATATCGTGTGAATTCCAAGCTACCAATAATGAAGCTGAGTATGAAGCTTTAATTGCTGGATTACAGCTGGCCAGGGATATGGGAATCCTATCTATCCAAGTATTTGTTGATTCTTTTCTATTGACTAACCAATTTAATGGCTCTTATGCAGTTAAAGGGGAGAATCTGATCAAATACCTTGAAGTTGTTAAAAGTTTGTCTCTATTTTTCGAAAATTTTAACATTTCGCAGGTGCCAAGAGAAGAAAATGCAGAAGTCGATGCCTTGGCAAACTTGGCTTCATCGCTCAGGATCCCTGAGGATGTCAAGATTAAAAATGCGTGAGCAACGGATCGTCTACTCGATCTAGCTAATCGGACAATGAAACGTAATTAACCGATTGATTTATTGATCAACGAAGAACAATTACAACCAGAAAACACTCAGAAACAGACTCAGAGAAACACACTCAGAAACACACACTTAACATAAATCTCACACGCTCAGAACTCACTATTACAAAGACCAAACAACTATTTATACCCAGCTGGCCGATCCCTGTCCGAACCCCAGGTTCGGCCAGTCCGAACTCCAGGTTCGGACCAGGTTCGGCCAGTCCGAACTCCAGGTTCGGACCAGGTTCGGCCAAGTATGATTTGGCTTGAACTTGAACTTTATTTGATACTTCACACGACGCACATATCAGGTATCAACACAAGATTCCAATAACTCACATCCTGACGCCAGCGATAACTCAACAGGAAGCTCAGGCCGTTAACAATAACACATGTGCAGATGTTGAGAATCCTGAAGATGCTCAGGAATCCTGGACTTACCCGATCAGGAAGTATCTCAAAGATGGGGAGATTCCTAAGGGCGAAAACCCCAGAGCTTTTCGCACAAAGGTAGTACCCTATACCATTATTAATAATATCCTATATAGAAGATCTCTTGCAGGTGTCTACCTAAGGTGCCTAGAAAAGTCAGAAACTCTTGAGGTGCTTGAAGACATCCACAGTGGAGATTGTGGGAACCATACCGGGGGCAGGGCACTGTTCTCTAAAGTTCTCAGATTTGGATATTATTGGCCAACTATGAAGAAGGATGCCGCGAGCTACTCACAGAAATACGATGCTTTTCAAAGGCATTACAATATACTCCACCAACCCGCTAAGCATCTGCATCCTATAGTATCTCCATGGCCATTCATGAAGTGGGGCATGGACATTGTAGGTAAGCTGCCAAAAGCTCCTGGAGGAAAGGTATTTATGCTTGCCATGACGGATTACTTCTCCAAGTGGATTGAAGCGGAAGCCTATGTTCAAGTGAGAGAGAAAGAAGTGATATCCTTCATCAAAAGGAACATCCTCACCAGATTTGGGATTCTGGTAGAAATCATACGCGACAATGGCTCCCAGTTTATAGGCAAGAGAACTACAAGCTTTTGTGAAAGCTGGGGCATGAAGATGATCACTTCAACACCTGTCCATCCCCAAGCTAATGGGCAGGTAGGATCCAGCAATAAAATTATCATCAATAACCTCGAGAAGAAGCTGGGCTCCAAGAAAGGGAAATGGGCTAAGGAGCTGCCATTTGTCCTTTGGGCAGATAGAACCACACCTAAGAATGCTACTGGCCAAACGCCATTCTCATTAGTGTTTGGAGCAGAAGCTGTGATCCCTACAGAGATGGTACTCCCAACAGCCAGAGTCAACTGCCAGGATCCTGAAACTAACAGCCAGAATCTCCTTCAAGATCTCGAAATGGTTGAGGAACTCAGAGATATGGCCAGAATCCGGATGGCATCTTATCAATAGCGGATAGCAAAATCCTAAAACTAGAATACCAGGCTAAGAAGATTCCAAGTAGGTGACTTGGTCTTAAGGAAGGCTTTTCAGAATACTACCAATCCTGCTGATGGGAAGTTAGCACCCAAGTGGGAAGGCCCTTACCTCATAGATTCTGAAGAAGGAAAGGCAGCATACCGTTTTGTAAATATGGAAGGAGAACCTCTGCCAAGAGCTTGGAATGCCATCCACCTTAAAGCATATTTTATGTGAGAATCTCATTGAGAAACTCAGGCAGAATCCCAAAGGCCCTCACTGTCTAAATATTGCAAGGTACGTATACTAATCCTATTTCAGTTTATTCTCATTATTTTTATGACGCAATACTGACTTAAGCATCGGAGTGGTGTTAGCTATGCTAGCACCCACCCCTCACCAAGTGTTGAGTGTTTTCCAGATATTGAGAATCCTAGAGTATTTTGGGTATATCCCCAGTTAGAGGTTGGCCACCTCTCCTACGTTTAAGGTATCCCGCATACCTTCCAAGGTTTGAGAGGCTGACTCCTCTCCTAAGTTTGGGTAATCGCCAGTAGCGCACGGCCCTCTCCAGGAGCGCACATTGTCCACCAGTATGCTCAAGGTGGCCGGACCAGTCCACTCCAGGGGTGGTTGAGAATCTTGTCATTGGAGGCTGCTGGGAGGATTCTCAAGGTTTATAACACTAACGTGTCATCTGAGGTTTTGGCATTTACATGTCACATACGTTGGCTTAGTCCCAAGTTTACCGGGCTTGTCCCCAGAATCGCTTGGGCTTGTCCCCAGAATCGCTTGGGCTTGTCCCCAGAATCGCTTGGGATTGTCCCCAGAATTGGCTTAGTCCCAAGAATCCCGGGTGTAACCCCGGTATGTTATTAATTCTGCGTAGAAAGTGTTCTTGGTTGTTAGCCGGAATCTTTCTAATTTGAGTTTTACAGGTTTCTAAAAGCAGGATGCCAAAAAAAACTCTACAAACCCATTCGGTCAGGATTCCAGTTAGAATCCTGAAGTAAGGCGCTCAGAAGGTTGTTAGACTCGACGTAAGCAGGATTCTCGTAAGAATCCCGAGGCAAGTACGCAAAGACCTATAAGGTAACTTGTTAAGAATCCTGCGAAGATCCCTAATAAGATTCTCAATTATACAAAGGATGTTGCCTAAGTTGAACCTGATAGGTTAGGGTGTTATTATGGTTATTTCATTTAACTTATTTGACCTTGGCCGTATAAAATTTCTAATTTTGCTTTAGAGTTAGATGATTTATTCAACTCGTTTAAAACTTATAAGATTTTCTTTGAATAGCTATTTGAGACAAATTTCTATAAGGCGCAAATAAAATATAAAACACATTTGAAATAAACAAAACGCGATAATATTATTAACATACTAAAGCTGGATTTGAGCTTCCCGAAGCTTCGTCCTGAAAACTTCAGGATCCCTCCACTCGGCATACCCATAGGTCAAAAGTCCGTTAGGAATCCTGGCTTCGTCTTGCAAATTGCAAGATCCCTCCACCAGGATCCCCAACCATTGTCTGTTGTTACTTGTTCAGTATTGTTTCAGGGAACGGTAAAGAAAGAGAAATTGTTTACAAACATCACCATTCAAAATAAAAAAATGGGCTCAGACCCTTGCAATGTCCTCATCGCCCCTTGGCTTCTCGGAAGTCTCCTTCTTCCCATCATCAGCCTCCTCCTCAACCTTTTCCTCCACCTTCTCCTCAAGCTTATCCTCACCATGCACAACCAGATCACCACCAGCAACCTTGAGCTCGGGAGCCTTCTCCTTGCTGGCCGGCTTCTCAACAACCTTCTCCAGCTTCTCCAGGGAGAGCTTCCAGGCATCCACCGTCCATGTGGAACAAGTGAACCCCTCAGCCCCGGCTTCCGCAGCCATCTTCAGCATCTCCTGAAGCACACTGCGGGCAGCCGACTGCTTGCCAATGGTAGACTCCTTCAATAAAGCGGCCTCGTACTTGAGACGCTGCTCATCCATTTTGTGCTCATAATGGCGAGTCTTGCCTTCGGCTATCTCCCCTTGGATACGGATGGTATCCCTAGCCTCATCCAGCTTCCTTTGGACCTCAGCAAGCTTGGTTTCCGCGTCCATGCAATAAGTGCTCAGCTGCTCGAGACACTACGAAAAGAAGCAAAGATTAGGAATCTCAACCGGATGCCGCGCATTACCAACGCTTGGGAATCCTAAGGTACAACTTACCATTTTTTTCATTATGTGCAAGCTTAGGAGCTTGTTGCTGGTCTCAACAGGGCTCAGTCCCTCAAAGTTCTCTAGGTAAACGACGCCCTCGGAGGTCTTCCTCTTCTTGCTGGAGGATGAAGCCTTAGGTCTGCTGGTGTGTGGCCGGACGCTGGTTACAGGCTCAGCCTTCTCATCTTTTACCACCAGGAAGGAGGTCAAGTCGTCAAGGGAGAATCCGGAACCTGATCATAAAAAAAAGGGTTACTAGGACCAATTTAGTCACGTTTTCATGTTCCAATTGAACACTTTCCGTTTTTGATTATTCTCAAAGGAGAAGATTATTCTCTTTACCAAACATATGCTGATCCAATCACGATCTTATAATAAGAACAAGAGATCTTTCTCGATCAATCAAAGCGGAGCATCAAGAATTTTAATACTTACCAGACATGTCGGCTTGGGTATGGTCGACGGAGTAGCTGTGCTCGCTGGCTGCGCTCTCAATAGCGAATGTTCTCTCAGCGATTGGGATCTTTAGGAAGGACGTGAGCTTCTCAACGGAATCCTTACCAACACTGACCAGCTTCTCGAACTTGGGAGCTGTGAGAAATAAAAACAAAAGGCGAATTAGTAACCATTGGAAATCTTAATTAATTTGCGTGGGTCGGCATCCTACCCTTCAAAACCCACTTCATCAGTAACTCATTGCCACCAGGAATTGATCCGCGCTTCACGAAGAAAAACTTCTTCTTCCAGTTGTGGTCATTGTGAGACGCACGAGGAATCAATTGGGTGTTAGAGGATCGAGCTTCGAGGACGAACCGACTGCAGCCATGGGTTCTCAGGTTGTAGGCAGAACAGATCCTCGGGGATTCCCATGTCCAGGTCCTTGGAGTTGTTCAGATTATCAAGAGAGAAGAGAATGCGCCACACCATGGGCATTGTTTGGGAGTAGGAAAGGCCAGTGACCTCCAAAAACTTGTTCACAATGTCGGGGAAAGGGTATGACATGCCAAGAAGAAAAGGGTAGTAGAGAAAAAAGACCCAAGTAGAAGAAACAAAATCGGCCTTCAAGCGCGAATCGAAGTTCCGAATGACCATCGACCTCAGAATCAGAGCGGAATCCTTCAACGATCGGATTTCCTGGTCATTGAAGTCGCGGGTTTCCTTGTCGCAGGAGGGGAGAATCCCTTGATCGATAAAGTCATCGATGCTGGGAGAAGCGGGGGAGGAAGCAGATCGAGTACCCTTTTTCGCCATTACAGAATTGAAAGAGAGAAGGGAAATCGAAACTGACCTGGTTATGGCGAAGAAGCGCGAAGGGTTTTCGTTTGAAGGAGGTGAAGAACTTATGGTTTGGGTAACTAGTACTTAAAGAGAGTTATGATAGCGATCGAATCAAATGGGAAGCCGTGGATTACGTCCAATCATAACTGAATTTACCGTTTCGACGCCGTTAAAAAGAGGGTTTTGTGAATCTCGCCAGCTGTAAATCTTATCCACAGCTACCGAGATTCAGGGGCAATTGTTAGGGGTTGATTTTCAGGACGCTCAACAAGAAGCTCAAGAAGTTCAGGAATCCGAAGACAATTTGGGAATCCTAACAGTTCAGGTATCCTGATTTTGCGATAATTTCCTAACCTCTATTTTGCCTCGTGCTTAATTGTTTGCAAGTGGTAACAGACTCTCAACTAATTCCTAAAGACTCGGACTAAGCTGACTATTACGTGGATCAGTGGGTCGATCCTGCTTCAACGGTCAAGAAAGTGGGAAGAAGAGATCCCGGGAATACCAGACAGTTAGTTAGTTTGTTTGTTATATATTAATCGAGGATTCGATCAGTAGGAACACACACGACGCACTCTCTAGCTTACTTATCACTGCAAACAACATTGTATCACCTAGTTCTGATCGATCAAACCTCCAACCCATTGTAATATTTCATTTTGTTATCAATAAAAGTGCTAGGCAGCAGGCTCTTCCGGCCGGCTCCCGAGGTTTTTTGCCAGGATTCCTACAGGAAACTCAAAGGATTCTGGATTTTCCGTCATTATATCCTCGTGTTCAACTTTACATTCTCAAACATATTGACAAGCACACTACCTCACATTCTAAGTTTGGAATACGAAGTTCCTTTGTGAATTTTTGACCAAAACAATAAGGTAAGGGCCTTCCCACTTGGGTGCTAACTTCCTATTAGCAGGGTTGGTAGTGTTTTGGTCAAAAACTGCCTAAGCAATTAGTTGATCAAACTTTGTAAGTGAGGTAGTGTGTTTGATGAAGTTAGCAAGAAAAATGCAAGTTTGGATGTTGACACGAGGATGTAACGAGGGAAAAATCCAGGAATCCTTGAGTATCCTCAAGGAGCCTAGCAAAAAACCTCGGGAGCCGGCTTAAAGTGCCTGCTTCCTCAAACTTTTATATGATCGAATTGTGTTCAAGTACAAATGAAATGAGCTCGAATTCTAAGTGTTACAGAGAGTTCTGATCGTAAAAAGGTGTGTGTGTGCAAGCCTAGAGCTCGGTTTAAATAAAGATTACATTCCAACAACCTATCCTAAAAACTAGCAACTAAATCCACGTCTTCCACGTAGCCGTTGAGGTCTACCTAGCCCACGTTTATCTTAGCTGACCGGGTCTTTAGGACACGTGACTAATACTGGAGTCAACCTGCGAACAAACAAAAAAAGGAAAAGACAATCGTTAGTAAATAAATGTAAATCAGGATCCTTACAGTGAAGTGTTTGCGAGCTGCTCCGAGTATACTGAAATCCAGTACCAACAATTGCCCCCAAATTTTTGACAGTTGGCGCATGCAAGCCAGCTGGCAAAAATTTGAAATATTCGTACACTTATCCAAAGTATAATGATGATGAAGCAGAAATTTAATCCGCTCAACTCCCAAGCAAGATTTTCGCTCAATTTTATTTTTATAAACTCTTCTTTGGCCACATTATTTTGCACAGCTTTTTCCTTTGGCGAAACCCTAGAGCATCTCCCATCTTCCACAGGTTAGTATTCACTCTTTCTTTTCTTCTTCGTCTTTTCCGATCATGGGAAAGAAACTGCTGCGATCTTCGGCCACTGTCTCCGACAAAGTGGCCGACGACTTCACCGACCAGGGTCTCCTTCCGGCGATGGAGGAGGAAACCTGCAACTTTGATGATCGAAAGATCGCAATGTTGCAGCGATCTTCGAGCTTCCCCGCCGAAGCTGAATTCCGTCCATTCGACCCCTCCTTGAAAGCTGACCATATCTCCGATGAGTGGGTTTGTTTCCTTTACTACCCCTTTTTGCTTGGTATGACGTTCCCTTTCCCGGATTTGGTCACTGAGCTCTTCTCGATCACCAACCTTGCCTATTCCCAAGTAATGCCCATGGTGTGGCGAATCCTTCTTTCTCTCCATTATTTGAACCAGACCCGCAATTTGAACATTGGGGTTGCTGAGATCTGCAAGGTATACCGGTTGGCCACACATTGCAACAGTAGATTTGTCTTGAAAATCAGAACCGGAGAAGCCCAGATGATCCCTAGGGTTTCTCACAATGACCACGACTGGAAGCGTTAATTCTTCTTTGTCAAAAGGAGTAGCCTTGTCGGTTGCGAGAACCTTCCTACCCAATGGGTTGTCAAGGGTAGGAAGAGTTTTTGCAATATTCTAATTCCATATACTCTTCGATTTCATTTAACTGATATGCTTTCTTTCTTGTCTTTACAGCGCCCAAGTTTGAAGCTCTAATCAAGCCGACCCGTGAATCCTCAAAGAAGCTCAAGGATCTCTACAGCATCCCGGTGGCAGAAAGAAGCTGTCAACCCGAAGACGTCTCAAGTGCTAGAAGCATCTCCCAGCAACCTCTCAGCCCCTCAAGAACCATGTCTACAGGTACTTGCAGGAACTTGTTCTCTTTTTGTTTCAAATTATACCTTGTTATTTCTGGAAACTGATCTCTTATTGTTCTTGATGAAGCTCCAGGTTCAGCTTCCAATTTCTCTTTCAAGGATCTCAAGCTGCTCATTGCCAAGAAAGAAAAGACTGAGGAGACCAGCAACAAGGCTCCCACAGATGTTTCGGCCTCTAAGTTCCGGGCCCCCAGCACTCGATCCAAGACGTCCTCTGCTAAGAAGCGTAAGGCTCCAGACTCCACCATCAATGTGGATAGCTTCGATGATCTACCCCCTGTTGCAGCGGCCAACAAGCTACTCTCATTGCAAGTTGTGGTGAACATTGTAAGTATAGTTCAATAATAGAGAAGTATGTTAAAATTGTAGTTAGAATACTTCCCTCGTTGATTCTGATTTGTTTTGATTTGGTGCAGGGTATCGAAAAGCTGAGCCATGAAGTCATCGCTCTTGAAGGCAAACTGGAGACAATGGAGCAGAAGCTGGAGGCAGCTAAGCAGAAGCTTGAAGCCTCCGAGCTTAAGCTTGACCAGGCCATGCTCCGCCTTGAGAAGATGGGTAAGACAGCTGCCAGCAATGCACGCCACTACGAGAAACAGCTCAAAGAAAGAGATGCTGCAGCTGCTGAAGCCCTAAAGCTGGCTAATCAGAACGCTCAATCCTCAGCTGCCATCAGCGTGCTTGAGTGCATGATTGAAATGGCCACTACTGCGCAGGCTGAAGGCTTCACTCCAGAGAGCTGGCCGGTCAAGGATTGGGAGGTGAGTCTCAAAAAGCTGTTGGCCGAGAGGGGGGAAGCTTCTGAGAAGGTTGACAAGGAGGTCGAGCCGGAGGTTGTGAAGGAAACTGGTGAGAAGGATAAGGGCAAGGAGATGAAGCAGGCGGAGGCTGCTGGTGATAAGCTGGGCGATGAAGGCAATCTTGACTAGGTCGGAGCCCGCTTTTTTAGATTGTTTGTTTTGGTGGTCTGTGGTTTTTAAACAATGGTTATGGTGAAACAAAAAACAACAGTAGTTTAACTTTTGGGGGCTTGGATGGAGGGACCTTGAGTTTCAAGGCGAAGTCCAAGCTCCTTAGACAATATGGTTGGCCTCAGGTGGAGGGATCTTGGGTTCCAAGATGAAGCCTGGGGTCAACTTCTTTAATTTCCTGCACATATGACAATCTAGTAGTATTTTGACTATCATGGTGTGTTGTGCAAATTGTAAAAAATTTTTAAAAACATTTGAATGAGGATCCTGTAGGATGCTCAAAAACTTATTAAGTTTTCCAAAATTAACAAACCATGACGTCGGCCAATACTTGGTTAGTAAGAATGCGTAAAATACATATTAACAATGTCACCTGTACAAGAATGTTCCAACCATTAAGATAGTCAAGATCCTTGAGGATCTTCGGAAATCCTTAAGATAGACTTGAGGAAACTGAGAATAAGTCATGAGCACTTAGAAATGAGCCAAACAGGGCTCAAGCCCATCTTAATCCTTTGAGCCATGAAATGCCTTATAAATCTTGGGTCTAAGTTAACTGGGGTCAAGCCCAAAAACTTGAGAGACACGAATGTGCCTAAACCTTTGTTAATGCGAGAACATTAAAAACCTTCGTTGATCTGAGGACAAGCTCAAAAATACTTGGGACTAAGCCAACTGGGGTCAAGCCCAAACTTGAGAGACACGATAGTGCCTAAACCTTGGTTGACATGAAAATGCCAAAAACCTTAGAACCTTTAC
Source organism: Deinandra increscens subsp. villosa (assembly GCA_039602395.1). NCBI lineage: Eukaryota > Viridiplantae > Streptophyta > Magnoliopsida > Asterales > Asteraceae > Deinandra > Deinandra increscens. The sequence goes on along the minus strand of JBCNJP010000012.1, from coordinate 19,911,216 downwards.
GAGATGACACGCGTGCCACCCATTTTGAAGTGCACTCTTGTCACACCCCGCCCGCACCATGCCACCTGTCAGATGCGGGGGAGGTGTTGTGGAAAACAGGCTGTCAATATCAGATACGCGAAAGCAACAGAATGAACATATTTTATTTATAAAACAATGTGCAGACAGCCTAATATGCTTAATTTCACTTGACAAGAGTTACACATTGTAAAATGTTACAACATTATCTCTTAGGGCCCAAGTGTCCTGAAGGCTTAACCCATATTGCTACTTCGTTTGATGGAGACTAGCTTAATGCTTATGATCAAAGGCTTCTGAAATTATGTTCACCTATTCTTGGTAATCAAATGGTCTACCTGCAAAATGGTTAAATCAACTTTGTCAACAACAATAATGTTGTTGGTGAGCTGCACCGTACCTGTTATTCAACTTTTAAAGCTACTGGACTACACATTATTGTAACATTGCAACTCTTTGTGCACAACTTTGAGGCAATGGAATGACTAGAATACAACCAGTAAAATATATATATGTCACGGGGTACAACACATGCACCAAATGATTCTAACATTACTAGTCACGTAGTAATTTTTCACATTCCATGCTAATTTTTCCAACATGTAGCCAGTACGCAATCAACTGTAGCAACACTAGTTCATAGTGGCCCAAACTTTTAACATAACAAGGCAAGGTAAACAGACTCACAGTGTATATATGATAATCTTATGATAGATGCACGAAGAGGCACCACGATGTCAAAGATGTACCACCTCGAAGAATCTGATAACCTAAACAAGTATAGGTTCAATTTATTTAACACAGTAATAATACTGGTTAGGCTCGGTTGTGCTCCGCACCTGGAATGATACGATACTTCCGTAGACTAAGGTCCCGATACGATTGGATGTCCCGATACAATCGTATGGCCTAAATACGAAAAACTATCGTATTTATCTAATAATATCTATCAAAACAGATCGTGCCCGATACGGTGGTATGCCTACCGATCTTAATACAACCGTATGGCCTGTTTTAATAGATAATCGAATATAATATAACACTCGAGTCTCGAACGGTTATCGTTTAAGTTTAATGAATTCTTAGATTATTACATAAAATCATAACATATATAAATACATAAATATAAATATTTGTTTACAATTATAATACAACAATACTTTGAATTTACAATAACCGTTCCTCACATGTCGAGTATACGATATAAATATAATGATATAATACAAAGGACACAGTATACCTCCGGTCGGTACGCAGACTCGAAACCGGTTAACCGAAAAATGCTAAAGATATCCGAATTTGACGTATAGGTAGTCCATTCCATGTAGAATTTCACCACGAGTAATAATATGATATTAGTTTCCAGAGTTGAACATATTTGACCATCAAAAATCGTTGACCAGAATGTATCGGGTTTGACCCGGTTGACTTCCTTTGACTTTCTTTGACCGAACACCAAAATTAATGAATAAGTAGTCTATTCCGTAAGATTTTTCGTCACGAACAATACTGTAAGCTCGGTTTTTCTGATTTGACCGCGTTTGACTCGTCAAATCGTTGACCAGATTCAAAACGGGTTTGATACAGTTGACTTTTGTTGACTTTCTCCAAAACCACTCCAAATCAGTCCCAACACACTTCCCAAATGCCACCACGATGATTCTAATCCAAACTAAGTCCATCCCTGACCATAATCATCACTGTTCACGGCTGTCCGGCAGCGGGGAGCCGCCACAGCCTCGGTTTCGGTTCGCTAAACCCACCAAATCACTATCCGGACAAATATAAAACATTCATCATCATCATTTACATTAACCCGCTCCATTTCAGTCCACACATACACCTAAAACATCATCATAATCACGAATCTGTTGGAATACAAACATGCATGTTATGATCGAGGTCTAACTAAAAGAACAAGATGAAAATAGCCTTAAAACCGAAATTAATCTTCACCACTTACCGGTTCGGTCGCTGTGAAACCGAAACGACGGAAATGAGGGTTACCGGACCGGTCACGATGGCCACTACCACCGCCCAAACCCCAGCCGTCGCTGGCTCACCAGAATGGGAACAGGGTGCAGCTGCCGCCGCTGGTTCGTTGAACAGAGGGAGAAGGAGAGTGACCGAGAGTCAACGCTACGGCGGCCGGAGGCCATGTCTGCCGTCGGTCTGCCTACCACAACCGTGAGCCACCGCGAAACCACCACCAAACCCCCCCCCCCCAATGCCGCTAATGGAGCTGAGACAGGGAGGTGTCGCGGCTAAAAGAGTGTCACCGGGACAGGGTTGTCGAGAGTTCGCCGCCGCCACCACCTAAGTGGCGGAACCCTAGCATAAATAGCGGCAGTCGCCGCCGCTGGTTACAGATCAGGGAGAAAGGGAGAGAGAGCGCAACAAGAGACTTGATGGAGGTCGCCACCGGCCATGGTCAGAGACCGGCCGGACATCACTGGGTGTCGCCGGAATTAGGTCGCCGAAAGTGGGGGAGGAGAGGAGAGCCTCACGGCTCATCCTTTCTTTCTCTCTGCTTTCTTTTACACACAATGTGTGTGTATTGTATTTAGTAAAAAGAAAATTTTGACAAGTACTTTAATAAGTACTTTTAGTCAAATTTAGTCTAATGTAGTACAAATCCAAATAAACCAGTATTATACGGGTATTATACTGCGATATCTGAACTCGTCAAATACTGAGTGTCACGTGAATAGACCAGGATAATCCCTACATGTCTGGAATATTACAAAATCCTCATAAATACTCTTGGAATACTTAAAATGTCAGATTATACATAATCTATTAAATATTCGGTTAACGGGCGGTATAAAGCACGTATCTGACGCGAATTCCATATGTCTCCGTTTTACGAACCGAACACACTTCCATGATTGCAATTCGCTTGGGAATACTCAGAAAAATATTTACAATTCCATAGACTCGATAAAACCATCTCAAATAATTAAATGAGTCTTTTTCGATTAATATCGCGTAACAGTCCTATTTACCGATTTCACCGTTTCTTTTACAGATTTCTACGGCTATCCTTTTTAACAGTCAGATCATCAATGATCAAGTGTCTGGCAATAACAGATTTCCTAATTTTATCTCAATCATCTCTTTGTCACTGCCGATGACGTATGTGTGTTAAGCGTCGTTTAGCGTTTCCATGATCGTGCTTCATTTGTAACAGTGTAAACATAACTTCTAATAACTATTAACATCCTTTAATATATCTTTCATTCTAACTTCTCAACTTAACATATTTCTGATAACGTCCGGTTATCCCGCACGTTAATCAATTAGACAACGTCATTTCTCAAATTTATAAGTGACACCTTGAATTGCATAACGGATTATTATAATACTTTTAACAACTCATCCGGACATCAGGTATACATATTGGGCCTTTAACGGGCCTTACTTCTCTTAATGGGCCTATTGGGCCTAACTAGGCTTACAAAGTCCAGTTTATAAACGGAAAAATTTCTCTCCAATTTTACCGAATTAACAAGGTGTTACAACTCTATGGCCAACAGTGATGAAATTATCAGCCACCCTTGGATGGACTGGTCGCACCACCTTGAACCATAGGCCACCACCATGCGCTCCTGGCGAGGGTCTTGCGCTCCTGGCGATTCCCATTAGTGAACGAGAAGGTGAAAACCTCCTTAACCTTTGATTGCATTCAGAATGCTTTTGACGTAGAAGAGGTGATCAGCCTCTAACGTATGACAAGGTGCTTAGAACACCTACAAAAAACTCAAGGCTTGGTGAGGGGTGGGTGTTAGCTTGGCTAACACCCCTCCGATGCCTAAGTCAGTAACCATTCCATAAAGATAATGATAGGAAATTGAAATGAGAATAAAAATCATACCTGATGTTTTTGAAGCTTACACAAGGATTTTTGGATATGCTCAGAGGATCCGGAGAGCACTTACATAAAATATAACTTCAAATGAATTGCATTCCAAGCTCTTGGGAGCAGCTCACCTTCCATTGTAGCTAGCCTGTATGCTCCCTTTCCAGCTTCTGAGTCTATTAGGTAAGGACCCTCCCATTTAGGTGCGAGTTTTCCATGTGCTGGATTGGTTGTATTTTGAAAAGCTTTCCTGAGTACCAGATCTCCTACTTGAAATCTTCTGATCCTGAGGTTCCTGTTGTAAGATTTAGCCATCCTTTGTTGGTATGCTGTCATCCTAAATTTCGCGAGATCTCTGATTTCTTCGATTGTTTCAAGATCTTCAAGGAGTTCCTGCTTATTTGCTTCAAAATCCCGGCAGCTTGTTCTGGCAGTTGGCATCACCATTTCAGTGGGGATTACAGCTTCTGAACCAAACACTAAGGAATATGGTGTTCGACCAGTAGCATTCTTGGAAGTCGTTCTGTCAGCCCACAATACAAGAGGTAGCTCTTCAGCCCATTTCCCTTTTTTGTCTCCTAGCTTCTTCTTAAGATTATTGATGATAATCTTATTGCTCGATTCCGCTTGGCCATTAGCCTGTGGATGTACGGGAGTTGAAGTTACCATCTTGATGCCCCATGCCTCACAGAAGCTAGTCGTTCTTTTTCCAATAAACTGAGACCCGTTGTCGCATACTATTTCCGATGGGATTCCAAATCTTGTCAAAATATTCCTTTTAATGAAGGAAATCACTTCCTTTTCTCTAACTTGAACAAATGCTTCAGCTTCGATCCACTTAGAAAAATAGTCCGTCATAGCCAGCATGAAGACTTTTCCTCCAGGTGCTACAGGCAGCTTACCAACTATGTCCATGCCCCATTTCATGAATGGCCACGGAGATGATATTGAATGAAGCGGCTCAGCAGGCTGATGGAGGATATTGCCGTGCCGCTGGCATGCATCACACTTCTGAACAAAGGCCATCGCGTCCTTCTTCATAGTAGGCCAGTAGTATCCTGTCCTCAATACTTTGGAAAATAGTGATCTGCCCCCAGTGTGATTGCCACAATCACCTTCATGAATATCTTGGAGTACTGCAAGTGCTTCAGGCTGCTCGAGGCATCTCAAGTATGGTCCTGCAAGAGATTTCTTGTATAAGATACCATTTATTATTGAATATGGGATTACCTTTGTTTGGAAAAGCCTGGGGTTCTCGTTTTTGGGGATTTCTCCTTCTTGGATAAATCTCCTGATAGGGTATGTCCAGGATTCCTGAGGATCCTGAGAGTCTATCACTTCTTGATCTTTATCTGTTGTGACGTCATTAACCTCTTGTTCTTCGATTGCTGGGGTTAGGATATGAGTTATTGGAATCTTGACACCTTCTGGGATCCTTAAAGATGATGCTAAATTTGCCAAAGCATCAGCTTCTGCGTTTTCTTCTCTAGGTACCTGTGATATGCTGCAATTTTCAAAGGATAATGCTAATTGTTTTACAAGGTCTAGATATTTGGTTAGCCTTTCGCCTTTCACTGCATAAGATCCATTAAATTGGTTAGTCAATAACAAGGAGTCAATAAAAACTTGAATGTGTTGGATACCCATATCTTTAGCGAGTTGTAATCCTGCAATTAAAGCTTCATATTCGGCTTCATTATTAGTAGCCTTGAATTCACAATGGATAGATAGAGGGATAATGTCCCCCTGTGGCGATTTCAGTAGCGCACCCAATCCTGTTCCTCTAACGTTAGATGCTCCGTCTGTGTACAAGATCCAACTGCCTGAAGCTTCTTCGAGCTGCTTGACCTCTAGTTCAACTTCTGGCAGTATGTCGCTGCTGAAATCAGCCACAAAGTCAGCAAGGGCTTGTGACTTGATTGCTGTTCTTGGCTCATATATGATGTCATAGGCACTTAATTTAACTGCCCATTTCGCCATTCTTCCCGACATTTCTGGTTTTCTTAAGACACACTTAACAGGATAGTTAGTTTTCACATAAATAACATGAGTTTCAAAGTAATGTCTTAACTTTTGAGAAGCCATGACAAGAGCTAAAATCAATTTTTCTAAATAAGAATACCTGGTTTCAGCATCTAATAATGTTTTGCTTACGTAGTATACTGGATGCTGTTGTCCTTCATGATCTTTCACAAGCACAACACTTACTGAGCTGCCTGAAACTGCTAGGTAGAGAGATAGTGGTTCGCCCTTGACTGGTTGCATTAGAAGTGGAGCAGATGATAAATATTCTTTCAGGGAGCTCAGAGCTGCTTCATGCTTCTCACCCCATTCGAACTTTTTGTTCTTTTTCAATATGTCATAGAACTCTTTGCTCTTCTCGGACGATCTTGATATGAATCTGTTAAGTGCTGCTACTCTTCCAGTTAATCTTTGAACTTCCTTAACATTTGTTGGAGATTTCAGATTTATGATTGCTTGGATCAGTTCAGGGCTGGCCTCTATTCCTCTTTCAGTAACCATGAAGCCCAAGAACTTGCCGGCTCTTACTCCAAAGTGGCACTTGGAAGGATTCAATTTCATGTTGAACTGGTCTAAGATTTCAAAATCAGCTTCAAGATCTCTAGGGTGGTCCTTTGCTTTTTTTGACTTTACAACCATATTATCTATGTACACCTCCATGGTGTCCCCCAGTTTGTCTTTAAACATCATTGTTATGGGTCGAATTCCAAGCACCCGGCTGAGAAGCTTGATCATGCAGGAATCCGGGAATCCCAAGGATTCTCGACAGGTTACGTTACTTGTTATTTATTTTAATATCCTTTATCTGCTAATAGCCACGTGATTAATTTCAATGGCAGGTAAGCAAGGTTTAACCTCCCTAAGGAATCGGTCAATTAGCGCTGACGTGGCAATAACGAACGTGGACTGAGTGGTGAACTTCCTTAAACGGCTAATGGACGTGGTCAAGAGGATCCTTGATTTCTCGGATAATTAGTTATTTCTGTTTATAGCTATAAATGGGACATGATCGAATTAGGAAACACAACACACGACACTCTGAATATTGTAACACTTAGCCTTCGATCATCGTCTCCACCGCTGTAATCGAATTCTTACTTTATAAAAGCTTTAGGTAGCAGGCGCTTTGAGCCGGCTCCCGAGGTTTTTACTGGGATTCTCAGAGGCAACTCTCAGGATTCCGGGTTTCCCTCGTATATCACCGTGTCATTTGCATTACTTTTTCTCTATCTTTGAACCAGAATTCTTGGCACCTAACCCCACATTCTAAGTTTGGAATACGAGATTGTCTCGTGCAATTTTTGACCAAAACAATCATGTTGACCAGCCTTTGGTATGTGGCACCTGCATTTCGTAAACCAAAAGGCATTGCAATATAACAATAAATACCTGTGGGTGTCATGAAGGCCGTATCTTCCTGATCTGATGGTTCCATTTGAATTTGTTGAAAGCCCGAAGATGCGTCCATAAAAGTTAGCATCTCATGTCCAGCAGTTGCGTCCACCATAGAATCGATGTGTGGTAGAGGGAATGGATCTTTCGGACAGGCCTTGTTTAGGTCTGTGTAGTCTACACATACCCTCCACTTACCGTTTTTCTTCTGGACTACCACCACATTAGCCAGCCATCGAGGATACTTAACTTCTCTAATCATTTTCGACTTGAGCAGCCTGTCAACTTCTTCTTGGATTATGATGTTTCTCTCAGGAGTGAACTTCCTTCTTTTCTGATGTATTGGCCTGAAAGATTCATCTATACCAAGTTTATGAGTAATAATTGTTGAGGGTGTATTTTCAGGATGCTCGCAGGAAGCTTACACAGTGCAGGAATCTTATTAACGTCTGGGAATCCCATGAATCCAGGTATCCTGATTTATTTATTTATAACTAACCCTCCTATTTGCCTCGTGTTTATTTGACCAGGTTAAGACGAAGTCATCAACTACCTCCGAAACTTACGCCCCAGCTAAAGAAGATCGTGGACCAAGTGAACGAAGAGGCCCTTAACGGTCGAATTAGTTGGATAGTAGGATCCCGGGAATCCCGGAAAGTTTGTTAACATTGTATTCGTTATATAAATCGAGGATTCGATCAGTAGGAACACACAACTCACTCACACATTAGCTCTGATAGCATACGATCTCTGTAACACTTAGCCTGATCGATCAAACCTCCAAAACACTTGTAATTTTCAGTTTCCTATCAATAAAATTGTGTGGTAGCGGGCTCTTCAGGCCGGCTCCCGAGGTTTTTTTTGCTAGGATTCCTAGAGGCAACTCGAAGAATCCTGGATTTTTCCCTCGTTACATCCTTGTGTTCAGTTTTACATTTCGAACATATTAGCAAGCACACTACCTCACATTCTAAGTTTGGAATACGAAATTCCTTTGTGAATTTTTGACCAAAACAGTTTGGCGCCCACCGTGGGGCGAGTGGTGCTTAATCTTATCAAAATCCCATACCTTATTCACTTCATTTGATCTCCAATCTCAAAAATGTCAAACCCGCAGAAAACTGTCTCGGCCTCTACATCGCCCTCCATTCCTCCTCTTCCTTCCATTCCCAGGAAGCCAGAAGAAGACTAATGACCGTCAGAAGAAAGTGGACGAGCAGCCGAGAAAGACTGATTACCCTGTCTTCACAGGATCCCAGGTTCAATCTGTTGATCCTGTTATTACTAACAACGATTTGTTTTCCTTGATTAAGCAGGTGAAAAATCAAATGGATCAGCAAGAAAAAACCAATCAAACGGTAATGAAGGAGATTGAAGAGCTAAAGAAATCCAGGAAGCCCATGGAAGAGCAAAGTCCTCTGTTTCCCAGGCATCTAGATTTCAATGCTTCAGGATCCTCAGATCCGTCTCGCTACAATTACAAATCAGCATCAGACTTTACTACGGCCCCTACGATGACTTCTCAGGCCGCTGGATATGTAGAGAGTACTGCTGGATTCTCAGGAGCTGTCCCACCAGAATCCTCACAGTCACGCTACAAGAATCTTTGGATTCCACCATTGTTGGGATCCTCAGCTTCGCCGTCTCAAGGATATCCTTTTTCTGCTGGAAATCCAAGCCAGAATCCCCAAGGATATCAATACACTAACCCTTCTGTTTCTGCAGGAATCTTTAAGACCAGCTCCTCAGAAGTGCATGATGGTGACGTCATCCCCATGCAAACAGCAACCACCACAGAGCCGAGCTTTCCAGCGGGCTACGGATACAGTTCCGGGATTCCAGTCCAGAATCCTGGCCCAGGTAACATGTCCAATTCAATCCCTATCGTTTCTAACCAGGGTGCTTCTTATGATGCAGGTATTCATCCAAGTATCGCCAGGGAGCTCCAGAAGTTGAAAGAAATGATATCGAATGTTCCAGGGATCCTGAAACCTATTCCTGAAGTTCCTCTGGAAAGCCACAAGATCTCTAGATTTGCTTGGCCAATATCTCAAGTGGAGATCCCGAAGCGTTTCCATGACTCCAAGCATGAACCTTTATGATGGAACTACAGATCCTGAGGAACACGTGGCACATTACCGGGAGCGTATGGAGATCAATCCCATTCCGACAGGAATCAAAGAAGCCTGTCTATGCAAAGGCTTTGGATCAACCTTAACAGGACCAGCCATGAAATGGCTACTGAGCATTCCTCCTAACACTATTACATCATTTTCTCATTTAGTTAACTTGTTTAACAATCAATTTTCTTGCAGCAGGACCTTTGAGAAGCTTACAGGTGACCTGTACCGAATAGTTCAGAAGCCAGATGAGCTTCTCAGGGAATACATTGCCAGATTTGGACGAGAATCTCTTGAGATTCCTAATCTGGATATGGCAGCAGCCGTGGAAGCCTTTAAAATGGGGCTCTCCAAAGATTCACGTTTTTATGATGACCTTGTCATGGCTCCTTGCAGGAACCTTGACGAAGTACGCAGTAGAGCCTTCAGATTTATCCGTTTGGAAGATGACAAGAGGATCCACCAAAGATTGGAGGTTCCTAAATATGATCCCAACAGCAAGAAGGCGGAATCCCCCGGGAAGCCGTATAGATCTCGTCCATACTCCAAACCGGAAAATCACAAAGTCAATGTCCGTTGATCAAGACGATGATGATGAGGAGTATCCTAAGGTATCTGAATACTGTTTTTCCGTTGATATTGGTGGTTTGATGTGTGCTATGCAGGATCTAGGTGAAAAAGCAAGATGGCCCAGAAAGGATACCAAGCAAGGATCCTGGAAAGACAAGACCAAGTGGTGTGCCTTCCATGAAGATTTTGGCCACCTAACAGACGAATGTATAGCACTCCGAAAGGAAATCAGCTATCTACTCAGCAAGGGGCATCTTAAAGAATTGATTGGTAGAAAGAAGATCAAGACTCAGGAAGCCGACAAGGTGCCTCAGAGAGCAGCTTCTCCACCCCAGGATGCCCAGATAATCAACTTCATCTCAGGAGGCTCAGACATCTGCGACACCTCGTATTCCTCAGCCAAGAAGCATGCTAAGGAGTCCAAATCTGAACAGGGTGACAGACCTGTCCAGACGTCCACCCTAACTCAGGACAAACTTATATCTTTTGATGAGAGTGACCGTTCTCATGTTCAGGATCCTCATCATGATAGTCTTGTGGTTACTTTATATATTGCTAATCATTTTGTTCGCAGGATCCTGATTGATAATGGAAGCTCAGTAAACATAATCCGTCTTGATGTACTAAAAAAGATGGGGATCCCAGAAACTGAAATAGTCGCAAGATCGTCAGTCCTGGTTGGCTTCAGCGGTGAAACTAAAAGCACCGTTGGGGATATCAGGTTGCCGGTATATGCTAGAGGGGGTAAACTCTATGCAAAATTTTGTCAGGAAGCCGGAAATGTCAGGAAGGATGGCTAAATGGGCAGTCAAGCTGAGTGCCTATGACATCAAGTATGAATCAAGAACAACAATCAAGTCCCAAGCATTAGCTGACTTTGTGACGGATTTCAGTAGTGACATTGAACCAGAAGTCGAAAAGGAAGTCCAGCAGCTTGAGAAGCTCAAGGAAGACTGGATCCTCTATACTGACGGCTCCTCAAATGTCAGAGGAACAGGGCTGGGAATCCTGCTAAAATCGCCACAGGGGGACATAATACCTCTATCCATATCCTGTGAATTCCAGGCTACCAACAATGAAGCTGAATATGAGGCTTTAATTGCTGGATTACAGCTGGCTAAGGATATGGGAATCCCATCTATAAAAAGTGTTTGTTGATTCTCTCTTATTAACTAACCAATTTAATGGCTCTTATGCAGTGAGAGGGGAGAATCTGATCAAATATCTTGAAATTGTTAAAAAATTGTCTCTATTTTTCGAAAATTTTAGCATTTCACAGGTACCAAGAGAAGATAATGCAGAAGCCGATGCCTTGGCAAACTTGGCTTCATCACTCAGGATCCCTGAGGATGTCAAAATCCCAATAACTCACATCTTGACGCCAGCGATAGCTCTACAGGAAGCTCAGGCTGTTGACGATAATGCAGGCGCAGATATTGAGAATCCTGAAGATGCTCAAGAATCCTGGACCTACCCGATCAGGAAGTATCTAAAAGACTGGGAGATTCCCAAGGGCGAATATCCCAAGGCTTTTCGCACAAAGGTAGTACCCTATACTATAATTGATAATATCCTATATAGAAGATCTCTTGCAGGTGTCTACTTAAGGTGCTTAGAGAAGTCAGAAGCTCTGGATGTGCTTGAAGACATCCACAGTGGAGATTGTGGGAACCATACCAGGGGCAGGGCACTGTTCTCTAAAGTTCTCAGGTTCGGATATTATTGGCCAACAATGAAGAAGGATGCTGCGAGCTTCTCACAGAAATGCGATGCTTGTCAAAGGCATGGCAATATCCTCCATCAACCCGCTGAGCATCTGCATCCTATAGTATCCCCATGGCCATTCATGAAGTGGGGCATGGATATTGTGGGTAAGCTGCCAAAGGCTCCCGGAGGAAAAGTGTTTATGCTTGCCATGACGGATTACTTTTCCAAATGGATTGAAGCAGAAGCCTATCTTCAAGTAAGAGAGAAAGAAGTGATATCCTTCATCAAAAGGAACATCCTCACTAGATTTGGGATTCCGGCAGAAATCATATGCGATAATGGCTCCCAGTTTATAGGCAAGAGAACAACAAGCTTTTGTGAAAGCTGGGGCATCAAGATGATCACTTCAACACCTGTCCACCCTCAGGCTAATGGGCAGGCAGAATCCAGCAATAAAATCATCATCAACAATCTTAAGAAGAAGTTGGGCTCCAAGAAAGGTAAATGGGCTGAGGAGCTGCCATTTGTCCTTTGGGCAGATAGAACTACACCTAAAAATGCTACTGGCCAAACGCCATTCTCGTTAGTATTTGGGGCAGAAGCTGTGATTCCTACAGAAATGGTACTCCCAACAGCCAGAGTCAATTGCCAAGATCCTGAAACCAACAGCCAGAATCTACTTCAGGATCTCGAAACAGTCGAGGAGCTCAGAGATATGGCCAGAATCCGAATGGCGTCTTATCAACAGCGGATAGCGAAATCTTATAACAAGAACACCAGGCTGAGAAGATTCCAAGTAGGTGACTTGGTCTTGAGGAAAGCTTTTCAGAATACTACCAATCCTGCTGATGGGAAATTGGCACCCAAGTGGGAAGGCCCTTACCTTATTGATTCTGAAGAAGGAAAGGGGGCATATCGTCTGATAAATGTGGAAGGAGAACCTCTGCCAAGAGCTTGGAATGCTGTCCACCTTAAAGCGTATTTTATGTGAGAATCCCATTGAGAATCTCAGATAGAATCCCAAGGATCCTCACTGTATAAATAATCCAAGGTAAGTATACTAATCCTATTTCAATTTATTCTTATTATTTTTTATGATTCATTACTGACTTAAGCATCGGAGTGGTGTTAGCTAAGCTAACACCCACCCCTCACCAAGCATTGAGTGTTTTGCAGAATTTGAGAATCCTAAAGAAATTTGGGTATATCCCCAGTTAGAGGTTGGCCACCTCTCCTACGTTTAAGGTGTCCCGCACACCTTCTAAGGTTTGAGAGGCTGACTCCTCTCCTAAGTTTGGGTAATCGCCAGTAGCGCACGACCCTCGCCAGTAGCGCACGTTGTCCCCCAGTATGCTCAAGGTGGCCGGACCAGTCCACTCCAGGGGTGGCTGACAATCTTGTCATTGGAGGCTGCTGGGAGGATTCTCAAGGTTTATAACACTGACGTGTTATCTAAGGTTTTGGCATTATCATGTCACATACGTATGGGCTTGTCCCCAGTTTTGGCTTAGTCCCAAGTTTATCGGGCTTGTCCCCAGTTTTGGCTTAGTCCCAAGAATCCCGGGTTTATCCCCAGCTTATTTTTAACTTGTTTACTCTCGGAAGTGTTAGCTTCGGCCGGAGGCCAAGAAGCTTCTTAAAATTGTTTCAGGTTTGGGAGGAAGCTGAGACAAGTGCTGAGAAAAGTGTATTCAGGATTCCCATAGGAATCCCAAATCAGGTGAAAGAAGATATGATTGTTTGAAATCGGAAAATCGATTAAGGTAAAATTCAAAGGTCAGTTTTTACTGTCTTGAAGACTAACCTATCATGTTATTTAAGTCTCGAATGGTTTTCCAACATATAAGTCATTTTTTACTAATTTTTGTAAACCAATCCTATTTATGGAAATTTCAACACAAATCACAACATGAGAAGCCAAAAGATACTAATATTATTGATAATTACGGAAGGTTGTGAGCTTCTCAAGCTTCGTCCTGAAAACCTCAGGATCCCTCCACTTGAGAAGCTCGAAGGCCAAAAGATTGTTTTTAGGAATCCTGGTTTCGTCTTGTAAACACAAGATCCCTCCACCAGGATCCCTACCATTGTTGTTTGTTACTTGTGCATTACAGGAAAAGGAAAATGTTTCACCCAACAGAACCACCAAAAAACATAAAAAAGTGGGCTCAGACCGTTGCATTGTCCTCATCGCCCACTGTCTTCTCCTCCTCCGCCTGCTTCACCACGTCCTCCAGCTTCTTGCCTTCTCCCAGCTCCAACACATATGCCCTTGTCATCGCCACCGGAGAATCCGGAACCATTTTTGAGGAGCCACCATCATTCCCATCTTTTCCTTCCCCATCGCCATCTCCTCCCAATGATTCCAAGACTAGCCTCCAGCCTGCTATGTCCCAACCCGGAACCTGAAAGCCAGCCGCTTCGGCCTCTTCTGCCATTTGAATTTTGCATTCTAGGACGCTTCGGGCAGCTGAGAGTTGGCCAATTTCGGCATCAGCGGCTATCTTGGCTTCCAGGGCTTGACGATGCTCAGTGAGCTTATGCTCATAGAGAAGGGTCTTACCCCTAGCAGTCTCGGCTTGAGCCTGGATCTTCTCGTTGGCTTCGATGAGCTTCTTCTCCATGTCCATAGCCTGGAAGCTCAGCTTCTCGACACCCTACACAAACAGGAATTCTGATCAGCAGCTGTAACAGGTATGAAACTAACATGAAATTATATGAGCTTCTTACCAGGTTGATCATGGTCTGCATCGAGAGGATCTTGTTGCTGACCTCGGAAGGGGCAAGATCTTCAAAGGTTTCCAGGTACACCACGGGAGCTGCTGGAGTCTCAGGGGCCTTTCTCTTCTTGGAAGCCGAGGCTTTTGGTCGGTTGACAGGCGGCTTGGAGACGGTGGGATGCTCAAGTTGTTCCTTCTTGACTTTGAGGAGACTGTCAAGATCCTTCAGGGAAAACGAGGCGCTGGATTTGGGAGCTGCAGACAGAAACAGGTTATTAGTATCCAGGATGCTCGAATAAGTAAACATTTCAGAATCCTGCGAAGACTTACCAGACATGGCGGGAGTGTGGTCGGCTGAATAGCTGTTTTCGCTGGCTGTTGCTTCAAGAACTAGGGCTCTCTCGCTGGCAGGAATCCGGTAAATTGCTTCGAGCTTCTTGAAATCAGGCTGCTTCTTGATAAGATTCTCAAATTTGGGTGATGCAAAGAAGAAAACAATAGAAAAATTAGACACATATTGGAAAATTAGCAACAACAAGAAACTTCAATATCCTACCCTTCTCAACCCACTTCAATGGCAACTCCGTCCCCCCAGGAATTGAGTCTTGTTTGACGAAGAAAAAACGCTTCTTCCAGTCATGGTCATTGTGGGAAGCTCGGGGAATCAACTGGGAGGTGGAGGTACGAGCCTGGAGAACAAACCGGCTACAACCATGGGTTCTTAACTTATATGCTTCACAGATCTCAGGAATCCCAATGTCGAGATTCCTAGTTTGGTTCAACTGATCCAGAGAATACAATATTCTCCAGACCATCGGCATGGTTTGGGAGTAAGAAAGCCGGGTGGTTTTGAAAAACTGAGTAACGAGCTCTGGAAAGGGGAATGTCATTCCGAGCGAAAAAGGGTAGTACATGAAACAGACCCAAGTTGTAGACATGAAATCAGACTTGGTAAGGGAATTGAAAGGTCGGAAAACGGTTTCCGGCGGAAAGATGCCGGAATTCTTCAACTCAAGAATGTCGCGATTGTCAAAGGTACAAGCTTCTTCCTCACAGGGGATGATATACCCCTGATCATGGAAATCTCCGACAACCGGAGAGCTCAACGACGAAGACGACCGAGTGTTTTTCTTGGCCATGGCCCAAGAAAAATGCACATCTCTTGGACGCCGAGAAAACAGTCACATCCTAACTGTTTTTACCGTCTACACGCCGTTAAAAAGGCATCTTTTTGAATTTTAATAGCTGTCGAGCTTATCTACATCTGTTGAAATTCAAGGGGCAATTGTTGAGGGTGTATTTTCAGGATGCTCGTAGGAAGCTTACACAGTGCAGGAATCTTATTAACGTCTGTGAATCCCATGAATCCAGGTATCCTGATTTATTTATTTATAACTAACCCTCCTATTTGCCTCGTGTTTATTTGACCAGGTTAAGACGAAGTCATCAACTACCTCTGAAACTTACGCCCTAGCTGAAGAAGATCGTGGACCAAGTGAACGAAGCGGCCCTTAACGGTCGAATTAGTTTGATAGTAGGATCCCGGGAATCCCGAAAAGTTTGTTAACATTGTATTCGTTATATAAATCGAGGATTCGATCAGTAGGAACACACAACTCACTCGCACATTAGCTCTGATAGCAGGCTCTTCAAAACACTTGTAATTTTCAGTTTCCTATCAATAAAATTGTGTGGTAGCGGGCTCTTCAGGCCGGCTCCCGAGGTTTTTTTTGCTAGGATTCCTAGAGGCAACTCGAAGAATCCTGGATTTTTCCCTCGTTACATCCTTGTGTTCAGTTTTACATTTCGAACATATTAGCAAGCACACTACCTCACATTCTAAGTTTGGAATACGAAATTCCTTTGTGAATTTTTGACCAAAACAATAATATCTTTAGATATACCTGTCATGTTGTGATTCTGGATTTCAAGAGGTTCACGAGCTGCTCCTCAGTATCCTCAGGGATATTGGTTCCTACCAGCACTTTGATTTCAGGATCTTCAGGATTAAGTTGAGCTTCTTTTATTTCCAGTTCCTTTGTCATCTGAATTCTCCGTGCCGGTTTCTTTAATTGCTATGCCGGCTTGGACTTGATGGTGTTCTTCATAGCAGAAGTGTAGCAGTCCTTGGCTTCTTGTTGATCACTTAGTATTCTTACAACTCCCCAAGGCGTGGGAAGCTTCACACATTGATGATAGGTAGATGGAACTGCTTTCATGTCATGGATCCATGGCCTTCCCAAGATTACATTGCAACAAGGAAGGGAGTCAATTACGCAAAATTTCTGCATGGAGTTGACTCCTTCAATGTAAACAGGAAGTCTGATGTCTCCAACCGTATGCTTGGTTTCTCCGCTGAATCCTACTAACACCGAGGATCTTGGAATTATCTCTTCTTCTGGAATGCTCATCTTTTTAAGCACATCCAATTGAATGATGTTGACCGAACTACCGTTATCTATTAGGATCCTGCGAACGTAATGGTTAGCAATACATAATGTAATTACCAGACTGTCGTGGTGAGGATCCTGGATATCCAGCTTATCAGTTTCGTCAAAAGAGATGACTTTGTCTTCATTCAATATCGCGTTCTTCTTTAGCCGACTGCCTTGGTCCATCTTGGCCTCCTTGGCATGTCTCTTTGCTGATGAGAAAGAGGTTCCACATATGTCAGATCCTCCCGAGATGAAGTTGATCACCTTAGCATCTACCGGCGGCGACTGTGCTCTTTTGGGCAGCTCAATAGCTTCTTGAGTTTTACTCTTCTTTCTGCTAAACAATTCTTTGAGATGCCCCTTGCTGAGCAGGTAACTGATTTCTTTTCGAAGGGCTATGCAGTTATCTGTTAAGTGCCCCAAGTCTTCGTGGTAAGCACACCACTTATACTTGTCGTTACATGATCCTTGTTTCTCTGATTTTCTCGGCCAGCTGGCTTTATCACCTAGATCCTGCAAGGCACATAACAAACCACTTACGTCAACCGAAAAACAGTAATCAGATACCTTTGGGAAGTTTTCTTCGTCGTCTTCTTCTTCAACTTCATTGACCCTGGGATTATCATTCCTGTAATAGGGTTTGGTTCGTTGTTGCTTTCCGGGAGAATTTGTCCTTCTGCCCAGTGACTCATCACCTCTTCTCTGGATCTTCTTATCATCTTCCAATCTGATGAACCTTAGTGCCCTCGTTCTGACTTCATCTAGGTTCCTGTAAGGGGTCATAACCAAGTCATAATAAAAGCGGGAATCCCCTCTAATTCCCATTTTGAAAGCTTCCACAGCAGCTGCCATATCGAGGTTGGGGATATCCAAAGTTTCTCGACCATATCTGGCCACGTAATCCCTGAGGGATTCGTTGGGCTTCTGAACTATTCTGTACAAGTCACCCGTGAGCTTCTCAAAGCTCCTGCTACAAGAAAACTGGTTATTTAACAGGTTAACTAAATGGGGAAAATAAGTAATGGTATTAGGAGGGATACTGAGCAGCCATTTCAAGGCTGGTCCTGTTAGTGTTGAACCGAATCCTTTGCATAAGCAAGCTTCTTTGATGTTCATAGGAATGGGGTTGATTTCCATCCGTTCCCTGTATTGTGCCACGTGCTCTCAGGGTCCGTGGTCCCATCGTAGAGTTTCATGTTGGGGGTTTGAAATCTTTTTGGTATCTCCACATCACAAATGGGCCACGCAAACCTAGAAACTCTGTGGCTGCCTGCTGGCACTTCAGGAATTGGACGAATAACACCGGGGACACTTGAGATCATATCCTTTAACCTCTGAAGTTCCCTAGCAATAGTTGGGTTGATACCTGCATCCTGCACAGTTCCTTGGTTAGGGTTAGCATAAAAAATTATCAAAGTCGTTACCAGCCCTGGAATTTTGAAGATGGATTCGGGGTCCATATTCAGCATCTCTGAGGATAGTCGGCTCAGTTGTGGTCCCCAATTGCATAGGGATGAAGTCTCCCTCGTGTATCTCCTGAGATGAGTCTGGGAATATGCCTGCAGAGACAGTAGGGTTAGAAAATAAGGATTCTTGGGGACCGTGAGCAGCTTGGAAGCGGCTCGGATAATCTTGGAATCGTTGAGCTGAGGATCCTTGTAGCACTTGTGTAGTAGGTGCCACTGACTGCTGACTCCAAGGCTCATGAAGGTTCTCGGCACTTGTTGGCTTGAAAAGCCGACTGGTGGTTAGCCCGAGCACCTCGGTGGCTGCTGACTTCCATATCCTCTGTAGTAAGATTCTGGGGGCTGCTCGGAGTAGAATCCAGAGTACTCCAGATCTATCACCCTGGAAATCTTCTGGCGCTGAGAGCCTGAGAATCCTGCAGTAGTAGCCATTGCAATACCTGATTTTGGGGCAGTAGAGGAATTCTCTTTCTGTTTCGGCTGCTCCGATATTTCCGGCGAGTCAAAACCAAATGATTTCGGCATCAAAAGACTGGTTTCCTCTACTGTTTTCTTTGATTTCTTCAATTCCATGATCTCCTTCATCATTTTCTCGTTGGTTTTAGCTTGCTCATCCACATGAGTCTTCAGCTGCCTGATCAAAACATACAGATCGTTATTAGAAATAGCAGCGTCAGTGGACGTACCTTGAGATCCAGTAAAAGTGGGATATTCCACTCTTTTAGTGTCAGCGCCGGTTACTTTTTTCAGCATTAGGGGGAGACCAGTGTCGACAACTGGTTTAGTGGATGAAATGGATTTCGAAGTGACCTTAGGTTGGCTCGACATTTTCAAGAATTGGTTACGAGAAGAAGATCAAGGCTCTTAATCGAATTCAAACACCGTTTGCCCCACGGTGGGCGCCAAATTGTTTTGGTTAAAAACTGCCTAAGCAATTACTTGATCAAACTTTGTAAGTGAGGTAGTGTGTTTGATGAAGTTAGCAAGAAAAATGCAAGTTTGGATGTTGACACGAGGATGTAATGAGGGAAAAATCCAGGAATCCTTGAGTATCCTCAAGGAGCCTAGCAAAAAAACCTCGGGAGCCGGCTTAAAGTGCCTGCTTCCTGAAACTTTTATATGATTGAATTGTGTTCAAGTACAAATGTAATGAGCTCGAATTCTAAGTGTTACAGAGAGTTCTGATCGTAAAAAGGTGTGTGTGTGCAAGCCTAGAGCTTGGTTTAAATAAAGATTACATTCCAACAACCTATCCTAAAAACTAGCAACTAAATCCACGTCTTCCACGTATACGTTGAGGTCTACCTAGCCCACATTTATCTTAGCTGACCAGGTCTTCAGGACACGTGACTAATACTGGAGTCAACCTGCGAACAAACCAAAAAAAGGAAAAGACAATCGTTAGTAAATAAATGTAAATCAGGATCCTTACAGTGAAGTGCTTGCGAGCTGCTCCGAGTATTTTGAAAAGCCTTCCTCAAGACCAAGTCACCTACCTGGAATCTTCTTAGCCTGGTGTTCTTGTTGTAGGATTTTGCTATCCGCTGTTGATAAGATGCCATCCGGATTCTGGCTATATCTCTGAGCTCCTCAACTGTTTCGAGATCCTGAAGGAGATTATGGCTGTTGGTTTCAGGATCCTGGCGGTTGACTCTGGCCGATTGGGAGTACCATCTCTGTAGGGATCATAGCTTCTGCTCCAAACACTAATGAGAATGGCGTTTGGCTAGTAGCATTCTTAGGTGTGGTTCTATCTGCCCAAAGGACAAACGACAACTCCTCAGCCCATTTCCCTTTCTTGGATCCCAGCTTCTTCTTGAGGTTGTTGATGATGATCTTATTGCTGGATTCTGCCTGCCCATTAGCTTGGGAATGGACAGGTGTTGAAGTGATCATCTTGATGCCCCAGCTTTCACAAAAGCTTGTAGTTCTCTTGCCGATAAACTGGGATCCATTGTCGCATATGATTTCCACCGGATGTTCCTTTTGATGAAGGATATCACTTCTTTCTCTCTCACTTGAACATAGGCTTCTGCTTCAATCCACTTGGAGAAGTAATCCGTCATGGCAAGCATAAACACCTTTCCTCCGGGAGCCTTTGGCAGCTTACCCACAATATCCATGCCCCATTTCATGAACGGCCATGGGGATACTATAGGATGCAGATGCTTAGCGGGTTGGTGGAGGATATTGCCATGCCTTTGACAAGCATCGCATTTCTGTGAGAAGCTCGCGGCGTCCTTCTTCATAGTTGGGCAATAATATCCGAATCTGAGAACTTTAGAGAACAGTGCCCTGCCCCCGGTATGGTTCCCACAATCTCCACTGTGGATGTCTTCGAGCACCTAAAGAGTTTCTGACTTCTCTAGGCACCTAAGGTAGACACCTGCAATAGATCTTCTATATAGGATATTATTAATAATAGTATAAGGTACTACCTTTGTGCGAAAGGCTCTGGGGTTTTCGCCCATGGGAATCTCCTCATCTTTATGATACTTTCTGATCGGGTAAGTCCAGGATTCCTGAGCATCTCCAGGATTCTCAACATTTGCACCTTCATTATAGTCAACAGCCTGAGCTTCCTGTTGAGCTATCGCTGGTGTGTCAGGATATGAGTTATTGGAATCTTGATATCCTCAAGGATCCTGAGCGATGAAGCCAAGTTTCCAAGGCATCGGCTTCTGCATTATCTTCTCTTGGTACCTGCGAAATGTTAAAATTTTCGAAAAATAGAGACAATTTTTTAATAATTTCAAGATGATTGATCAGATTCTCCCCTCTCACTGCATAAGAGCCATTAAATTGGTTAGTCAATAAGAGAGACAACAAACACTTGTATAGACAGGATTCCCATATCCCTAGTCAGCTGTAATCCAGCAGTTAAAGCTTCATACTAAGCTTCATTGTTGGTAGCCTGGAATTCACAGGATATGGATAGAGGAATTATTTCCCCCTGTGGCAATTTTAGCAGGATGCCCAGTCCTGTTCCTCTAACATTTGAGGAGTCGTCAGTATAAAGGATCCAGTCTTCCTTAAGCTTTTCAAGTTGCTGGACTTCCTTTTCAACTTCTGGTTCTATGTCACTACTGAAATCAGCCACAAAGTCAGCCAAGGCTTGGGACTTGATTGCTGTTCTTGGTTCATATTTGATGTCATAGGCACTCAGCTTGACTGCCCACTTAGCCATCCTTCCTGACATTTCCGGCTTCCTGAGAACTGCCTTGATAGGATAGTTAGACATCACAATTATAGTATGGGTTTCAAAATAGTGTCTAAGTTAAGTGGAAGCCATTATAAGAGCTAGAATAGATTTTTCAAGGTGAGAATACCCGGACTCTGCGTCTAGCAGAGTTTTACTTACATAATACACAGGATGCTGCTGACCTCGATGGTCTTTTACCAGGACTGTACTGATTGAGCTTCCGGAAACAGAGAGATATAAATATAGCGGCTCCCCATCTTCTGGTTTCATTAATTGCGGGGCTGCTGACAGGTAGTCTTTTAGGCATCTGAGAGCTTCTTCGTGCTTTTCAGTCCACTCGAATTTTTTGTTTTTCCTCAGGATATCGTAGAAATCTTTACTTTTTTCTGAGGATCTTGAGATGAACTTGTTGAGTGCTGCGATTCTTCCTATCAACCTTTGTACCTCTTTTACATTCGATGGAGACTTCAAATTTAGGATTGCTTTGATTTGCTCTGGACTTGCTTCGATCCCTCTTTCGGTAACCATGTATCCTAAGAATTTTGCAGCTCACACCCCAAAGTGGCATTTGGAGGGGTTGAGCTTCATGTTATATTGATCAAGGATATCGAAGGTAGTTTGGAGATCCCTGACATGATCTTCAGTTTTTTTGGATGTGACCACCATGTCATCTATGTAGACCTCCATCGTGTCCCCCAGTTGCTCTTTGAACATCATATTGACGAGCCTCTGGTAGGTGGCACCTGCATTTCTTAAACCAAAGGGCATAGAAATGTAACAATATATACCTGTTGGAGTCATAAATGCCGTATGCTCCTCGTCGCATGGTTCCATCTGAATTTGTTGGAATCCTGTTGAGGCATCCATAAAGGTGAGCATCTCGTGACCAGCTGTGGTATCCACCATAGCATCAATATGGGGAAGTGGAAAAGGATCCTTAGGACATGCCTTATTCAAGTCTGTGTAATCAACACAAACTCTCCACTTTCAATTCTTCTTATGGACCACCACCACGTTCGGCAGCCACCTAGGATATTTGACTTCTCTAATCATCTTGGTTTTGAGAAGCTTGTCAACTTCCTCCTGGATGATTATATTCATCTCGGGAGCGAACTTCCTCCTTTTTTGCTGTATAGGCCTGAAAGAAGGATCTAAACCAAGTTTATGAGTAATTACATGTTTAGGGATACCTGTCATGTCTTCATGCTTCCATGCGAAAGTTGAAGTCCTGGCTTGGAGAAGCTGGAGTAATTCCTGCTCAACATTCGCTCGGATGCTTGTTCCTACGAGCACCTTGATTTCAGGATTCCCAGGGTCTAGAGCCACTTCTTTGACATCAAGCTCCCTGTCCTCCTGTACTTTAAGTGCCCTTTTCTATAATTGTTATCCCTTCGTCACCTTAGTGGTGTTCTTCATCGACGTTGAATAACAATTCTTGGCTTCCTGCTGGTCACTCTCAATCCTCACAACTCCCCAAGGTGTAGGAAGCTTGATACACTGGTGATAAGTTGAAGGGATTGCCTTCATCTCGTGAATCCATGGCCTGCCAAGAATAATATTGCAACAAGAGAGAGAATCTATAACACGAAATTTTTGCAAAGAGTTTACCCCCTCTATATATACCGGCAACCTGATATCCCCAACGGTGCTTTTAGTTTCACTGCTGAAGCCAACCAGGACTGACGATCTTGCGACTATTTCAGTTTCTGGGATCCCCATCTTCTTGAGCACATCAAGACGGATTATGTTTACTGAGCTTCCATTATAAATCAGGATCCTGTGGACAAAATGGTTAGCAATATATAAAGTAACCACAAGACTATCATGATCAGGATCCTGAACATGAGAACGGTCACTCTCATCAAAGGATATGAGCTTGTCCTGAGTTAAAGTGGATGTCCGGACAGGTCTGTCACCCTGTTTAGATTTGGATTCCTTAGCATGTTTCTTGGTTGAGGAGTACGAAGTGCCGCAGATGTCTGAGCCTCCCGAGATAAAATTGATTATTTGATATTCCTAACTTAGAATGTGAGGTAGTGTGCTTGTCAATATGTTTGAGAATGTAAAGTTGAACACGAGGATATAACGAGGGAAAATCCAGAATCCTTTGAGTTTCCTCTAGGAATCCTGGCAAAAAACCTCGGGAGCCGGCCGGAAGAGCCTGCTGCCTAGCACTTTTATTGATAACAAAATGAAAGATTACAATGGGTTGGAAGTTTGATCGATCAGAACTAGGTGATACAATGTTGTTGCAGTGAGTGCTTCGTGTGTGTTCCTATTGATCGAATCCTCGATTAGTATATAACAAACAAACTAACTAACTGTCCGGGATTCTCGGGATCTCTTCTTCCCACTTTCTTGACCGTTGAAGCA
Organism: Deinandra increscens subsp. villosa; assembly: GCA_039602395.1. NCBI lineage: Eukaryota > Viridiplantae > Streptophyta > Magnoliopsida > Asterales > Asteraceae > Deinandra > Deinandra increscens. Next base: position 19,887,332 of record JBCNJP010000012.1, on the reverse strand, counting down.
GGATCGACCCACTGATCCACGTAATAGTCAGCTTAGTCCGAGTCTTTAGGAATTAGTTGAGAGTCCGTTACCACCTGCAAACAATTAAGCACGACGCAAAATAGAGGTTAGGAAATTATCGCAAAATCAGGATACCTGAACTGTTAGGATTCCCAAATTGTCTTCGGATTCCTGAACTGCTTGAGCTTCCTGTTGAGCGTCCTGAAAATCAACCCCTAACACTTATAGATTCCGAAGAAGGAAAGGGGGCATACTGTTTGGTAAATATGGAAGGAGAACCTCTGCCAAGAGCTTGGAATGCCGTCCATCTTAAAGCGTATTTTATGTGAGAATCTCGTTGAGAATCTTGGGCAGAATCCCAAGGATCCTCACTGTCTGAATATTGCAAGGTACGTCTACTAATCCTATTTCAATTTATTCTTAATATTCTTATAACACATTACTGACTTAAGCACCGGAGTGGTGTTAGCTATGCTAACACCCACCCCTCACCGAGTATTGAGTGTTTTACAGATTTTGAGAATCCTAGAGTATTTCGGGTATAACCCCAGTTAGAGGCTGATCACCTCTTCTACGCTTAAGGCATCCCGCATGCCTTCTAAGGTTTGAGGAGCTGACTCTTCTCCTACGATTGGGTTATCGCCAGTAGCGCACGACCCTCGCCAGGAGCGCACGTTGTCCACCAGTATGCTCAAGGTGGTCGGACCAGTCCACTCCAGGGGTGGCAGATAATCTTGTCACTGGAGGCTGTTGGTAGGATTCTCAAGGTTTTTAACACTGACGTGTTATCTAAGGTTTTGGCATTTACATGTCACTTACGTTGGCTTAGTCCCACTTTTCCCGGGCTTGTCCCCAGAATTGCATGGGCTTGTCCCCAGAGTTATATGGGCTTGTCCCCAGTATTGGCTTAGTCCCAAGAATCCCGGGTGTAACCCCAGTATATTATTAAATATGTGTAGAAAGTGTCCTTGGTTGTTAGCCGGGATCCTTCTACTTTTTGTTTTACAGGTTTCTAAAGGCAGGATGCCGAAAAGACTCTTCCAACCTATTCGGTCAGGATTTTTGTACGAATCCTGAAGGAAGACACTTAGGAGGTTGTAAAACTCGACATGAACAGGATTCTTGTTAGAATCTCGAGCCCAGCACTCTAAGACCTATAAGGTAACTCGTTAGGATTCCTACAAGGATCCCAGGTAGGATTCTTGATTATGCAAAGGATGTTGCCTAAGGTAAATCTAACAGGTCAGGGTGTTATTATGGTTATTTCATTTAACTTATTTGACCTTGCCGTATAAAGGTTTCTAATTTCACTTTAGAGTTAGTTGATTCATTCAACTCGTTTAAGACTTATAAGATTTTATTTTTTTAGATTAACTATTTAAGACAAATTTCTAGAAGGCGCAAATAAAATATGAAACACATTTGAAATAAACAAAACGTGGTAATATTATTAACATACTAAAGCTGGATTTGAGCTTCCCGAAGCTTCGTCCTGAAAACTTCAGGATCCCTCCACTCGGGAAGCCCATAGGTCAAAAGTCGGTTAGGAATCCTGGCTTCGTCTTGCAAACCGCAAGATCCCTCCACCAGGATCCCCAACTATTGTCTGTTGTTACTTGTTCAGTATTGTTTCAGGGAACGACAAAGAAAGAGAAATTGTTTACAAACATCACCATTCAAACAACAATAACAAAAAAAAACAATGGGCTCAGACCGTTGCAATGTCCTCATCGCCCATTGGCTTCTCAGAAGCCTCCTGCTTCTCGCCATCAGCCTTCTCCTTAACCTTTTCCTCAACCTTCTCCTCCAACTTATCCTCGCCGTGCGTAACCAGATCACCTCCAGCAGCCTTGAGCTCGGTAGCCTTCTCCTTGTTGGCCGGCTTCTCAACAGCCTTCTCCAGCTTCTCCAGGGAGAGCTTCCAGGCATCCACCTTCCATTTGGAACAGGTGAACCCCTCAGCCCTGGCTTCTGCAGCCATCTTCAGCATTACCTGAAGCACACTACGGGCAACCGACTCCTTGCCGATGGCAGACTCTTTCAATAAAGCAGCCTCATACTTGAGACGCTGCTCATCCATTTTGTGCTCATAATGGCAGGTCTTTCCATCAGCTATCTCCCCCTAGATACGGATGGTATCCCTAGCCTTATCCAGCTTCCTTTGGACCTCAGTAAGCCTGGTTTCCGCGTCCATGCAATAAGTGCTCAGCTGCTCGAGACCCTGCAAAAAGATGCAAAGATTAGGAATCTCAACCGGATGCCGCACATTATCAACGCTTGGGAATCCTAAGGTACAACTTACCATTTTTTTTCATTGTGTGCAGGCTCAGAAGCTTGTTGCTGGTCTCAACAGGGCTCAGTCCCTCAAAGCTCTCCAGGTAAACGACGCTCTCGGAGGTCTTCCTCTTCTTGCTGGAGGAAGTAGCCTTGGGTCTGCTGGTAGGCGGTCAGATGCTGGTTACAGGCTCGGCCTTCTCAGCTTTTACCACCAGGAAGGAGGTCAAGTCGTCAAGGGAGAATCCGGAACCTGATCATAAAAAAAGAAGGGGGTTGTCAATTTCAGGATGTTCATCAACAATGCGGAGCATCAGGAATCTTAATACTTACCAGACATGTTCGCTTGGGTATGATCGATGGAGTAGCTGTGCTCACTGGCTGCGCTCTCAATAGCGAATGTCCTCTCAGCAATCGGGATCTTCAGGAAGGGTGTGAGCTTCTCAACGGAATCTTTACCAACACTGACCAGCTTCTCGAACTTGGGAGCTGTGAAAAATAAAAACAAAAGGCAAATTAGTAACCGTTGGGATTCTTAATTAATTTGCGTGGGTCGGTGTCCTACCCTTCAAAACCCACTTCATCGGTAACTCATTGCCATCAGGAATTGATTCGCGCTTCACGAAGAAAAACTTCTTCTTCCAGTTGTGGTCATTATGAGACGCACGAGGAATCAGTTGGGTGTTAGAGGAACGAGCTTGGAGTACGAACCGACTGCAGCCGTGGGTTCTCAGGTTGTAGGCAGAACAGACCTCGGGGATTCCCATGTCCAGGTCCTTGGAGTTGTTCAGATTATCAAGAGAGAAGAGAATGCGCCACACCATGGGCATTGTTTGGGAGTAGGAAAGGTTGGTGACCTCAAAGAACTTGTTTACAATGTCAGGGAAAGGGTATGACATACCGAGAAGAAAAGGGTAATAGAGAAAATAGACCCAGGTAGCAGAAATGAAATTGGCCTTCAAGCGAGAATCGAAGTTCCGAATGACCATCGATCTCGGAATCAGACCAGAATCCTTCAACGATTGGATTTCCTGGTCGTTAAAGTCGCAGGTTTCCTCGTCGCAGGAGGGAAGAATCCCTTGATCAATGAAATCATCGATGCTGGGAGAAGCGGAGGAGGAAGCAGATCGAGTACCCTTTTTCGCCATTACAGAATTGAAAGAGAGAAAGGAAATCAAAACTGACCTGGTTATGGCGAAGAAGCTCGAAGGGTTTCCGTTTGAATAAAGTGAAGAACTTATGGCTTGGGTAACTAGTATTTAAAGAGAGTTATAATAGAAATCAAATCAAATGGGAAGCCGTGAATTACGTCCAATCATAACCGAATTTACCATCTCAAACGCCGTTAAAAAGAGGGTTTGTGAATCTCGCCAGCTGTAAATCTTATCCACAGCCACCGAGATTCAGGGGCAATTGTTAGGGGTTGATTTTCAGGATGCTCAACAAGAAGCTCAAGCAGATCAGGAATCCGAAGACAATCTGGGAATCCTATCAGTTCAGGTATCCTAAATGTATGATATATACTTAACCTCTATTTTGCCTCGTGCTTAATTGTTTGCAGGTGGTAACGGACTCTTAACTAACTCCTAAAGACTCAGACTGAGCTGACTAATACGTGGATCAGTGGGTCGATCCTGCTTCAATGGTCAAGAAAGTGGGAAGAAGAGATCCCGGGAATCCCGGACAGTTAGTTAGTTTGTTTGTTATATATTAAATCAAGGATTCGATCAATAGGAACAGACACAACGCACTCTCTAGCTCAATTACCACTGCAAAAACATTGTATCACATAGTTCTGATCGATCAAACCTCCAACCCATTGTAACTCTTTATTTCGTTATCAATAAGATTGACTAGGTGGCAGGCTATTCGGCGGGCACCCGAGGCTTTTATCCAGGATTCCTAGAGGCAACTCGAAGGATTCTGGAGTTTTCCTCGCTAAATCATTGTGTCACCGTCCTAACTTGGATTATCTGTTCACTTAAACGTCAAGCACACTACCTCACATTCTAAGTTTGGAATACGAAATTCCTTTGTGAATTTTTGACCAAAACACAGGGTAACTTACAACTCGACATGCTGATGGTAGATTGAGAAAGGGCTGGATGCTATACTGCTTTAAATGCACGTTTAAACTCGAGGATACCCATGAACTTCTCCAAGTTACTCTCCGTTTCTTCCTCTTCGGGACCGATCTCCCTCAAACTCTTCGCTGCAAAGAACAACATTCAAGGTCAGATCATATAATTTCAAATAAAAACCCTAACATCTAATGCAGGTATGCCTACCCTCTACAACCCAAGCTTGTGGAAGCTAAAGACCACCTAAATGTTGGAACGCTTGACAAAAAAAATTTACCCTTCAATTCACCGTGTTGGGTAGGTTATGGACGAGTTGCATGTCCTTTGAAAGGGATTTGAACAAGAAACGACTGGAACCATGGGATTTCAGTTCGTAATCCAGGGCTATCTTCGGCAGGCCGATCAGGTGCTCAAAGGCACTGTTTAGACGATCCAGGGTTCCCAGGATGCGCCATACAACAGGAAGGGTCTGGGCATATGAAAGGCCTATGGCCTCAAAGAACTCGGCAACAAGACCGGAAAAGAGGAAGGATAAACCCATGCTGAATGGGGTGAACGGAAAGCAGACCCAGGTTGGAGAGATGAAGTCCGACCTCAACCTAGGGTTGAAAGCCCTAATGACAGCAGAAGGAAGTAGGAGACCAGAATCTTTCACCAATGCGATTTAATTGTTGGTGAAAGTGGACTTTTCATGTTCGAGATGGAGACGAATTTTTTATCAAGAAAATCTTCCACCCCTGCAAGAGAGATGGTGGGTTCTCGACGGATTCGACGCTTGGTCATGGTTCAAGAAACGAAATAGGGATCAGAGAAAAGAAAGTTACCTGGCTGAAATGGGTGAAAGAGATGATCGGTGCTCGCAATTCTCAACTCGGGTGAGGTAAATTACTCGAGTGTTGGGGCATTTATCGGCGAAAGAAGTTACAGGGTTGAGAGGACGTCAAGGGATGAGATTGAAACCGAAAAAGCAATTCATGCGGACGAGATTAAAACGGAAACGATGACTCATCTTGGTTTAAAAATTCACAGCTATAAATCTTATCTACAAGCTACGAATTTTGGGGGCAATTGTTATACCCTGAATTCTAACCCTAATTTTTATTAATAACCTTCGATAGTTTAGGACCCCTGGATATCAAGCATACAGGGACTGCACTTTCGGTTAACCTAACCCAGGATTTCTGCTTATGTTTTATTTAATTACTATCTTAGGATGTAATGTACTCTGAATTTATCTATCTACTTAATCCCAGCATGCACGGATACCCTGCATGCTAGGGCGGCGTTACTAATCTTTCTCTTTGATTCTATGTGATTAAGCCAGGAACGAGAAGGAAGATAACGGTCATGTAGACTCAGTCAAAGTCAGAAGCATGTGTGGAAAAAGAGACCCGCCACCAAACTCGGTCAAATAACGGCCATAAGTCGTTGGAAGGAGATCCCAGGAATCTCGTAATATTAGTTAGGCACATCTATGTATTTAAACGCGGCATAGGTCTCATTTTACACACTCTCAATCACTTGTACTCACACTACCACTTAGCGAGCAAGCCGCAAACACTTGTATTTGAATTGTTTTACGTGGAAATAAACGGGCAACGTGTATTATCGTTGCCGAGGGGTTTTTTATGTCGGCGGCCTTTGGAGACATCCAAGGTTTAAGGGCTTTTCTCCCTTACAAAATCTCGGTGTTCTTAGTAGCATCCAGGGAAGTTACTATTTGTGTTTCCATTTAGCATATTCAAACCTCGAATTTTGACAAGTAAATTTGATTTTATAATTTGAACATCCAGGGCACCTTACCTCACAAACGAATTTGGTTACTGAATTTAGCTTTACAATTTTAGGCAAAACAAGAATGATTCTCATTCGGCAAGCAATCTTCATCCAGTAGAATGAAGTGGATGTTCATTCGGCAGGCAATCTTCAAGCTCATCTTCACCGAATAAGATATGTTCCAGCGAATGTGATTTTCATTGTCCGGATCAACTCATTAAGCGGATGAGTTTATTCGGTGGTTGCTTCATTCTCTCCCACATTCTGCAGTTTAATTTTCATCTAATGAGTTCATTCGGTGAAACTCATGTTTTGCTCATTGGGTGGATGGATCTCTCATTGGGTGGTTCGTTCGCATTAACATCAAGTTATCAGATTCAGGGGTGTTGATTACTATTCAGATGAGATGACTTGGGTGTTCAAGAATTTAAATCAGTTCCTGGGTTTTCCTTTGATTCAGTAATTGTGGGAAGTGTTAAAGATGTGTTCTGAGAAAAGTTTTATTGTTTGTGGGTAGTCACAGTTTTTGATGAGGAGCATTGATTCAAAAACAGAGGTGTGATTACTTCGAGACATTTATCGGGGAATATTTTTCATCACAAACAGAAGTATTTCAAGATTTCGTTGCAGGCCACATGCGATTATCATTCTAAAAAAGTTTGCGGGTTGGTATCTAGATTATTAATTATTGATTCCTTGATGATTTTGCTGTCAATTGAATTAATTTCAGAGTCTGGATACTTGGTTTATTGTATCGGGGGCATACGAAGCGGTGAATCTTCCAGATTCTGATGCTAGTGAAATCAATCAAGAAGATTGAATATTGTAAGGGAATAATTTGTGGCTTGTGTATTAAATCATCCATTGGCGGACTATTTTGAAGGCCTATGTGATAGAATAGGTGTAAAATAGCTGGGTTTTCATTGTATTGGGTCATTGGGTCATTTTGGACATGTTTGGGCCCAATTAGATAGAGTTTAAGGGGAGTTTAATGGGCCTGTATAGTCAAATTCCGAAAATTAGGTTTAGGATTTGTTTATCTATATAAACAAATCCTAATACTCATATTGTGGGCTAGCTAGTTGAGAGAGATACAAGGGGGCTTTTCGGGTTGTGTCAAGCTTGTGTACCAGACGATTATTAATCGTGTGCACTTTGTTCTAGGTTTTATTATTTTAATTATTGTGTTATTCGATTTCTATTTCTTGTAACTTGAATCACTCGATTGACTGGATTCCGCACACTCAATCGAGTAGTGATATCGTGTTTAGAACCGGTTTCGGGACTTACAATTGGTATCAGAGCCAAGAAACGCGTGTTTCGTGGCTCGCACGATATCGATTCAAGAAGTTCTAACGATTTCTGTGGAGTTTTGTTCAAGTTAGCAGGTTTTCGACCCTTGAATTGGAGGACTTCTTTTGGTTCTAGAGGGATTTCGATTGTAATTGTTTTTTTTTGGAAAGTACATCGTCTATTTAATCTACGGGATCTCTATCTTGTGAATCAAGTTTCAGTTTAATAAAAAAAAAATAGTTTGAGTTTAATAAAAAAAAAAAATTGGAAAGTGAAGCAAAGGTTTTGACTTTTTCAGGTCGGTTACGACTTGATTGCGAAAATCGGTTTGAGATTTTAAATTGATTTTTTTTGGTATCCGGGTTTTCGGGTAGATCTCGGATTTCGTCACTTTCGGATTTCGACTAGATTTGATTTTCGATCCATTTTTAGCTTTGCAGTTGTCAAATCGGGTTCTCGACCGCTAAACTGATTCTCGATCCAAGTTGGAGGTTTACGATCAAGTTATATTCCTTCTGGCTCAAGGTTTACGATCGAGTTAAGCTTTTCGCTTCCATCCTCAGATTTTCGATCAAGTTGTAGCTTTTCGATCGTACTGGTGGTTTCCGATCGTGTTGAGATTTCTGTTTGTGGTTCTCGATTGCATCGAAGGTGTTCGATCGTGTTGCGATTTTCATCGATTTGAGGTTTGCGACCTGAGGTTTTCGAACGAGTTAATTGTTGTCGAGCGAATTCAGGTTTCCGATAGGGGATTTTGGTTGTCGTCCCGTCATTCTAGATTGAGGTTTTCGATCGTGCAAAGGTTTTTGGCTTCTCATCTTGGCAAAAAGTTTTCATCTCTTTATCTTGACTCTCGAATTTAAGTTTCTCGACTGGTTTACGTTTACATTCAAAGTTTTCGATTGAAATCCTTCGAAAGCGGGAGTTGCAGGTGTATCGGTCCGACGTATATATTAAATTTCAAGGTTGAAGATGATTGAAAATTACAATTTCTGCCATCGGGTTTTAATTCACGTAAAACATTGAATTTGATTTGAAGTTACTATATTTACGGTATTGCCATCGGGATTTAATTAGAATATGTGGTCCATATTGACCGGTTTTTGAAGCTATAAACGGCCACTCATTTTAAGTTGGTGCAAATTAATTTTGACGGGATTTTGATCGTTGAATTTTTCTGCACCTTGTGGAGTAATTCATTTTTTTTTAATTTTCATATTTTTTTTGCTTCAAGTGTTTCAAGGAGTTACTAACGGTTTTGTTTGTGAGTGTCTTGTGATTGTTGTGCAGGTTACAAGTGTTGCAGAAGCAAGAAGCCCGTGTTCTATAAGCTATTCGATCGAAAATCTGTGGCTTGGACCCTTATTTCGATCGAACTTTTTTTTGGCTTTTCGACCCTTTTCGACACTTTTCGATCGGAAAGTCCCTTCGTGACTTTCGATCGGAGAGTACTTCCCGGTTCCTCACTTTTCGATCGGAAAGTCCCCTCGTGACTTTTCGATCAGGTCCGTTTCGATCGGAAAGTCCCTTCGTGACTTTTCGATCAGCTCAGTTTCGATCGGAAAGTCCCTTCGTGACTTTCGATCAGCTTCGCTTTTCGATCGGAAAGTCCCCTTCGTGACTTTTCGATCAACTTACACTTTTCGGTCGAGCCGAAACTCTGCCCGATCGAAAAGCTGTCTTTCCGATCCAGTTGAGACTTTTCGATCCATCCATTTTCAATCCGTTAAAGTCTTTCAGTTCGTATTTGATCCAGAAGTTAATCCAAAGAAGATAATGACAAGTACTCAAGTTGCTTCTCCTCTTGTGAGTGATCAAACTCAGATATGTTCGAACTCGGCATGCTCCGAATCAATCGAACAATATAAGCATCTGTTTCGAACTGAAGAAAGAGACCGTCTCAATGCAGAGTACAAACTAAAGACTCATCTAAAACAAGTCAAACCTTACAAACAGATGATAAAGTCTTTAGGTGAAGAACTCAGTCAGGAGAAATATCTTTTTCGGACATTTCGTGAAAAAGAGGAGGAAAAGCGAAAGATCAATCATGCTGATGGAACTTGGATCTATAACTGCGAGTGTTGGAACTTTTAATAAGTATGACTGACGCCATCAAATCTATTCTCGAATAATTAGGTTGAAGAATCCATTGTGATTTGATTCAGAGACACGGGTTGTGATGCTCGAGGCTTGCAAGTTTGGACCGAAGACGTTTTCTGGGAAAGTCAACCGTTCGGGTCAACGGTCAACGTAAAAGTCAACGGAAGATCGGTTCGAGCGAGTCAAGCTTCATATTAATTAAATCATCTTTGATTTAATTAATAATAATTATGTCATTTGTTTATTTGTATTTAGCTCATTTTATGTGTGTTAGCTAGTTAGTGGGCTAGTGAGCACATGGGCTCTCTATATATAGGAAGGGTTAGCTCCATTAGTAGAAGATGAATAATAGATCAATAATAGATGAATAAGTGATGAATAAGGATGTTCTAGAGAGATGTGAGCTATCATTCTAGAGAGAGAGAGTCACCATGGATTTCCTATGACGAGTTTGTAATCATTCGGTTCGTTGTAATCTTTCAGCAATAATCAATGAATCGTTTGATCTTTTCATTTCTTGTCATGTATTATCTATGATTCTCTCATCATCCCGTCTCCTCTTCAATCTCACCTTTGTTCTTGCTCAAGATCGGGATTCTTGACGTGAGATCGGTCCTGACAAATGGTATCAGAGCGGGTACCGATCAGATTCATCTCACCATGAATCTGATCACTCGGATCTTGATTTTGAGCTTGAATGAGGTGCTGATTGACATACCCACTTTGGAGACTTTTTCTACTTTTTCTTATTTTTTTGGAGCTGATTGATGATTTCTGGATGAATCTGATGATAGATTCTTGTTATTGGGTTCATTTAGAGATGATTTCATGCTCCATATGTTCAAATCTGTGAAGAAATACGAGATCTGAGCAAGAAAAACGAAGCTGTTAGAGTTTTCCCGTTTTTGGGGTTTTGAAGATTTTTTGAGCTTTGATTCTGAGTTTTTGGTGCTAAAATCAGTGTTTTTGGATGAAATAAAGTATGAATCTTGAAGGAAAACGCATTCCGGATCCATTGGGAGCATCGGTTTTGTCTGAAACGCAAGGGTTTGGGCAGATCTGGAGAAACACATAGTAGTGTGTGTTTCTAGGTGTTCTTGGTGTTCTTCATTTTTATGAAGATTGCCTTGGCGATCTCACAGTTGATGAAGATGTTCTTGGCGACCTCGAGAGAGCTTGAAGATGTACTTGGCGATCTCAGGTGAACTTGAATATGTTCTTGGCGATTTCAATAAACCTTGGCGATCTTGAACGGTTTTGGCGACCTCGAATGGCTTGGCGATCTGGCCATGGCCTTGGCGACCTCATGTAGCCTTGGCGACCTCGAATAACCATGGCGATCTCGACTGATCTTCACATCTGGGTTTTTGTTCGAGATCTTTTCAAACATTTTTGATCGTCTAGAGTTGTGTAGGATCGAAAGAGGAGTTCAACGACATAAAATTCGAGGGATTTCGTCGAGTATTCGCTGTGTTATGACAAAAATACGCTTTTCCGGCTAAGTGCGTTTTTCCGATGGCTTTTTCCGGTAGATTTAGGGTTCCGAGGTTATCAGCTGACTCTGTGGAGAAGACGCTGACGTGTCAGCTTTCTATTCATTGACTGGAAATGAAAATTGCTACACTATCTCTCCTCTTTGTCGGATATGAGTCAAACCTCAATCTGCTTGTCGTATTCTGATAGGCTGAATGGAAAGCACGTGGGCCCAGGTGAATAAAAGATTCGTTGCTTGCTTTAATGTTGTCATTCGTTTACTGGCTGGATGAAATGCGTGGGACCAGCCATCAATAAGGTATCCGTTGAAGAGAATGTGGCTGTCTTGTTTTGATTGGGTGTTGGGAATGGCGTGGGCCCAGGTTAGAGAAAATAGCCATTGAATGGCCATGCGTTGCCAGCATCTGATTGGCCTTCAGCCAACTCACACAGATCCTAAATCTCCACCATTGGATCAACATTATCTGGACCGTAGATGCAATTGTGTGTTTTCCTAGCTCATGTCTGATTGGTCAGCCGCTACTCCACCCGGATCACGCATTTCAGCCCTTGGATTTGATTAATTTCGGACGTAGATGAAGTGGAGAATGGTTCATTCTGATTGGATCATTTTTATTAACATGGATTATGCTTTTTAATGGGGATTTTTCTCTCATAATTATATTTTCAGTATTATTTCGTTAAATGCGGGGTTTTTCTCATTAATTTTTCTACAAGAATAACGAGATAACGCCGAAACGAAATTTTGAAAATATTTTAGTGGTCATGGATTTATTCCGTTTATTCGACCGGGTTTCTAGTTTGTGTTGACGTCAAGGCCACGTTAGCTAACGACCACTGACGGACTGGTTTCGCTTCTCGGTTAAGTTTGTGACTTTTTCGTTATGTCTCACTCCAAGTTGTTTAGCTGATGCAGTGCTGATGTCATCTAACCGAATTAACTGGAATCTCAGTTAAATATTGGAATATTCCGTTAAATCTCTATCGGAAGGCCCGTTACTTGAATAATATTTACGGTCTTCTCAGATTCATTCCGAATTGCACCGTTTAACTCAGAATTCTTCACGGAATATTTTTCCGAGCTCGATTTTCTTCGCCCAAAATTACGAAGACTCCGGTTATGAATAAATTTTGCGTTTACGCTCGCGATCTCAGTTTTTCACCGATTTGACATTATTTTTGCATCCAACCCAGTCACGCGGAACAAGTTCAGTATTTATGGATCATTCACAACTGTCAGCACCCGACTTCCGGTTTTTCGTAAGATTGTCCGATTTCAGGATTTCAGTACCGTTTTCTCTACGGAACTGAGCGGAACGGTTCCACTCTCTGCATCTGATTTTCCGCTTCCGCATCGGATGTTTTCAGAGGGATCTAGAAAAAAGGGGGAACTTCTATGGATTTGGATTATCGGGTCGATTATCAGAAGTTGGAGCATTTTCAGTGATTGATTGGTTTGTCTGATTCGGTTTGTTGTGATTTTGACTCCAATGTTCAGCATTCTTAGTATTGTACCCGACCGTGTGAACCGAGTGAACTGCAGCACTTGGATCTCAACTGGAGCAACAAGAACAGAAGAAGCTTATTCAAAGGGGGAACCTTTACAACAGAAAGATTCCGGTTTATCAGTTATTCTTTGAAGATGCACGACAGAGCGGTTCTTCACCAGTTTGACAGATTTGAAAGCGTCAGTCAAGGGGGAATTGTTGGAACTTTTAATAAGTATGACTGACGCCATCAAATCTATTCTCGAATAATTAGGTTGAAGAATCCATTGTGATTTGATTCAGAGACACGGGTTGTGATGCTCGAGGCTTGCAAGTTTGGACCGAAGACGTTTTCTGGGAAAGTCAACCGTTCGGGTCAACGGTCAACGTAAAAGTCAACGGAAGATCGGTTCGAGCGAGTCAAGCTTCATATTAATTAAATCATCTTTGATTTAATTAATAATAATTATGTCATTTGTTTATTTGTATTTAGCTCATTTTATGTGTGTTAGCTAGTTAGTGGGCTAGTGAGCACATGGGCTCTCTATATATAGGAAGGGTTAGCTCCATTAGTAGAAGATGAATAATAGATCAATAATAGATGAATAAGTGATGAATAAGGATGTTCTAGAGAGATGTGAGCTATCATTCTAGAGAGAGAGAGTCACCATGGATTTCCTATGACGAGTTTGTAATCATTCGGTTCGTTGTAATCTTTCAGCAATAATCAATGAATCGTTTGATCTTTTCATTTCTTGTCATGTATTATCTATGATTCTCTCATCATCCCGTCTCCTCTTCAATCTCACCTTTGTTCTTGCTCAAGATCGGGATTCTTGACGTGAGATCGGTCCTGACAGCGAGGAATGCTCAAACCCCATCTGTTGTGCCTTGATTAAGGAATGGGAACATAAATTCATAAATGAAACCGCAAATCATGCAGTCACTGCTAGAGACCTTAGGGAGTGCAAAAGTAAGACCAAAATTTTTAGAGAGAAACTTGAGGCCATTCAGGTTGATGTTAAGAATCTTCAATCTCAGGTGGGTGATAAAAGCACATATCTTAGGCTTGCTAACGCTAAGGTAGAAGAGCTAACCAAGGAGGTTGAGGAACTAAGAGCAAAACTTGACACTTCCCAATCTGCACTTGAGAAACATCAAGTGATACAAAAGAAAATGATGGATTCTCATCATGCTTTATTCAAATCTGAAGAGCGACTCGAGCAGGTAAAAGAAACATCTGGCCTCGGGGATGGAAATTTTCCTCCCCCATTGCAACATGAATACATAAAAGTGCCCCAAACTGCAGATGAATTGTTGAAAGAGTCCCAGAATGAAGCAACCTTGGTATATGGGCCTCAACCAGTGCATAAAGATGAAAAGACAGCCACTGAAGCAACTCAGTCAAATAACACTACTGAGTGTGCAGGTTCAAGCTCTAGTGAAGTGAAGAGAGCTGATGAAGAAAAGTTGGTTCCTTATCCAAAGATCGAGACTCCTTATTCCAAAGTTGTGGATGAGGTAAAGCGGGAACGAGTGGTGATGACTACAAGGCCCAATGGTAAGATCTTCATGACAGCAGGGTCCGTGTTCATTCCGATTGAAGGAGAATAGCGACCCTCATTCAGCACTAAGTTCAAAGGCTTGGGTCATGATTGTGGTTTATCTTCTTACATTAAGAGTGTAAAGCCCAAGGTCACCATCAAGCCTCCAACTTCTGTTTTGATCAAGATTGGAAGGCCAAAGATCACCATTCAGTCTCCAAATGTGAAACCAACAGCTGCAGTGAAGAATGAAAAGCAAACGAGAGTGGTTGTGTCTCCCGTTTCTTCAGTGGGCTCATGTAGTGGCAAAACAACTTTCTCAAAGAAACCAGTGGGACCAAAAGGTCAAATGTCTGGTTCTGCTCAATTTTCAACAAACCAGAAAAGATTCAATGGAAATGGATCAAGGTCAGAAAGATCGAACAACTGGAGATCTGGAGTCTTTCTGAACATGCAACCGAATCTCAATGCCTCTCCATCAAAGCCATGCAGCTCAAACGGTCACACTTCTGACTTCTACCTGAAGAAGCAAACTTGTTTTAATTGTGGCAATCCTGGTCACATTGCCCGAAATTGTCTCTATCGCCCCTATGAGCCATATTATCCGCAAAGTCGGAGTGTTTCATCTCAGGATTCAATAAAGTCTAAGCCAATGAAGGTGGAACCACCTAAGGCGATGAAGACTGTTTCTCCTTCGATAAAACCCTCTGATCAACATTGGGGTGCTGCCAAAGAGCAAAGAAAATTTTCAAATCAAAATTATGTTTTTCCAAATTTTGAAAATTTTCATAAAAAGGTGAAGAAACCGATTTCAAAACAACACAAAGTTGAAAAACCTAAAGTTACTCCTCCAAAGGTAACTAAAACTGTTTTGAAAAGGAAACCTGAAATGAAGAAGGTTGAAATACCTAAAGTCACTACTTCAAAGGTGACTAAAACAACTTTCAAGTCACCTGGTATTTGGAAACCAAAATCAAAGGCAGCTGCAACTCAAATTCCTGATTTTTCAAAGGGCATGTGTTTAAAAGAAGTAACTTTCATTGATTCGTTGGGTTTACACAGAACTACAATGGCCTGGGTTTTAATGGCTAACTAATCTCTCACAGTGTGCAGGAACAGTCAAGGATGACTTTCATTAACCTTGTTTGTTTGTGATAGTGATTGTTCCAGGCACAGGATAGGAGGCATCTCTTCACCTCATGACAAGCAGATTTTAATGGGGGAGTATGTTCTCCTTATGAGAGGTAAAAAAAAATCAGCATAGAGAGGTAACATTGTCTGACTTGGATATTTCTTGTTCAAATTGCATGTGATATAACATTGTTTGCAACAAAAACCCAGTTCTGGAAAACTTTCAAAAGATAAACTTTTAAGGTTAGCTTGGCCAGTTTTAGTAGTTATGTGTTTCAAATATATATATATATATATATATATATATATATATATATATGAGAGAGAGAGAGAGAGAGAGTCGAGTTAGCCTACATCCAGCAAAAACGCTACATCCATTGCGGATTCATCTGGGACGTCCATCAAGATCATCCAACAGCCAGGATCTATGGTGTTTTCGTCCATCAAGATCATCCAACACCATAGATCCTGGCTGTTGGATGATCTTGATGGACGCCCCAGATGAATCCGCAATGGATGTAGCGTTTTTGCTGGATGTATTTTACCCCAAACCTATATATATATATATATATATATATATATATATATATATATAGCTTTTAGTTGGTGTGTGTTGTTATTAAAAAAAATCAAAAAGCAAGGGGAAGAATATAAAAGATGAAATAGTTGACCCCTAAAAAATTGTGCTTTTTAATTTTTAATCTTTTGTTTGTGTGTTTGAGAAGGTGGGAAGTGAAATAAATTTCCGTTTTGGAGATGGCTGACACGCGTAAGGCAGATGTGAAAGACATGATCCATGGTGATATGCTGGTAGGCTCAGCTCTTAAATCTGAAAAGGTATGCGTTACACACTTAAAGATAACGTATGACAGTTTGTTGGGTAACAGCACTTAGGTTAATTGCATTTCTATTTGACTGCATGTTCAAGTTCCCGATACACACGCTTGTCTCCAAGAGTGTGAAATTGAGCTCAAAAAATCGGTGTCCCCTTTGCTTTGCGTGAGCAATGACCTGGGGATGCTTCTCGTGTATGTAAGGCTCTCCTCTGCTTTGCGTGAGCAATGACCTGGAGTTGTCCATACATACGTGTTTCTAGATCACCTTAAATAATATATGCAACTAAAAAAAAATTAAAAATGCATGTATACACCCAAAAGATGCCAAAGAGCACAAGAAAAGAGACCCTCAAGAGTCCAAAACCCTCAGCCTTTGTCACTGATGAGAGCATTATGAAAAATGTTTCAAAAATTCAGTTGACTTGTATATTATACCCAAAAATCTATGTGATCTATTCTTTCTCTTCTCAACCAAGTCTCGAGCTCAGTTTCAAACTTCTGGATCAGGTTGTGAAAATATGTGGTAGGGAATTTATGTGCTTGATAGTGTGTAATAACATGTACCTAGGATTTGTTGAAACCCACTTGTTGTTTATAATTAATGCACCTTAAAAGATAATAAAGTGACAAACAGCCTGACTAAGAAAAGGGTTTGAGTTTAAAGTGGATCAATATATTGGCAATCACCTGGACGTGTTCGAGTAACAGAAGCTGAAAAGGGTTCCTTAGTCAGATTCATACGGTTTGATCCCATAGAAACCTTCTCGTTTAGTAATTTGGTATGTTTTTTTTTGTTTTTATTTTTTCTTTTGTTTTTATTGTTTATGTTTCAACCATGGCCAGGTTAATTTAAAGGTTTTAATAAGTTTTTATGGGTTTTGTGCAAGAAAGTATCACCCATCCAGAATCTCAGGGGAGAAAATGTGAAGTGAGACATCGGGTTCAGGGGAAGTATTTGGTAAAATAAATCTAACCCGATAACCAGTCATCATGTCTGGATAGTGTCTGTTCCATGTTGTGTTTGAGAGGTTAAGTAAGAAAGACAACTCATGGAGAAGAAGGTCAAGGACTCAGTTGACCAAAGCAAGAACTCTGCTGCTGATCAAGTTGAAGAACCAGCCGGAAAAGGACTTACCCTATGCTTAGGGGAAGTTTGTTGGTTGTTCAAGTGATGTTTCTGAAGATACAAGCAAGTCAAGACAGTTACTGATGATTCAGCAAGGAATCCACATTTTTCAAAAGGAAGCAAGTATTTGAGAATCCTCCTCTCATTACATGCTTATCATTTGGAGTTCAAGCTGATGCTGATTGTGAGAACAATTTTGTTGTTGCCCAATGAAGATTGTTAAGGTAAAGAATCTTCATCAACCCATGCTCATGCCAAGGAGAAGACTGCAAGTCTGAATATTGAAAGTAGAAGACATTTAATATCACAAGCCAAGGGGAAGATTGTAAGGGAATAATTTGTGGCTTGTATATTAAATCATTCATTGGCGGACTATTTTGAAGGCCTATGTGATAGAATAGGTGTAAAATAGTTGGGTTTTCATTGTATTGGGTCATTGGGCCATTTTGGACATGTTTGGGCCCAATTAGATAGAGTTTAAGGGGAGTTTAATGGGCCTGTATAGTCAAATCCGAAAATTAGGTTTAGGATTTGTTTATCTATATAAAGAAATCCTAATACTCATATTGTGGGCTAGCTAGTTGAGAGAGATACAAGGGGGCTTTTCGGGTTGTGTCAAGCTTGTGTACCAGACGATTATTAATCGTGTGCACTTTGTTCCAGGTTTTATTATTTTAATTATTGTGTTATTCGATTTCTATTTCTTGTATCTTGAATCACTCGATTAACTGGATTCCGCACACTCAATCGAGTAGTGATATCGTGTTTAGAACCGGTTTCGGGACTTACAAATATTCACTTGTTTAAGGGGAAATGAGGGCCCTAAATCTTAAAAGGTTTATGTTTGAATAAGTGAATATTCAGTGAAAAGCAATCACTTCAGGGGCGATGGTGATTTTTGGTCTTCGTAAAAAGGTGTTGTGTTATGATGTTTATGGGATCCGATATGTCAAAGTTTTTAGTTAGGGATTGTCTCTCTCTGTAATGCCCAATACTTTCTTGTGTTGTGAAGACTTGGTGAGGTCCAGTCTACACATCTGACTTGGTGAGGTCCTGTCTGCAATAAGATGTGCTGGGAAGGATATGTCCTAAGGGGCAATTTTTGTGATTATAGATTCTTATTGTGTTGGTTTTCATAAAGATCGGAATGTGTTACGATTTTGTGAAGATTACAAATTGTTGTCATATGCGGTGGAGTTCAAGAGGTCCTCAATTGCTGAAACAACTGATGAAGTGACCCTATCACATTCCAACTGGTTAGAAGATGTGATCTCGCAATGGAATTGCTTGAAGCTAGATTGGTTAGAAGATGTGGTCTCGCCATAGATATGCTTAAAGCAAGGGAAACTTTATTGGTTATGGTGATTGTACAAGCAGACAAACAAAAAAAAACTTGCGATGGAGGTAAATCAATGTTACAGATTTAGTTGTTTGAAACATAACTGTGGGGAAGGAATTCTTAAGTTGTTTGGAAAATAACTACAGGGAAGGACTTCTTCTATGACTTGCAAAGTAACATCATCAAAATAAATACAACTGTAAACAAAATA
This sequence comes from Deinandra increscens subsp. villosa, assembly GCA_039602395.1. Taxonomy (NCBI): domain Eukaryota; kingdom Viridiplantae; phylum Streptophyta; class Magnoliopsida; order Asterales; family Asteraceae; genus Deinandra; species Deinandra increscens. The sequence goes on along the minus strand of JBCNJP010000012.1, from coordinate 19,868,640 downwards.
ATTTTTAAAACCGAGTGTGTAACCATCATTTTAGTATAAAATATCATCCTTTTAGTATAAAACATTATTTGTTCATTACTAAAAGATGATTACACACTCAATTTTTTTTTATGATTATTACTCCTAATATAATGCTTAATTTGGATAAGTATTGTTCATACGGATGATTCTGCAGGATATAAGTTTTTCCGCTCACATCGGTTGCTCCGGATAAAGACTAAAAACCAAGTTTTTTTTGTTATGTCAAGTTCTATGGATGAGTTAGTTGCTCTGGATAGATACAAGGACCGGATGAACTCTAGTTCTTCAGGATTGAGAGTTCTTCCTGTGTTGATTTTTACCTTGTACATCTTCTGGTTGCAAACACAACAACTTTAAGGTACAGTTGCAAACATGCTTACCAACTACTGAACACTAAGGGTGTTCAGAAACTGCAAAAACCTAACCAAACCGTTTTAAACCAAGATAAATTGCAGCTTTGGTTTCGTTTGGAAACACACTGTCCGGTCCACGGTTTTAGAAATTCTAATTCAGAAAAACTGATCCGGAATACTATTTTTAGGTTTGGATTGGATATAGAAACTTAACCGGCATTCAAAATGGGCTTGAGAAAGGATTCACCGTTCTATGAATACCTTGTGATGAATCCTTGTCACAAACTAGATGAAATAAGGCATATAGCCCTACGTTTCATCAGGCTTGAGGAGGACAAGAAAATACAAGAAAAGGTTTAAGTGTCCCCAGGATATGGGCACTCTAACAGGAAATCAGGCGCAACGCATCCAAGGTCTCAGAGGTCCAAACCGTATTCCAGACCCGATAATCCTAGGGTCAATAGGATCGACCAGGATGAGAGCGAAGAGGAGGAAGAATATCCTACGTTTAACGAATTTTGTTTTAGTACCGATGTTGCAGGTGTCATCAATGCCATGCAAGACCTGGGTGATAAGGTAAGGTGGCCCAGAAAGTCCGAGAAATCTACATCTTGGGAGGACAAGTCTAAGTGGTGTGCCTACCATGAAGACTTTGGTCACTTGACTGAGGATTGCATAGCAATGCGCAAGGAAATAAGCTATTTGCTGAGCAAAGACTACCTGAAAGAACTCTTGGGAAGAAGAAAAAAAGACAGGTCCAAGGGCGCTGATCAGGGTGCAAAATCCAGGGGCAATGACCGAACCCAGGATGCAAACAGACCTCTTGGACAACCTGAGCAAGCCGCATCCCCATCTCCGGATGCTAAGGTAATACATTTTATTTCTGGTGGTTCTGACATTTATGGTACTTCTTATTCTGCAGCTAAGAGACATGCAAGGGAAGCCAAGTTAGACGTACAAAGGAAGCCAGTCAAAGCCTCAGTTAGATCAGATCTGAAGGATGTAACATTTGGGGAGGATGACAGGTGTAACGTTCTGGATCCCCACCATAATGGACTGGTGATCACACTCTACATTGCCAACCATTTTGTGAAGAGAATCGTAATAGATGGAGGCAGCTCAGTCAATATTATCCAACTGGAAGCCTTGACCAAAATGGGAATACCCCATGAGGAGATCATAGCTAAATCCACGGTACTTGTAGGTTTCAGCGGAGAGACTAAGAACACCCTCGGAGATGTGAAGCTTCCAGTGTATGTTGAAGGCGTAAACTCAATGCAGCGCTTCTGCGTCATGGATGCACCGTCCGGGTACAACATCATCCTGGTCAGACCCTGGATTTACGACATGAAAATTGTTCCATCAACCTACCACCAGTGTGTGAAACTACCAACACCCTGGGGGTAGTCACTATCCACAGTGATCAATGGGAAGCAAAGGGTTATTATACATCAGCAATGAATATCTCAGCAAAAACCCGCAAAGGATAGAAATTACAGAAGAAGTCCAGGGACATCCTGGAAGCAAGGGAACAAGACATCAAGGAAGTAATGCTTGATCCCTCGCATCCTGGGAAAAAAATGTCAATTTGCACTAATATCCCTGGGCCTATCGAAAAAGAGCTGGTATAATTCCTCAGATCTAGGATGTCAACATTCTCCTAGAGCCATGAAGACATGACAGGTATATCCAAAGATATTATAACCTATAAACTTGGAATTGATTCTTCTTTCAGGCCAGTGCACCGGAAAATAAGGAAGTATGCCCCAGAAAAGAATGTAATCATCCAGGAAGGATTGGATCGTCTACTCAAGAATAGGATGATAAGGGAAGTGAAAATCCCAAGATGGCTTGCCAAGGTGGTGGTGGTGGAAAAGAAGAATGGAAAATGGAGGGTTTGTGTGGATTACACTGACCTCAACCAAGCATGCTCAAAGGATCATTTCCCCTTACCACACATACATGCGCTGGTGGATGCCACCGCAGGCCATGAAATATTAACATTCATGGATGCAACCTTAGGATTTTAGCAAATCCAAATGGAACCTAGTGACCAGGAAGATACTTCATTCATCACCCCTTACATGTATTTATTGCTATATTGTTATGCCCTTTGGATTGAAAAATGCAGGTGCAACTTACCAGAGGCTAGTGAACATGATGTTCAAAGAGAAGCTGGGGGACACCATGGAGGTGTATATCGATGATACGGTGATCAAGTCCGTGAAAATGAACAGCCATATCCAGGATGTGAAAGAATCATTTGAAATCCTGGATAAGTACAACATGAAGCTAAATCCTGAGAAGTACCATTTCGGAGTGGGTGCCGGCAAATTTTTGGGGTACATGGTGACTAAAAGAGGAATTGAAGTCAGTCCTGAACAGGTCCGTGCAATAATGAACCTGAAATCACCAGAATCGACCAAGGATGTACATAGACTAACAGGTAGAGTAGCAGATTTGAACAGGTTTATCTCGAAATACTCGGAGAGATGCCGTGAATTCTACGACATCCTGAGAAAGAACAAAAGATTCGAATGGACGAACCAACATGAAAAAACTTTCCAGGATCTGAAAACATATCTATCTCCGGCACCACTCTGATGAAGCCAGAACCAGGAGAACCATTGTCTCTATACCTTTCAATTTCGAGAAACACGGTAAGTGCAGTGTTGACTAAGGATGCAGAAGGCCAGAAACACGCAGTGTACTATGTAAGTAAAAGTCTACTCGATGCTGAATGCAGATATTCTCATTTATAAAAACTTATTTTAGCCTTAAGTATGGCTTCTACTAAACTTAGACATTATTTGAAACACATACTATACATGTAAAGACTAACTATCCTATCAAGTCTGTTTTGAGAAAACCAGAAATGTCAGGTAGGATGGCAAAACGGTCAGTCAAACTAAGTGCTTATGACATAGTTTATGAAGCAAAAAACAACAATAAATTCACAAGCTTTCGCAGACTTTGTGGCTGATTTCAATGATGATATACAAACAGAAGCTGACCAAGAATTCCAGCACCTTCAAGAAGAGGAAATCTCAGGATGCTGGACACTATTCACCGATGGAGCATCCAATGTCAGGGGGACATGCCTAGGAATCATACTGAAATCGCCATAGGGGGACATGATACCCCAGGCTGTTAGGTGTGGATTCCAAGCAACCAATAATGAGGCAGAATATGAAGCCCTGATCGCTGGGATGCAACTAGCTCTACATCTTGGGATTCAACACACCCAGGTATATGTCGACTCCTTGCTTTTAACTAACCATTTCAATGGATCTTATACAGTGAAAGGAGAGAAGTTAGCCAAGTACCTGGAAATAGTGAAGACTATATCCCAGGATTTTCAAACTTTCAATTTACAACAAATACCTAGAGAAGAGAATGTTGAGGCAGACACACTGGAAAATTTGGGCTCAACATTCAAGGCATTGGAGGACACACATATCCCTTTAATTCATATACTAAGTCCCGCTATCAACCAGGATGAGGGTTTGGAAGACACTAATCCTGGGGGCAAGATATTAGTGTCCAGTACCTAGGATGAGCAACATTCTAATTCTCTAGAAGATGTTGCATCATGGACCAAGCCTATAATTCACTATCTACAAGCTGGATCCATCCCAAGAGAAGAAAAGGATGCTAGAGCATTCAAAACTAAGGTTCTACGATGTAGGTAACTTTCCCACGATATCCATTTTCCATTTCATTCCAACCGAGATGGTGGTCCTTACATTTAGGATCAGCGGTCAGACCCAGGATGCTAACAATGAACCCTGGCTGATGACCTTGATACTGTGGATGAGTTACGAGAACAAGCAGCTTGGAGGATGGCTGCATATTAACAGAGAATTTCGAAGACACACAACAAGCATGTGAGGATTCGAATACTCAGGGTAGGGGATCTGGTCCTGAGAAAAGCATTTCAGAACACTACTAACCCTGGGTATGCAAAGCTAGCCCGTAAATGGAAAGGTCCCTACTTGATTGATTCTGAGGCCGGTAAGGGGGCATATTGGCTTGCTAACATGGAAGGAGAGTTGATGCCAAGACCCTGGAATGAAATTCACTTAAAATCCTATTTCATGTAAGTGTATTTCCCAGGATGCGTCATCCCAGGTATGTTTCTCAACTATATAACCTTTCAAGGTATTTGTCTAACTCACTTTCCTATTTTCCACTTTATACTTTTCATTCTTATTTATTTCTCTTTTAAAACTTGCTAACATTTGTGGTGAATGTTTTGGTCAAAAATAATGCAAGTAAATTAAGTAACCAAATTAGTTTGTGAGGTATGGTGCCCTGGATGTAAGTTTTCGGAAATCAAGTTTGTAAGCAAATATCCAAGGTTATATGAAAATGTATGGAAACACAAACAACAACTTCCCTAAATGCAACTAAAGACAGCGAGATTTGAAATGGGGAAAAGCCCTTAATCCTTGAATGTCTTCAAGGATTGCCGGCATAAAAAACCCCTTCGGCAACGATAACACACGTTTTATTACAGAGGTTTGCACTCACTCACTTAGAAATCAGCTGAAAACCTCTGTAATCGAACATACTTTTGTGCAATAAATAGGCAACGTGTGTTATCGTTGCCGAAGGGGTTTTTTATGCAACCACCCCTACAAACACTTCTACTACAACCAACACTGCACTACCTCCTCCACCACCACGAGCTACCTTGACAACAACTAATCCTATGAACCGCAACACTAGCAGAACCACCACTCAAAGGGTCACAGGATCAGGATGTGCTGGAGAGATCCCAATAATGGCTTCCACTGATGAACTCCTTGCCATGTTTGCAAAAGTACAGCAATATATGGAGCAAAAACAGAAAGTGAACCAGGATATGTACGGAGAGGTAGCCAGGCTAAGGTCAAAAATCAATAGGGCGGATCATACGCCCGTATCTCCTGTCCAGGCCAGAAGGCTACAGTACAACAGCCTTGGAAATGGATCTAGCTTGGCGGGCGACGTTCGAACAATAGAACCAAGATCCACACTTGCTGCTTATACTACCCTGGCCGACAGGCCCAGGATGTCTACATTCAGGGACTCCGATGTGAATCCTGGGGGAACAACTACCCAGGATACTGGTAACATCCTTGAAACTCCTAACCTTAATGCCCGTACTAACGAATCAATGCAGGATGCAGGTCTAAGCCCAGCAATGGCCAAGGAACTCAAGAAATTAAAGGAGATGATCTCGAGTGTACCAGGAGTAGTTCAACCTATCCCTGAAGTAGCACCATCGAGTCACCGACTTTCAAGGTTCACTCCCCCGATATGTGACGTGGAAATACCCAAGAGGTTCCAGACTCCCAGCATGAGACTATACGACGGCACAACAGATCCGGATGAACACGTGGCTCAGTATATGGAAAGAATGGAGGTGATCTACATGCCCCCTGATATCAAGGATGCATGCTTGTGTAAAGGTTTTGGTTCAATACTCACAGGTTCAACTCTAAAGTGGCTGTTGAGTATTCCACCCTTTTCTATTCCATGTTTCTCTCATTTAATTAACTTGTTCAATAACCAATTCTCTTGCAGTCGTAGCTTTGAGAAACTAACAAGTGATCTTTACAGGGTTATCCAGAATCATAATGAGTCTATAAGAGATTATGTGAACAGGTTTAGCAAAGGAGACCCTGGATATCCCTAACATGGATATGGCCACAGTCGTCCAGGCATTCAAGATGGGACTCAAGAGAGATTCAACTTTCTATCAAGATCTCGTAATGAACTCATGTCACATGCTTTATGAAGTAAGGCATAGAGCCCTGCGATTCATCAGACTGGAAGAGGACAGGAAGATACAGGAGAAAGCCGACGTTGCCCTAGGATACGGCTCTTCTAACAGGAAATCCGAGTCAGCACATCCAAGGTCCCAGAGGCCTAAACCCTATTCCAAACCCAATAATCCAAGGGTTAACAGGGTTGACCAGGGTGAAGACGAGGATGACGAAGAATATCCTACTTTTAACGAATTTTGCTTTGCCACTGACATTGCAGGTGTGATTAACGCTATGCAGGACTTGGGGGACAAAGCAAGATGGCCTAAGAAGATAGACAAATAAGCATCCTGGAAAGATAAGTCCAAGTGGTGTGCATACCACGAGGACTTTGGTCATTTAACCGAGGATTGCATAGCTATGCACAAGGAAATCAGCTATCTGTTGGGCAAAGGCTTCATGAAAGAACTCTTGGGAAGGAAAAAAGACAGATCCAGGGGCGCCGACCAGTCTGCGAAATCCAGGGGCACTGACCAGACCCTGGATGCAGAGAGATCACGCGGACATCCTGAGCGGGCAGCATCCCCATCTCCGGATGCAAAGGTAATCTATTTTATTTCTGGTGGATCTGATATATATGCAGTACTTCTTATTCTGCAGCTAAAAGGCACGCGGGGGAAACCAAATCAGATATACCCAGGAAATCTGTCAAAGCCTTAATACAAGCGGATGTTAAGGATGTTACCTTCGCTGAAGATGACAGGTGCAACATCATGAACCCTCACCATGATGGGCTCGTGATTACCCTCTACATAGCCAACCATTTCGTAAAGAGGATCCTAATTGACGGGGGCAGTTCTGTCAACATTATTCAACTTGAAACACTGACAAAAATGGGGATACCCCAGGATGAAGTGATCGCCAAATCCACGGTTCTCGTGGGTTTCAGTGGGGAAACAAAGAACACCCTAGGGGAAGTAAAACTACTAGTTTACGTGGAGGGAGTAAACTCGATGCAGCATTTTTGTGTAATGGATGCACCGTCCGGATACAACATCATCCTGGGTAGACCCTGGATTCAAGACATGAAAGTTGTCCCCTCTACGTATCATCAGTGCGTCAAACTGCTCACACCCTGGGGAGTGGTTACCATCCACAGTGACCAATAGGAGGCAAAAGATTGTTACACTTCGGCCATGAAGATTTCAGCCAAAGCCCGTCAAGGATAGCAATTAAAGAAAAAGGCCAGGGATGTCCTAGAAGCAAGGGAACATGACGTAAAACAAGTAGTCCTAGACCCTAAGCATCTGATGTGTCAATTTGGATATATAAAAATGTGGTCAAGTTAAAAATGGTAAATACTGAGTGACCAAACCACACACTAGGGCAAGCGTACCCGTCGTATGCAATATAGTATCAATAAGTACCGAGTATCAATCCACGGACGCGTAATCAGACTCTCGATAATGTATCATAACTAATATTTAACCGATGAAATTGGAATGATTTGAAATAAACAAACTAAGCAAGCAATAACACTAGCAGCAGATAAAGCAAACGACAGAGAAACAGAATGAGAGAGATATCACCTAGCCTAGAATCCACTAAACCCACATAAGACCCCCGACAAGACCTATCAACATGAAACTATCACCAAGTGAGAATAACCCAACCAAGGAGGACTATAGACACATCCCGAATGATCAGACAATTCCAAATGAAGCACAGATAGCATAATATGTGAATTTGCACAACGGTTTCACAGTTTCGGTCAAAACAAGCAAAACACACATAAATCGAGAAACACCAAGAGAGGTCTCTCTAAATAAATCCTAATACATGCAATGATTCTAATTTCGATTACCTGAGACCTAGAAACCTCTAAACACGAATAAGTAGGGTCAAATTTTGTGGTCACAAGCAATCTAACCTACTAAACAATGCCTAGACAATAACTAGCATAAGAAACAACTCGGTCAAGTCAACCTCAAATGGATGCACACAAGATCAGCCACTAATCAATGATATATCATCATGTAGGAGGTCTCCGGATCATGCATCAACCCAAAAACCAATTCTAGTCTAAGGATCAGCAATAAACTAACTAATAATGGTTGCAATTCCACAATCCCTATCAATTAGTCCACACAATACATCATTAACAGCAGCTAATCAAGCACACGTGATCATCTCAAGCAACCAAAACTAGAATCATGAGCAAAAATCACAAATTCATGTTGAAAAGTCAAACCGAAAAGTCAAAATGGGTAAAGCTTCATCTAAACTAGGTGATATGAATGAAATCAGCCACAAATCATGTCTCTAATCATGAAATCAGTCAAATCTAAGGAATACATGATCAAACAATCAAAAACAAGGAAGAAGAAACCGATTTAGATGAAGAAATCTCCAACCGAAGCCTTCAAATCTTCAATCTAAGCTTCAAAATCTTCAATCCGGCCCTTCATTGCTCAAAAATGACCTCTAATCTCGAAGATCTCTCAAAAACGTGCTCTCTGGTCGAACTCCCTCAACCCTAGGCTCAAAAATTGCTTAAATACACGTTTTGGAATTTTTACCCGACTGCCCAGTAGTCGCGGACTGCCAAAATTTTACTTCTGGGACTGGCAGCCGGCAACAGGCACTTTACTGTTTTCTGGGAACAAAACTCGCCGACTGCCAGAATTTCAAACAAAGGAGTGGCCGTCCGCAACTGGCACTTTTCTTCTTTTCCAAGCAAAAACTCGCGGACTGCCAGAAATTAATGTAAGAGAGTGGCAGTCCGCGACTCGGCTACTGTAGCAAAATTTCAAAAACTTCTATCTTTTGCTCCCGGGCTTCGATTCACGTTCCGTTTTCGCCCGAATCACCACAAATCAACCAATCACCACCAAATCACCTAAAATTCAACATATGAACAATTAAGTACCAAAATCTCATCAAAACGTGAACAAAAGCCGGATAAAATGCGGGATTAATCACTCGAAAACATGTATAAGATGCGGTGCATCAAACATCCCCACACTTAACCCTTTTTCGTCCCGAAAAAGTTCGCGATGGAATCACAACCGAAAATTTGACTTCTAGCTACTATTCTTTATTCAAAAACATAGATACTCACGCGATAGCCACGATTACCGGTATTTCGGTCCGAATAAACCTAACCGCCGAAAACCGAAGCCCCTGAACATGCTTTATTCAATTTTATTACCAATTATGGGTCCCACACAATCAGTTTCGCAACTAGGCCTAATCCCGTCTCAAAGCATGAATCAGCACGGGTCAAACTAGATTAGGGTTTTTCCCACCGCAATTGAATCCAATATTTATGATTTCAGAGATTATGGAATATGAATGGATGGAATGATGGTTTGAGCTTGAATTGAATTTATTTATTTATTCCTAAAACTAGGGCGAGTCTCCACCTGACATTACATCTCCTGAGTCCCTATCCCGAGAGGTAGTAAGCAGGCTTTGACCTTCGCACACAAAACCACATCACCCCAATAGATCATCTCCGGAGTCCCTATCCCTAGAGGTAGAACGTAGGATCAGCGAATTTTGTGCACTTTATTCGATTTTTGTTTTTTTTTTCTTTCATCATTTTTTTTTTTTGCATAAATAAAATTCAAAACAAGCTCAAGATGGATGGATGGATAGGGCGCCACTATTTCTCGGATTTATTTTCATAAAAAGATCATAGTGTGCCGGGTTATCTCCAAATCATAGATATTTTACTCAATTGCGGTACCTATCAGCCTATTTAACAGTTTCGGCTTTGCTACTACACTAAAGGCGGGAACCCACAATATTTATTTATTTAGATTTATTTAAGTAGCGAAATCAGGGTTTTTAAGCTTTCAGAAATCAGCTGGGCCTACCAGCACATCATAAACTAAGCGCGCTTTCAACTTTATTCAATTTTATTTACATTCACCAAAAAGCCAAAAATTCCAGTTTTTCTATCATTTTCCATTTTTTAACCGCAAACAAATTTCAAGGACTATGTAAAAACACAACAGGGGGAAATGATTAGAAAATTTCAAAATTTTTCACAATTTACCCTCCTCCCCACACTTATTTCGTACATTGCCCTCAATGTACGGTAAATCACAAATCAAGCACAAAAAGAGGTAAAGGGAACTGAAATACTCCCCTGATCACTGTCGATGTGCCAGTGAACCGTATAATGAATCTCGAACAGCTCTCGACCAATAAAATGCCAGAACTGCCGGAAGATGTGCCAAATGAGCCCAAAATATCTCCAAAAATGAATGATGAAACAGCTCTCGACCAACAGGTGCCAGAACTGCTTCTCAGGTAAGTATTCGGATAAAAGTAACCGATGTCTCAAGGCTGCTGATCTGGTGGAGGCTGGACGGACGGGAGGCGGTGGGGACTGAGAACCACGAACGGCTGCTTCTTTTATGCCTTGCACTTCTTGCGCTTCTTCCCAGCGCGCGAAGATGGAACCTGATCCGAAACTGCAAAATTTCTCGACAAAATAATGTTAGTACAATGAAGAAAATGAGAAAATATGAAAATCGGGCTTCAGACGGGCAATAGCTGAGATAATCGGCAAAGTAATGTAATCTGATCGAATGCAAACCGCGAGAATGGAGATTGAGTACCCGACAACTTGCATTAACCAGAATCAGCTAAACCCGAGAGAAACCCTAACACGAACCGTCCAATTGTCGTTTATGAAGAGAACGGTTCGCATGTCAAGCCAATGTGATCAGAAAACAGGGCGGTGAGTCGCTGGAATGGAGATTGATTACCAACGACTTGCAGCCACTGAACTAGTATGCACAATCACAGTTTTACCTAAAAAGGGCTGTTCATTTGTCATTTATGAAGGGAACGGCCCGAAATAAGCAAAACAACAGAAAAACCGATGAAATCCTAGCACAAACCACCATTTGTCACTTATGAAGAGACGGCTTGCGCGAGGACTAAACCCAAAAGCTTAGAAAACCAGTGTGTGGACGTTTACGTCACACAAACTGGAATTCTAAACAAACCCGAGAAATTGTACCGTCCTACGGACCACTGGAATGGAGATTGAGTACCAATGACCCGCATTACGGCACAAAACTCCCGAAAATCGGGCATGATCCGTTCGTAAAACGGACAAAACCAACACCTAGTTTTGGGTGTTCCAAACAAACAATCAGACAATCAAGCAGATAGGCATCGAGGCATCCAGAATTGAAATGTTAAACAACTAAAACCTAAATTATCATAACAAATGAGAAATGTACAAAAAACAATTTAAATGAACTATGAAAAGTATTGAAACAAGAAAAATAAACCTAAAACGAGTAATGAACCTAAACTATCAAAATAAACTCATGGAATTAACACTAAAGAAGCCCTAAAAGAAAAACATATTTTTCTAAATTTTATTTATTTATTTATTTTCTGTTTAATAAATTTTTTTTTTTGAAAAATAAATATAAAACCAGCCGAAAGCTAAGGGTAAATTGAGGCTAAATTGAAATTGAAACAATTTGGGGGTTTTTTTAAAGTTTTGACCTAATTTTGACTGGGGCAAAATCGCGGACTGCTAAAAATACTTTAGAAAATTTGGCGGTCGGCGACTCGCAAGAAATTATCAGATTTAGAGATGGGTCGCGGACTGCCAGAAATTAATCAGTAAAAATGGCAGTCCGCGACTGTTGTGCACCAGCAAATTTAAAAAAAATTAACACTAAAAAACATCCGGAATCGCAATAAAACTAAACCAAACCATCAAGAATTAACTAAAACTATCCTAATACTTACCCGGGACTGTTCGGGACTCAAAAATGATATCACAAACCTGTTATGCTCGTTCTTTACCCGAAACTTATCCAAAATTCCAAAAATAACCCTATAAACTTAATTTTGCTAAAATGTTCCAAAACCAACCAAATCAATTTCCGACAATTCCGACCATCATTAATCATCATCAAACCATACCTGGGACTGCTCGGGACTTACCAACGCTAGCGTAAAGCTTTCAAACATATAACTTACCTGATTGAAGCCCAAAACACCAAAAATTCCATAATTTTGCCAAAACTTCAATTTTGCACGTATTCCAATGCAATCCTCACCGAATGAACCTGTTTTCAATCCGGATGTTCCCTAAAACCTGCAAAACTAAAAACCACGCATAAAATGGAAAAAGAAAGATCAAATGCAACTAATTTAACCTAAAATTACCAAAAAGTCAAAGAAGACTAAGAAAAAGTCAAACTAAGCTAGAAATCAACCAAATAAGCACCAAATACCTAAATCAACCTCAAAACCTAAACAGGTTGCCTCCCGCAAGCGCTGAAGTTATTTACGAGTCGTCAGCCAGACTCGACCCCGCGATTAAGTCAACCGGGGTCATGGACGTGACCCCCCTCACTACCAAAACTGCTCTCATCAAACCCGTGCACGCGCCATTCCTTAAACAAGGACTCAACTCCCTTATGTCGATCACACAAATACATGGCGTACACATCAGTTGCCCATGGCCTATCACTCACTGAAGCCTTTTTCTTCACATCAGGCGGCTTTTTCTGCTTCACTTTAACACCCGCCTTCTCCCCATACTTCTTCTTTGTCGTGGTATGCAAGGTTTTTGGAGTCTTCGGAGCAACCAGAGGTGGATCGGGGAGAGGATATGTGGCTCTAATAAATATGCTCTCAGCTGAGTTATCCACATGCGATGATTTTTCCTTAATTTCCATACCTGGCCCTCCATATAGCATGGCCTCTAACTCCTCGAGATCATTATCTGGATCAAAAGTATCAGCATTATCAACCACGAGTGGCACAGCCCGCCAATCCTCTCCAAATTCCTCAAACATCTGATCATCAAATGTATCATGTTGGGCTGGATCTGTAGCCTCAATCTGATGCATAACGGCATGTTGATGTTTCGCGTGCTGCGTAGAACCGGCGACACTGAATGTCACAGCCTCATCATCCACTCTCAATGTCAATGTGCCTTTCTGCACATCCACCAATGCACCAGCTGTAGCTAAGAAAGGGCGTCCTAAAATGAATGGTACATTGGTGTCCTCGATCATATCCAGAATGACAAAATCCACAGGAAACACAAATTTATCGATCTTCACCAAAACATTCTCTATCATCCCGCGTGGAAACTTAACGGATCTATCGGCGAACTGAATGCGCATGCGAGTCGGCTTTGGGTCACCTAGGTCTAGCTGTTTGAATAGAGAGTATGGCATCAAATTGATGCTAGCACCTAGGTCGGCAAGAGCATTCCTAACAGAAAAACTACCTAACATACAAGGGACAGTGAAACTCCCTGGATCAGTCAGCTTCGGTGGCAGTTTGTTCTGGATGACCAATGAACACTCCTCGCTGAGTGTGACCTGTGGAACATTTGGAATTTTCTTCTTGCTACTCAGCATGTCTCTCAGAAACTTCAAGTATTTCGGCATGTGCCTGAGTGCCTCAACCAATGGAATGTTGATATGCAGCTGCTTTAACATATCAATGAATTTCCTATGTTGCTCTACTTCAACTTGCATTAGTCTCTCTGGATATGGAATGCGTGGAACGTAAGCTCTAATCGGTTCCATGGGACGTGCTGTACTTGCTGGGCTTAGCCTAGATTGCACCTGCCCAGGAGCCTCAACCTCAATCTCCTCGTCAATCTCATCATCACTATCCTCATCAACCGGCTCAGCAGCGACTGTCGGCTCTGGATCTGGAGTGGTTTTGCCACTCATAGAAAAGATTGCACTCACATTTTGTTTTGGGTTTATTTCAGTGTTACCTGATAAACCTCCGTGCTGACGCTCTGACATAGATTTGGCAAGCTGGCCCATTTGTCTCTCCAGATTCTGCATATGAGTGCCCATGTTTCCCATTTCTTTAACAACAATTGAGATATCCTGCTCATTCTTAGACAAACGCAATTCATTTTGCTGAGCAACTTTCTGAATATCCAAGGATGATTTCTGATTCTGCTGCATCATCTGAGCCATCATATCAGTAAGATTCTTCATGCTCGTATCCTCAGACTGAATCGGAATTTATCTAATGCTCTCCGGGTTATAGAAACCCTGCTGTCTCTGTGGCGGTCGTGGCTGAAACCCTGGTGGGTTAGAACTGCTCGGCTCTTGCCTCCACCCTGAATTTTGGTTTGGTCTCCAAGCCTGATTGTAGCTATACTGGTTGGGCGGTGGGCGGGCCTGGCTAGCCATGTAATCGACCTGCTCTGGGACAACTCGTGATATCATGAGGACCAGCACACAACTAACAAAATTTAACATGTTGTTGTGTATCCTGTGGCTGGTTCATCTGTTTCTGACTCGTCTGCATCTCTTTCATCATCTACGAGAGCGCATCGACCTGCGCTGAGAGAGCTGTAACGGGATCTACCTGATGAACCCTTCTCGTCTGGGGCTGTCTACTCGTACGCGTGGTAGACCACTGGTAACCGTTCAGTGCAAGCTCCTCAAGTAAATCACGCGCCTCCTCTGGCGTTTTGTTGCTCAGAGATCCACCGGCGGAACTATCAACAGTAGGTCGCGTGAGGGCGTTCAGACCTCCATAGAAAATCTGCACCTGCTGATGCAACTCAATGCCATGAGATGGGCATTTCCTCAACAACTCCTTAAATCTCTCCCATGCCTCATACAAACTCTCGGTGTCCTCCTGCATGAACGAATAGATTTTGTTTCGGAACATCGCGGCTTTCGACGGAGGAAAATACTTGGAAACGAATTTCTGGGTCAAAGCATCCCAAGTAGTAATAGAACCAGGCCGAAGGGACTGAAGCCACGCCTTCGCTGCGCCGCGAAGGGAAAATGGAAAGAGTCTCAACTTCACAGCCTCCGATGGAACTCCATTGAGTTTGAACGTGTCACAAACCTCAAGGAAATTTGAAATATGAGCCATCGGGTCATCGTTCGGAAACCCATCGAACTGAACAGAATTTATGATCATGGAAATGGTCTGAGGCTGGATCTGGAAGTTGTTAGCCTCCACTAGCCATGTACAAACCGGTTAACCGTTGGTTAACCGGTTAGAAAATTAATTGATCTACTAGTAGAAAATAACCAAAATTAATTGATGACCGGTTAATCGAATTGGGTTGTAATCGATTACTAGGCAGAAAAACTCTAACCTGTCTGATCGATTTCGGTTAAAACCGAATCGATTATTAAATCTTAACCGATTATAATCGGTCAATGCCAAGATATTAAAAAAAAGTAGCTGGGTAATAACTAATAAATGACATAAGTTGTGGCCCTGTTTTTTCGAACATTTATAGCTATTATAGTGTCCCTTTTTTCGACAAAAACAAGCACAAACACATCCAAATGATTGGACCATTACAATGAAAACAACAGCAGCAAAACACAGGGGAGAATGAGATGAAATCGACTGAGAGTCTGAGAGGAGAAGGAGATGAAGTCGACTTACGGAGTGAGTGAGAGCATAGCAGAATCGATTGGGGCCTTGGGGGTTAGGGTTTCTTTTGTTAAACGATGAGTGAGCGCAAAGCAGAATCTTAAGTTACGGTCTTACGAAGATGAAGACGATTAGTGGTTAGGTAGACTCATAATGGATTTGGGGTTTTTTTAGGCCAGGAACAATTAGGATAAATATACAATTGGGCCTGGAACAATTAGGATTTAATAAATTGGTTGCTTTTTTATTACTAACCGATTAATCAATTAATGATCGATTCTTATAATCGGTTTTAAATAATCGATCCCAAATCGATTTCCAGGACAAAAATCTATGATCGATCTCTAACCTACGGTTATTCTCTAACCGTAATCGGTTAGAGAATAATCGGTTAATTATCGGTTTCAATTTCGATTAATAATCAGTGTTGGTTCGGTTAATCGATTATTTTGTACATGGCTAGCCTCCACGGGCGGGCGTATGACACTAGGCTGCGCCCCCGCGATGTCGGGACGAGCGTAGTCGGCGAGCGTGCGTCTCGGCAGAAGTGCCATCGGAACTGGAACAACTAATGCCTCCAAACGTCGAAGTCTATGAAAAACTCTCTCAGGTTCGGACAACGGTGAAAAAGGACTCCTCCGACGACGAATGCGCATAAAACGATGAAAAACGAAAAAGAAAACAGAAACAGAACATAAAGAAACTAAACTAAGCTAATAAACTAACTAACACGTAGGTAAACTAGCCATGTACAAAATAATCGATTAACCGAACCAACACTGATTATTAATCGAAATTGAAACCGATAATTAACCGATTATTCTCTAACCGATTACGGTTAGAGAATAACCGTAGGTTAGAGATCGATCATAGATTTTTGTCCTGGAAATCGATTTGGGATCGATTATTTAAAACCGATTATAAGAATCGATCATTAATTGATTAATCGGTTAGTAATAAAAAAGCAACCAATTTATTAAATCCTAATTGTTCCAGGCCCAATTGTATATTTATCCTAATTGTTCCTGGCCTAAAAAAACCCCAAATCCATTATGAGTCTACCTAACCACTAATCGTCTTCATCTTCGTAAGACCGTAACTTAAGATTCTGCTTTGCGCTCACTCATCGTTTAACAAAAGAAACCCTAACCCCCAAGGCCCCAATCGATTCTGCTATGCTCTCACTCACTCCGTAAGTCGACTTCATCTCCTTCTCCTCTCAGACTCTCAGTCGATTTCATCTCATTCTCCCCTGTGTTTTGCTGCTGTTGTTTTCATTGTAATGGTCCAATCATTTGGATGTGTTTGTGCTTGTTTTTGTCGAAAAAAGGGACACTATAATAGCTATAAATGTTCGAAAAAACAGGGCCACAACTTATGTCATTTATTAGTTATTACCCAACTACTTTTTTTTTAATATCTTGGCATTGACCGATTATAATCGGTTAAGATTTAATAATCGATTCGGTTTTAACCGAAATCGATCAGACAGGTTAGAGTTTTTCTGCCTAGTAATCGATTACAACCCAATTCGATTAACCGGTCATCAATTAATTTCGGTTATTTTCTACTAGTAGATCAATTAATTTTCTAACCGGTTAACCAACGGTTAACCGGTTTGTACATGGCTAAGGTAAACACAGAAATAAGCAAACATACTAGAAACATGCAAATAAACCAAATAACAGAAAACAAGTAAATAGCTAAACTACTAGCTCTAATAGGTCTCGAAAGCTGACGCGTCCCCGGCAACGGCGCCAAAAACTTGATGTGTCAATTTGGATATATAAAAATGTGGTCAAGTTAAAAATGGTAAATACTGAGTGACCAAACCACACACTAGGGCAAGCGTACCCGTCGTATGCAATATAGTATCAATAAGTACCGAGTATCAATCCACGGACGCGTAATCAGACTCTTGATAATGTATCATAACTAATATTTAACCGATGAAATTGGAATGATTTGAAATAAACAAACTAAGCAAGCAATAACACTAGCAGCAGATAAAGCAAACGACAGAGAAACAGAATGAGAGAGATATCACCTAGCCTAGAATCCACTAAACCCACATAAGACCCCCGACAAGACCTATCAACATGAAACTATCACCAAGTGAGAATAACCCAACCAAGGAGGACTATAGACACATCCCGAATGATCAGACAATTCCAAATGAAGCACAGATAGCATAATATGTGAATTTGCACAATGGTTTCACAGTTTCGGTCAAAACAAGCCAAACACACATAAATCGAGAAACACCAAGAGAGGTCTCTCTAAATGAATCCTAATACATGCAATGATTCTAATTTCAATTACCTGAGACCTAGAAACCTCTAAACACGAATAAGTAGGGTCAAATCTTGTGGTCACAAGCAATCTAACCTACTAAACAATGCCTAGACAATAACTAGCATAAGAAACGACTCGGTCAAGTCAACCTCAAATGGATGCACGCAAGATCAGCCACTAATCAATGATATATCATCATGTAGGAGGTCTCCGGATCATGCATCAACCCAAAAACCAATTCTAGTCTAAGGATCAACAATAAACTAACTAATAATGGTTGCAATTCCACAATCCCTATCAATTAGTCCACACAATACATCATTAACAGCAGCTAATCAAGCACACATGATCATCTCAAGCAACCAAAACTAGAATCATGAGCAAAAATCACAAATTCATGTTGAAAAGTCAAACCGAAAAGTCAAAATGGGTAAAGCTTCATCTAAACTAGGTGATATGAATGAAATCAGCCACAAATCATGTCTCTAATCATGAAATCAGTCAAATCTAAGGAATACATGATCAAACAATCAAAAACAAGGAAGAAGAAACCGATTTAGATGAAGAAATCTCCAACCGAAGCCTTCAAATCTTCAATCTAAGCTTCAAAATCTTCAATCCGGCCCTTCATTGCTCAAAAATGACCTCTAATCTCGAAGATCTCTAAAAAACGTGCTCTCTGGTCGAACTCCCTCAACCCTAGGCTCAAAAATTGCTTAAATACACGTTTTGAAATTTTTACCCGACTGCCCAGTAGTCGCGGACTGCCAAAATTTTACTTCTGGGACTGGCAGCCGGCGACAGGCACTTTACTGTTTTCTGGGAACAAAACTCGCCGACTGCCAGAATTTCAAACAAAGGAGTGGTTGTCCGCAACTGGCACTTTTCTTCTTTTCCAAGCAAAAACTCGTGGACTGCCAGAAATTAATGTAAGAGAGTGGCAGTCCGCGACTCGGCTACTGTAGCAAAATTTCAAAAACTTCTATCTTTTGCTCCCGGGCTTCGATTCACGTTCCGTTTTCGCCCGAATCACCACAAATCAACCAATCACCACCAAATCACCTAAAATTCAACATATGAACAATTAAGTACCAAAATCTCATCAAAACTTGAACAAAAGCCGGATAAAATGCGGGATTAATCACTCGAAAACATGTATAAGATGCGGTGCATCAGCATCCTGGGAAAAAAAGTATTGATTGGTACTAACATCCCTGGTCCCATTGAAGAAGAACTGGTGAAATTTATCCGCTCTAGGATGCCAACATTCACATGGAGCACGGGAGACATGACTGGTATATCAAAAACAGGTATTTATTGTTATGTTGTTATGCCTTTTTGGACTAAAAATGCAGGGGAAACATAACAGAGATTGGTGAATATGATGTTCAAGGAAAAGCTAGGACACACTATGCAGGTATATATAGATGACATGGTGGTAAAGTCCCTGGATGTCAGCACCCATATCCAGGATGTCAAGGAATCCTTTGACATCCTAGACAGGTACAATATGAATCTGAATCCGGAGAAGTGTCATTTTGGAGTAGGTGCTGGCAAATTCCTGGGTTACATGGTGACCAAAAGGGGAATTGAAGCTAGCCTGGAACAAATTCGTGCTATAATGAACCTGAAGTCACCAAAATTAACCAAAGATGTACAAAGGTTTACAAGCCGGGTAGCAGCCCTGAATAGATTCATTTCCAAATCCTCGGAAAGATGCAGAGATTTTTATGATATTCTGAGGAAGAATAAGAAGTTTGAATGGATGACCCAGCATGAACAAGCCTTCTAGGACTTGAAAGCCTATTAGGGGTGCGCATTCTCGGTTTCCCGACCCGATTTAAGGATATCCCGACCCGACCCGAGACCGATATTTAGCTAAAAGAGTGACCGAAGACCGACCCGAATGGTGATATCGGTACTCGGTCTAGGGATTTTGCGGTCGTCTCGGTACAATCGGGATTCCCGAAATCGACATTGATTTAAACTTTTTTTCGAGTTAGTTGCTTTATAAACTGATTTCGTTCATAATATTTTAACTTGGATTGCTTGCTTTTGTTCTACGAACTCAAATATACTGTCAATCTCTGGATTCAATCAATTTTTTGATGTAATCAACTCACTGTTCTTCGAATTCTGTTTTAAGTTCATCCATGGTAGATTATTTTAAAAATGAAATTACATGTTACCTTTGATTGTATTTCAATCGTTGGTCATCAGGGAGTGTACTACAACTTTTAATTTGAATTTTGGTTCACAATTAAGATTCAAGGAGTTCACAAATCGTCTTCTTCGTTGATCTTGCTCTGTTTTTGTCAAGCTATTTGTTTTCATCATTCATTCTCAAAACCTTAGTATTCATATCTTTTTTTATCTCAAAACCTCAGGTTTACTGTTCCGATGGCACTGCTATGATCAATTTCATGTTCAAATTGCATCTTGGTTGAATCAAAAATTCTCAGAACATGATTTTGTTGCCACCGAATTCATGGATTACGATTTTTAAATCATCACCAAAGCACGTTAATATAGATCTTGTTTGAATCACTGTTTGATTTAAAGTGTAATCGTGTGTTTAATTTTGTGTTTCATTCGGTTATGATGAATTTGTGGTAATTCAAAGCTTGAAATTGATATGAATTTCGGTCTGTCGGTCAATCTCAGGATTTCTCGGTCGTACCCGAGACCGAGACCGAACCCGATTTTCCTTAAAAACAGTACCCGACATCTAAACCATGTATGTAATCTCGGGTCGGTATTCGGGATTTTTCGGTTCGGGTCATCGGGAATTATCGGGATCCCGAATTTATGATCACCCCTAAAGCCTATCTATCCTCGGCACCACTCCTGATGAAACCGAATCCAGGGGAGCCTTTATCATTATATCTTGCAGTTTCAAGGAACACAGTAAGCGCAGTCCTAACCGAGGATGCGGAAGGTCAACAACATCCAGTATATTACGTAAGTAAAAGCCTTCTTGACGCTGAATCCAGGTACTCACATTTAGAAAAGCTTATATTAGCCCTAAGTATGGCCTCTACTAAACTTAGGCACTATTTTGAAACCCATACTATATATGTGAAAACTAATTATCCTATAAAGTCTTTCTTGAGGAAACCTAAGATGTCAGGAAGGATGGCAAAATGGTCTCTAAAGTTGAGTGCCTACAGCCTAGTCTATGAAGCAAGAACAACCATAAAATCACAAGCTCTAGCAGACTTTGTGGCTGATTTCAGTAGTGACATCCAGAGTGAAGCAGATCAAGAGTTCCAGAGTTTGTAGAAGGATGAATTCTCAGGGTGTTGGACCCTATTCACGGATGGGGCATCCAATGTCAAGGAAAGGCCTTGGAATCATACTGAAATCGCCACAGGGGGACATGATACCCCAGGCTTTAAGGTGTGAATTCCAAGCCACCAACAACGAAGCGGAGTATGAAGCCCTGATTGCTGGCTTACAATTGGCTTTACATCTTGGGATCCGGAAGATCTAGGTATATGTCGATTCCCTACTTTTAACTAACCATTTCAATGGATCTTATGCAGTAAAAGGGGAGAAGTTAGCGAAATACCTAGAGATTGTGAACGCCATTTCCCAGGATTTTCAAACTTTCAATATACAGCAAGTACCCAGGGATGAAAATGTCGAAGCAGATGCATTAGCAAATCTGGGATCAGCATTCAAGGCAATGGAAAACACACATATCCCCATAATCCACATATTAAGTCCAGCAATCAATCAACTGGAGAATCCAGAAGACATTGGTCCGGGGGCAAGGCTTTGGATTCTAATACCCAGGATGTACAGTTTCCTGATACCCAGGATGTACAATGTCCCGATACCCAGGATGCACGACGTTTTAATTCCCAGGATACCCTGTCATCCTAGACCAAACCTATCATAGAATACCTACAAAACGGCTCTATCCCAAAAGAAGATAGAGATACCAGAGCATTCATAACCAGAATGGCCAGGTATGTTCTCATTAAAGAAAAACTATATAGAAAATATGTTGCAGGAACATACTTAAGATGCTTGGAGGACGACGAAGCCCTGGAAGTACTCAAGGATATTCACGAAGGCGACTGTGGAAATCACACAGGGGGCAAGTCCCTAATGTCCAAAATCCTGAGGACGGGTTACTTCTGGCCATCCTTGAGAAAGGATTCCCAGGATTTTGCCCTTAAATGTGACGCTTTTCAGAGACACGCCAACATTCCTCATCAACCAGCTGAACCCCTGCATCCAATCCCTGCATCCTGGCCCTTTATGAAGTGGGGAATGGACATTGTAGGAAAGCTACCCAGGGCACCAGGAGGAAAAGTCTTCATGTTGGCCATGACTGATTACTTCTCAAAGTGGATAGAGGCTGAGGCATATGTCCAAGTCAGAGAAAAGGAAGTTATTCCATTTATCAAGAGAAATATCATAACGAGATTTGGCATACCCTCTGAAATAGTGTGTGACAATGGAGCTCAATTTATTGGAAAAAGGATTACTGGATTCTGTGAAAGTTGGGGGATAAAGATGATAACTTCTACACTAGTGCACCCTCAGGCTAATGGCCAGGCAGAGTCTAGCAACAAAATCATCATTAACAACTTGAAGAAAATACTCAAAGAGAAGAAGGGGAAATGGGCAGAAGAGTTACCACTGGCATTGTGGGCTGATAGGACTACATCCAAGAATGCCATAAGCCAAACCCCTTTTTCTTTGGTCTTCGGTACGGAAGCAGTTATTCCAACAGAAATGGTTGTCCCAACATTCAGGGTCATCAGCCAGACCCAGGATGCGAATAATGGATCCATGGCTGACGACCTTGATACCGTGGATGAACTACTAGAACAAGCTGCCTGGAGGATGGCCGCGTATCAATAGAGGATCTCTAAAAGCTACAACAAACATGTGAGGATTCGCAGATTCAAGGTCGGAGACTTAATTCTAAGGAAGGTATTCCAGAATACGACGAATCCAGGGGTGCCTCCCAGCTCCTTCAGCTTCTTCAGCCACAGGCGGTGGTTCCACCCAGGATTCGCCAATTTCAGGTCCCTAGCCTCCTTCACCATCTTGAGCCTGGCCTGTAGTAGAGATACAAGGGTTGAGACCTTGGTTGTTTCGACTACCTCATCCATGGCAGCCTCGTGGTCCCTCCTTGCCTGAATAGCCTTCTTCTCATTTTCAATAATAAGCTTCACAGCCTTGTCATGGAAGAGCTTGGCCTTGGTGGTCTCCTTGTTGGCTTGAGCGATTTTCACCTTGGCTGAGGCCTCAGCATCAGCTGCTCGCTTCTCAGCGGCAGCCAGAAGATCCAAGATGCGGGAAGTGGCCTGAAACAAAGTGTAATCCATGGTCAGGACTGACAAAAACAATTTCATTCAGGGTAGAGCAACGATTACCTGATGAACGAGGGATTCGCTCTCTGTGGCCGAGAGGTCGGAGATGGCACTGGGGGCAGCAGAGGTGGTAGCAGCAACACTTGACCCCTGGGTCTTTCTCTTGGTCCCGGAGGCCCTGATGGAGGGATCCTGGTGAGAGGGTCGGTTCGGTCTTCATGGACCCCAGGACCAGAATGTCATCATCGGCGCCGGTTCCAGAACTCAGGGCAGCATCCATATCATCAAGATCAAATTTGTGGGCAGCGGCTATCATCAAGATCAAATTTGTGGGCAGCGGCTGAAAAAGAGACCCTGAATGTTAGATCATAATCATCTACAAAAACAAGTAAGTAAAATCCAAGGGTACTTACAGCTCGACATGCTGGGAGTGTGGTAGGAAGAAGCAGAAAACTCATCACAATGGAATGAACGCTCGAACTCTGGGATGCTCAGAAACTTCTCCAAGTTAGTTGCATTTTCCTGCTCTTCAGGACCAATTTCTAACAAGTTGGGCACTGCATGGATCAACATTCAAGGTCAGTAAATTTATAAATATTTATTCTAACCCTAAATTTCTATGATAGGTCTTCCTACCCTTGACAATCCACCTAAGAGGGAGACGATGACCCCCCTAGAATACTTGATCGCTTCACAAAGAAAAATCGACCTCTCCATTCTTCCCGTTGAGGGACGCCTGTCACTAGCTACAGGTCTTTGGTAAGGGATTTGAACAGAAAACGGTTGGAGCCATGGGATTCCATCTCGTAAACCTGGGCTAACTTAGGCAAGCCAATCAGGCGTTCAAAAGAATGCTTAAGACGGTCAAGGGTACCCAGGATGCGCCATACCATAGGGAGAGTTTGAGCATAGGAAAGACCAGAAGCTTCAAAAAACTCGGAGACTAAGCCGAAAAAAGGAAAGGAAAGTCCAACAGTGAAAGGGACTGCGGGAAAACAAACCCAGGTCGGAGATACGAAATCGGATCTCAACCTGGGGCTGAACGGTCGAATCTCAGCCGAGGCTGGTAGCAACCCGGATGCCTTAAGGGCGACAATCTCGGCCTCACCGAAGCTGCATGTCTCCGTTTCAGGGGTTTGAAGGTATCGTTGCTCAGAGAAATCTGCGATTCCCGTAAGCATGGCCGTCGACTCGAAACGAATGCGTTTCTTAGTCAACGTCGAGTAAGAAAATTGAAAGCGAGAAGGAAGGATGTACCTGATCGGAAAATGCAGACGGAACGAAGGGACGATGATTGCTTTTCTCTCTGGAAGAAGTGGGTAAAAACTGATTTAGAGAGAGGGGTATTTAATGGATTGAAGTTACAGGGGTGAGAAGACGTGGGTAAGGATCGTGGAGGAGCTACTTCTAAATTAACAGATCGGATTGAACTAGCTTTGATGAGTCATCGCAATTCAAAAATTCACAGCTGTGAAATTGTATCCACAAGCTGCGAATTTGGGGGCAATTGTTATAATCTGAATTTCAACCCTAATTTCGCTAATGCTTTTTAACAGATCTAGACCCCTGGATGTCGAATATCCATGGACTGCGCATTTGACTTATCGGTACCCAGGGTTCTCATATTTATATTATTCTTTATTTAATTCACTACGTCAAAAAGTTGCTTTGGACACGGTTTTTTTTTTACGCATAGCCAATGTTTTGTAAAAAAAAACGTGGCCAAAGGTAAGAAATACTAGTTTTAGCCACACATATTTTGTACCCGTGGCCAAATATATAGCCTTTGGACCCTTTTAGCCACGTATTTTTTTGTTTATGTGACAACAACAATCAGGTGCAGTCGCTTTAGTCACTGTTTTACAAAAACATGTGGCCCTTATTTGTCACGCTTAATAAAGAGTGGCGAAATGCACCAAACGACCACGGAATTTTTATGATTTTTAATTCGTGTGACCAAAAAGGAATGTATGGCCACGTTTAAATAATGCTGTGTGACGGAAGAGTAGATTTTATTACTTAGTAAATCAAAAAAAAAAAGTAAAACTATTAATTATATATTATGTGTGGCTAAATGTGAGCAATGGCCACTCTTTTTACTTAGTTATGTGGCTAAAAACTAGTACATATGGTCACTGTTATTAGGTTGTGTGACTAAATACTAGGTTGTGAGTGACAAAAATCTATTACATATGGCCACATATATATTAACCGTGACTAAATAGTAGCCAATTTTAATTAGTTAATTATATGTGGCGACGGCGGATATACATCATTACTAGAGGTCAAATCTTTATCTACCACCTCGAGTTTCGGATATAAATCATATCATTAATTAATTAATTGTCGATCATCACCATATACGCCGTTAGCTCTCTCAGCTCTCTGTTTTTTGGTTTATCATGCCACTCTCTGAAAATGTGGCATTTGCGTCCTCTGAATGTGGAAGATAGCCCCGAATACGGTGAGTAATCATCTAAATGACTGAAATTCAAATGCTTTAATGTAGAATCCGCGTCTCTGAAATTTGGTTATTTTTCTTGAACAGGGGAAGAAGATTTTAGTCTGTTTACTTTGGTGATCTATCACCTAGGGTATTTTGCGAGCCTCAATGGTCGGATACAATACATCGATGGGAGGGTTCGCTACTTCGACGAGGTTGCCATTAACTCCTTCTCGTTCGATGACCTAGGTCAAATGGTGTCTGATCTAGGTTATGACTTGAACGATTTCGACCCCTACCTGAGGATCCCACGGTTGTCTCTGGATTTTGGACTGGTTCCATTCACTGATGATCCGAGGGATGTTAGGGCCTTGGCCCTACACGTCATGGACGAGTAGGTCATATCCATCTACCTCGATGGAGATGTGGATGTGTCTTCCTCCTCCTCCTCCTCCCCCTCTAAAGGTAGCTACCCATGGAGAACAGGCCGATATGACGATTCAGACAATTTCTCTAGTGGAGCATGTTTTAAGTTTATGTTGTTTTTTTATTATATATATTTGTAATTAATTAATTGATATCACATCTTTTGGATTATATATGTAATTAATTGTATGCATCCGATGTGTCTTTTCACTCTTCTTCCTGAAGAATTCCAGTTCATCCGGTTGTCATCTACATATATTAGGTTGTGTGACTAAATATTAGTGTATTATAAGGAATTGTCTTCAACCACAATGATTTTAATTCACTAGATAATGAGTTTAAATACATGGGAATATCCTATAGACTACGAACAGAAATAACAACTTTGGTTATTTATAGTATATATAGTCCATCCTGAAGAACTCTAGTTTATCCGGTTCATCCCGAAGAACTCTAGTTCATCCTGTTCTATTACTGAATAATTATTCTTGATCCTGAAGAACTCTAGTTCATCTGGTTCTATTCTTCTTCTTCTCTAATGAATAACAAAAATTGATCATGTTTAATTATAAATCATCTCAGTCCGCCAAGGCAGCGAAACAGTTGTCTAAAAATGTCATCCGGTTCTGTTCATCTGCTCTCATTCCAGATGAACTCTTCTTTTTGAGGAATTCTAGTTCATATGGTTTTGTTCTTGTTACTTCATACGGTTTTGTTCTTGTTCCAATTTACTGAAGAATTAAAATCTATCCAGTTTATAACTCCTGTCATCCACTATTAGACAATCAAAAAATTATAAATTGTAGCAAACAAGGCTTGAACCTGGGTCAATCAAAGGAAAAGGAACAAACTACAAGATTAAGAAGAACCATTCAGACAAAAGTGTTAATTGGTTATATTTTAACCAGAACTTATTTAATTACTCGCATCACATAAGAAATTATTGATAAACAAAATTTGCGTTGCTAACGGTAATAAATAGACACGGTAAAAACAGGGTTTACGTGGTAAAGGTAACAAAATATACACGGTTATCTTGGCCTGACCTTTCCACTCAAACGGTCGAATAAGGGAAGCTGAAGACTCATTTAGCACGTGGTCAAAGTTTGTTAGCTAAAAGACCGGTCAACTAACTGAAAGAGACGTTGAGAAGAAGATCCCTGGAATATCGGAGAAGTAGTTGAAGATCTAGGAGTATAAATAGGACCCTTAGACTCATTTTTCAGCTCATTCGAGCTTTACTCATTGCATTCTCGTACTTTATTCTCTGCGAACTCAGTGTATTCAAGCTTTTACGTGATCAATAAATTGGTAGCGTGTGTTATCGCTACCCGGGGTTTTTATGTCGGCGGTGCCTTAGAGACATCTAAGGGCTAAGGGCTTTTCCCTAGTAAAATTTTCGGTGTTCCTACTTGCATCTCAGGTTACATTTGTGTTGCTAAGCTTCTTAACGGATTTCATAAGCAAACCTAACTTTTTATCGAAGATTTTAGTTATTTGTCCCTAGAATTCTACTGTTATCCCAGGATTTCTTCAAATTGTTTTCATATCTAAATCCTAGGCATCGAACCTCACATTCATATTTGGTTCAAACTTTACTAATCTAGCTTAAGTAATTTTTAGCCAAAACAATTTGGCGCCCACCGTGGGGCAATTGGTGTCAATCTTTTGTCAAACTCTTTTTAGATTCATCCTAAACTTGATTTTTACCAAAATCTATCAAAAAATGTCAACACAAATGAACACCTCGAATGTCTCGGTTTCTGCTGTAACTGCTTCAACAACTAGAGTTACCCAACCAGGTCCAAGGACCAGTATTTCGACAAGTGGAGTCACTTCATCAGCTCCAGGGTTTAATGCCTCAACTTCAGCTACGCGCAGTGACGGACCGATAGTCAACCATGAAATGATCGAAACTGAAAACATCCCAGAAGACCCTGTCTTAATATCTGACACTGATATCCTAGCCACATTCGGTAAATTGGAGCGCCACATGGAACTCCAACAGAAGGTGAACCAGGAATTCATGGCTCAATTAACCAGCTGGAGATCAGAGTTACCCAGGGCCACGACGGCTCAGCCGTCGCCACTCGACCCCAGAATTCTGAATTTCAGTACCCCTGGAAGCAATTCCAGGGTACACGAAGGTGTCACCTCGCTGAACGGGAGATCAATATTCTTCCCTACTCAAACGGCCTATGCTGATTTATCCAGAATGACTACCATCAGAGAACCAGTCATTAATCCTGGGACAAACATACCCCAGGATGTCGGTAATACTCCCCAAACTTTCACCCATTATGCTAATACTAACAATTCAGTGCAGGATTCAGGGATCAGCCCATCAGTGGAACGAGAGATTCAGAAACTCAAGCAGATGATTTCAAGCGTCCCAGGAGTTGTGCAACCAATCCCTGAAGTTGGGCCGGCAAGTCATAGGTTGTCCAGACCCTGAAGAACATGTGGCGCAGTACCGAGAAAGAATGGAGGTTATCTACATGCCCCCTGAAATCAAGGAAGCATGCCTATGTAAAGGATTTGGGTCCACCCTAACAGGGGCAGCCCTGAAGTGGCTCCTGAATGTTCCTCCTTACTCTATCACTTCATTTTCGCATTTGATTAACTTATTTAACAATCAATTCTCTTGCAGCCGTAGCTTTGAAAAACTAACAAGTGATTTGTATAGGGTAACCCAGAATGCAGGAGAATCCCTAAGGAATTACGTTAGCAGATTCAGCAGAGAAGCCTTGGAAATCCCAAACATGGACATGGCAACTGCAGTCCAGGCCTTCAAGATGGGGCTCAACAAAGACTCGCCCTTCTATCAAGACCTGGTCATGAACCCATGTCATAAGATGGATGAAGTTCGTCATAGGGCTATCCGCTTCATCAGGCTAGAGGAGGATAGGCAAATCCTGGGAAAGGGTGAATCCACCCCAGGATTCAACAGCTCTAACAGAAAGTCAGAGCCCTCACATACTAGGTCACAGCGATCTAAACCATACTCAAGGCCCGATGAACGTCGAGTGAACAGTGTGGATCAGGATGAAGAGGAAGAAGAATATCCTTCCCTTAATGATTATTGCTTTACTACTGATATCTATGGTGTTATGTTTGCTATGCAGGACCTTGGAGACAAAGCAAGGTGGCCCAAGAAGAACGATAAACCTTCCACCTGGAAGGATAAATCCAAGTGGTGTGCTTACCATGAGGACTTCGGTCACCAGACCGAGGATTGCATGGCCCTGAGAAGAGAAATCAGCTATCTACTTAGCAAAGGCTACTTGAAGGAGCTCCTGGGAAAGAAAAAGGATAAGTCCAGGGAACAGAACTCAAAATCCAGGGATAATGGTGCAAGATCCCAGGATTCTGGACACCCTGATAACCGTCTTGAAAGAGCATCCTCACCACCCACGGACGCTAAGGTAATACACTTTATTTCTGGTGGTTCTGACATTTGTGGTACCTCTTATTCTGCAGCAAAGAGACATGCCAAGGAATCCAAGTCGGATAGAGAGGGAAGACCCAGGAAGAGTTCCGTTCAGCCTGATATCAAGGAAATTACATTCGGAGAAGATGACAGGCGTGATATCATAGACCCTCATCATGACGGGTTGGTGATAACGCTTCACATTGCCAACCACATTGTGAAAAGAATCCTGATTGATGGAGGCAGTTCGGTAAATATAATCCAGTTGGAGGCCTTGCAGAAGATGGGAATTCCGCATTCAGAGATCATCTCAAAATCCACGGTACTCGTGGGTTTCAGTGGCGAAACAAAGAATACCCTGGGCGAAATCAAGCTTCCAGTTTACGTAGAAGGACTCAACTCAGTTCAGCGTTTTTGTGTGATGGACGCACCATCAGGGTACAATGTAATCCTGGGTAGACCCTGGATTCATGATAACAAGGCTGTACCCTCGACATACCATCAATGTGTGAAGCTGCCAACACCCTGGGGTGTGATCACAGTACATAGCGACCAACAAGAGGCCAAGGAGTGTTACACTACATCAATGAAAATATCCTCCAAACAAAGACAAGCATAGAAATTAAAGAAAAAGGCCCGGGAAGCCCTGGAAGCAAGAGAGCAAGACGTCAAAGCTGTCGAGCTGGACCCCTCAAATCCAGGGAAGAAAGTATATATTGGAACAAATATTCCAGGGCCAATAGAGGAACAGTTAATACATCTACTCAGAACCAGAATGTCAACCTTCGCTTGGTCCCATGACGACATGACAGGTATTTCTAAATCCGTCATTACACATAAACTTGGAATTGATAACTCTTTCAGGCCCATACACCAAAAGAGAAGAAAATTTGCACCGGAAAAGAACGTCATAATCCAGGAAGAGGTTGATAGACTCCTAAAAGCAAGGATGATCAGAGAAGTAAAGTTTCCCAGGTGGTTAGCCAATGTGGTGGTAGTTGGAAAGAAAAATGGTAAATGGAGGGTATGTGTGGATTACACAGACCTGAACCGTGCATGCCCAAAGGATCCATTCCCGCTACCACACATAGATTCCATGGTCGATGCTACGGCTGGCCATGAAATGTTGACTTTCATGGACGCTACCTCAGGATTTCAGCAGATTCAGATGGAACCCCAGGATCAGGAAGATACGGCATTCATAACACCAACAGGTATATATTGCTATATAGTTATGCCCTTTGGACTAAAAAATGCAGGGGCAACGTACCAGAGATTGGTTAACATGATGTTCAAAGAAAAACTGGGGGGACACGATGGAGGTGTATATCGACGACATGGTGGTGAAATCCAGGGTCGTCAATGACCATGTCCAGGATGTTAAGGATTCCTTCGACATCCTGGATAAATATAACATGAAGCTAAATCCAGAAAAGTGCCATTTCGGAGTCGGAGCAGGCAAATTCCTGGGATACATGGTAACCAAAAGAGGCATAGAGGCAAGTCCAGAGCAAATCAGGGCAATTGCCAACCTACAATCACCATCCAGCACCAAGGACGTTCAAAGACTTACAGGTAGAATTGCTGCCCTGAATAGATTTATATCGAAATCCTCGGAAAGATGCAGGGAATTCTATGACATCCTAAAGAAGAACAAGAAATTCGAGTGGAAGGAAGAACACGAGAAGGCGTTCCAGGATCTGAAAACATACTTGTCCACGGCACCCTTGCTCATGAAGCCTAATCCAGGGGAGCCCCTGTCCCTGTATTTAGCAGTTTCTAGGAATACGGTAAGTGCAGTCCTGACCAAAGATGCAGAAGGTCAGCAACATCCTGTTTATTACGTAAGTAAAAGCTTACTTGATGCTGAATCCAGGTACTCACACCTCGAAAAACTTATATTAGCCCTAAGTATGGCATCTACTAAACTTAGACACTATTTCGAAACTCATACAATTCATGTTAGAACTAACTACCCTATAAAGTCTGTTTTGAGAAAACCAGAAATGTCAGGTCGAATGGCTAAGTGGTCGGTGAAGCTAAGTGCGTATGATCTGATCTACGAGGCCAGAACAGCTATAAAATCCCAGGCTCTAGCTGATTTTGTGGCTGATTTCAGTACTGACATACAACAAGAAGCGGACCATGAATTCCAGCAGCTTCAACAAGAAGAAATTTCAGGGTGCTGGACCTTGTTCACTGATGGAGCATCAAATATCAGAGGGACAGGCCTAGGAATTGTACTGAAATCGCCACAGGGGGACATGATACCCCAGGCTGTCAGATGTGGATTTCAAGCAACTAATAATGAAGCGGAGTATGAGGCCCTAATTGTTGGGTTACACTTAGCATTACACTTGGGAATTCAGCACATCCAGGTATACGTTGATTCTCTTCTTTTAGCTAACCATTTTAATGGGTCTTATGCAGCTAAAGGAGAGAAATTAATCAAATACTTGGAGGTGGTAAAAAGAATGTCCCAGGATTTTCAAAATTTTAATATCCAACAAGTACCAAGGGAGGAGAATACTGAAGCAGATGCATTGGCAAACTTAGGTTCAGTATTCAAGGCTCTTGAAGACACCCATATTCCTATAATTCATGTACTAACACCAGCTATAGACCAGGGTACAGATACCCAGGATTCTGACACAGCAGAAAAAATCCTGGTATCCAGTACCCAGGATTCTTCAACCCAAGAGGAATCCTGGACCAGACCAATTATTCAGTATTTGCAGGATGGTACTATTCCAGGGAACGAGAAGGATGCCCGTGCATTCAGAGTAAGAGTAGCCAGGTACGTAGTTATCAAAAATATATTATATAGAAAATCTTTTGCAGGTACGTATTTGAGGTGCTTGGAGAAGGATGAAGCCCAGGAAGTACTCAAAGACATCCATGAGGATGATTGTGGAAACCATACAGGGGCCAGGTCCTTGATGTCCAAAATTTTGAGAACAGGGTATTATTGGCCTACTATGAGGAAAGATGCCCAGGATTTCTCTCAAAAATGTGATGCATGTCAAAGACACGCCAATGTGCCTCACCAGCCTGCAGAACCTCTATATCCTATTCTAGCATCCTGGCCCTTCATGAAGTGGGGGATGGACATTGTTGGTAAATTACCCAAGGCCCCTGGAGGAAAGGTATTCATGTTAGCAATGACAGATTATTTCTCGAAATGGATTGAAGCCGAGGCGTTCGTTCAAGTCAGGGAAAAAGAAGTTATATCCTTCATTAAAAGGAACATATTAACAAGGTTTGGAGTGTCATCTGAGATCGTTTGTGATAATGGCTCCCAATTTATTGGGAGTAGGACCACAGGATTCTGCGAATCCTGGGGCATAAAGATGATAACATCGACTCCAGTGCATCCTCAAGCTAATGGCCAGGCTGAATCAAGCAACAAAATCATCATAAATAACTTGAAGAAGAGATTGAAGGAGAAGAAGGGAAGATGGGCAGAAGAGCTACCCTTGGCACTATGGGCAGACAGGACTACTTCTAAGAATGCCACAGGCCAAACCCCATTTTCCTTGGTCTTTGGTACTGAAGCTGTTATCCCAACTGAAATGGTGGTCCCAACATTCAGGGTCAGTGCTCAGACCCAGGACTCAAATGATCAGTCCCTGGTTGAAGATTTGGATACCCTGGATGAACTAAGAGATCAAGCAGCTTGGAGAATGGCAGTCTACCAACTAAGAATTTCTAAGACCTACAACAAACATGTAAGGATCAGAAGGTTCAAGGTGAGAGATCTAGTCCTTAGAAAAGCATTTCAGAACACAACAAATCCAGGGGATGGAAAGTTGGCTCCTAAATGGGAAGGCCCCTACCTGATTGACTCTGAGGCTGGTAAGGGGGCATATTGGCTAGCTAATATGGAAGGAGAACTATTACCACGACCTTGGAATGCGATACACTTGAAGGCGTATTTCATGTAAGGCTACCTGTCCCAGGATTCGGATACCCAGGTATGTGTTTGATTTTAAACTAATGCTGCAAATCCAGGTCAGTTCCTCTCACTTAATTTATTTCATTTATCCCTTTATATGTTTTACCTTCATTATTCATTTATTAACATCAGTTACATGTTGCATTAATTATTATTCACCACCTTGAATACGATAAGATCTATGTTTCGTCAATTGAGTTACTCAGAATCCAGGATATCCCAGGATTCGAGGCACCCAAAATGCAGGATGCTCAGAAATTCAAGGTACATGGAACAAACTGTACTCCAAGCCAACGACAATCAGCGTATGACTCCTAAGTTTGAGACTGGCCATCTCACTTCCATATTGGGTAAGGCCTAAACCCAATCCTAAGGTTTGAGGACTAAGCTTCCTCCATCCGAATATAGGCTATCACGCCTCGCCCGGGAAGCACGTGGCAAATTTTGCCTCGCCCGAGACGCGCGTGATCCAAGTATGAAACCCTGGGATTGTGGGATCATCCGTGTTAATAGCATTGGTGGCAACCTCCCAATCCAGGGACATATGCGGATCTCTTAAGGTTTAAAACGATTAACGCGTTTTCAAGATGGATTGGTGCTAACGTACTAACTTAAGTCTCCGAGGACATGCCCTAGTTCAGTCAGTACGACTAAGAGGAATTCCCTAGTTCGCCAGTACGGCACCGGGCATGACCCCAGAAATAACTTAAGAGATCACCTAGTGACCCAGGATTATTGACCTAATCCAGGGTCATAACGATTAAAGTCTAAGTAAATTAACTTCATGTCTAGTTAATTCTGATTGATATGTTCCTATTATAGGAAACATCCACAAGTCTGATAAAGCTACGAGGAATCCTAAATCCTGGGGGCAATCCAGGAATACCAAGGTAAACCCTAGTATTATTTCGTACGTCGGCAAATGCATTTCGGATATTTCAAACACAAGCATGTAACTAAAGCAGTTATTTATATAAAACCCAACATGGGCCCGGAACAGCTCCGGACGTCCCAGGATGGGGACACATCAAAAGACCCTGGATTCCACATCCGGGGGTGGGATATTGTCTTAAACAAAATAAACCGGGAAACATCACCCGGTAAACCATCACAAACAAGAAATTAAAATTGTCTTCAAGAACAAACATAAGAACAGGAAAAAGACGACCAACAACCTTCAAGCATCATCCTGGGTCGTCCCCTTCGCTTCCTTCTCCTCCGCTGCCTTCTCTGCTGCCTTAGGGTCCTGGGCCGGCTGCTCTCCTCCCTTGGGCTGGTCGATGTCCATGGCGTGACCAGCGGAGTCCTTGGATGGGGTGCTTTTGCTGGATCCAGATCCGGTTTCAGGGTCACACCCTGCGGGGATGGTGGCGCCTAAGTTGCGCAGCTTGTTTGCCCAGTCGGACACATCCCAATTAGGGTTCTGAAACCCCAGGTCCCTGGCCTCTTTCGCCATCTTCAACCTGCACTGGAGGAGCGAGATGCGGGCTATCAACCTACCCTCAACACCTTTCGCAACCAGCGCAGCCTCATGCTCAGCCCGCATCTCAACAGCCCTCTTCTCCAGCTCCTGCACCAGCCCCAGGTTCTTGTCAGCAACGATCTTGTTCAAGCTCAGTTCCTTCTTCAGGGTGGCGACCTCCTTCCTAGCTAAGGATTCAGCATCCTGGGCACGCCTCTCAGCAGACTGGACCAGTGCAAAGAATCGCCCAGCAATCTGCGTACAAAGGCAAGTTAATTAACAATTTAAACCTTGAATAGACTAACTATGCAGGAAAATTCAGGGGTATCCAGGATTTACTTACTTGGTGAAAGATGGCCTCAGCGTGTGAAAGTAGCCCGGCAGCGTCCATGTTCTCCAGGGGCTGCATTGATATTGCGGAGGTGGTGGCCCTGGTTTTACGCTTGGTACCTGAGGTCTTAGAAGGTGGAGCTTTGGGGACCGATGGAGGCTCAGATTTTACCGTGGCCAGGACCTGGAAGTCGTCATCACTCAGCAGATAGGCGTCCAGATCCACCTCTTCAAGGTTCACAGCGGCAGCAGCTAGGAAATAAAAAGCATGAAAAGTTAGCAGAATCCAGAGAAAATCCTAGGTCTAAAAATCAGAGTACCAAGATACTTACAACTTGACATGCTATGGGAGGTAGATGAAGCAGCTTGGTGGGGATCCGTCCTGAATTCTCGGTCCACTTCGTTGATGCTGAGGAAAGCTTCAAATCTCTCAAACACCTCAGGATTTGCAGGTCCAATGGAGCTTAAGCTGGGAACTGCAGAACAAAAATACAAGGTCAGTATTTGAATAAGATAAAATCCTAATCCCTTATGCAGGTAAAGACCTACCGTCTACTCTCCACCTAATCAGGAGGCTCACCCCCCCTGGAATAGTTGACCTCTTCACAAAGAAAAATTGCCCTTTCCATTCCTCGTGAAGCGAAGCCCGAGGAATCATCTGAATTTCTTTGTTCAAAGCTTTGAACAAGAATCGGTTGTTACCATGGGATTTGAGCTCATAACCCAGGGCCAGTTCAGGCAACCCAACCAGGGAATCAAACTCATTGTTAAGACGATCGATGGAACCCAGGATTCTCCAAACATTAGGAAGGGTTTGGGCAAATGCAAGACCGGTAGCCTTGAAGAACTCGGCCAGAAGGCCGGTGAAAGGGTAGGATAGCCCCATGGAGAAAGGAGTAAAAGGAAAGCAGACCCAGGTCTCAGAACAGAAATCCGATCGAACCCTTTTGTCGAAGGGTCTGATCTCAGTGGATTCGGGGAAAAGGCCCGACGAAAACAATGCAGCGATGTCGTTGTCGGTGAAAGTGCAGGCTTCGAGCGCTCGGCTCTGCAAATAGAACTGATCGAGGAAATCCTCGATTCCAGTCCCTTCAGCCGTTGTCTCCGCTCGTATTTTCTTACGGGTCATGATCGGAGGATGAAGGAAAAGTGGGGAGAAAAAGATTACCTGATCGGAAGAGGAGAAAAGCCGGAGGTCCGAGCAGTTGAACTTTGCTCTCGAAAACGGTAATGGTAAAGAGAGAAGAGGTAAATGCAGGTATTTAAGGGGATTTAGAAGTTGTAAAGGTGATGGGACACGACCCCACGACGTGGCGCAACGGATCCTCATTTAACGGACACGATCAACACAAGGGTTGATTTGACCCAAAATTTGAAATTTTCACAGCTGTAAATTCTATCCACAACTCGCGAAAATTTAGGGGCAATTGTTATACCCCGAATTCTCGGCTGATAATCCAGGGTGCAGGTAAAGGCCAAGGACAGGAGTGACCCAGGAATTGTATAACCCAGAATTTAATAGGTAAAGTTTAAACGACCCTGAATGTGTCAGGAGTAAGGTAATGTCCCAGGATGTCGCGTAAATCCAGGGAAATCCATATTTATTTTATTTACCTTGATTATGTTATTATGACCCAGGATAAGTCCAATCCAAGGTCACCTTCATTCTCCGAATGACCCAGCATGCGGAAATGACCCTGCATGCTAGGACATTGTCACTAACGTGTTTTGTGCTTTTATCTAAGTGACGACAGGTTGACAAAGTCTCTCAAACGGTCGAATAAGGGAAGCTGAAGACTCATTTAGCACGTGGTCAAAGTTTGTTAGCTGAAAGACCGGTCAACTAACTGAAAGAGACGTTGAGAAGAAGATCCCTGGAATATCGGAGAAGTAGTTGAAGATCTAGGAGTATAAATAGGTACCCTTAGACTCATTTTTCAGCTCATTCGAGCTTTACTCATTGTATTCTCGTACTTTATTCTCTGCGAACTCAGTGTATTCAAGCTTTTACGTGATCAATAAATTGGTAGCGTGTGTTATCGCTACCCGGGGTTTTTATGCCGGCGGTGCCTTAGAGACATCTAAGGGCTAAGGGCTTTTCCCTAGTAAAATTCTCGGTGTTCCTACTTGCATCTCAGGTTACATTTGTGTTGCTAAGCTTCTTAACGGATTTCATAAGCAAACCTAACTTTTTATCGAAGATTTTAGTTATTTGTCCCTGGAATTCTACTATTATCCCAGGATTTCTTCAAATTGTTTTCATATCTAAATCCTAGGCACCAAACCTCACATTCATATTTGGTTCAAACTTTACTAATCTAGCTTAAGTAATTTTTAGCCAAAACATATCTGCACTTGGACCACCGTTACCACACCAACTTAATGCTCCAACATCTACAGAGGTGAATTCTTTACATCACAACTTAATCATAATATTCTCAAGTACCTTATAATAACATACACTCTTGTTCATGAAGAACACAATCCGGATGAACTCTTGTTCCTGAAGAACACAAATAGATGCAAGTTACTGGTACATAAGAATATATACTTCATGTAAGAACAAAGTTATGAGTTAAATGGGGTCCTGCTATGATTCATTGAAAATGTATGTTAATATGAAAAAAAATA
Organism: Deinandra increscens subsp. villosa; assembly: GCA_039602395.1. NCBI lineage: Eukaryota > Viridiplantae > Streptophyta > Magnoliopsida > Asterales > Asteraceae > Deinandra > Deinandra increscens. Next base: position 19,830,779 of record JBCNJP010000012.1, on the reverse strand, counting down.
GAGTATATACATAATCTGTATGAATAAAACTGGAACAACTTATGTTAAATTAAAAAAACAGAATAAATACTTTCATGATAGGTCCGCGTCATTATTCTGCTCTAACTTTTTACCAATTCAAAAACATTGTTCTAGGTAAATTCTGAGGAGATTTTTGTTGGATCTAGCCACAGCACTAATCATGCTGACATACACACAACGGTTAGTATTTGTCAAACTCATTATCGGTTTGATTGCTCATTTACATAAAGTAATTAATTGAGCTGTAGGGCGTGAAATCGGTGGTCGATCAACCTCGTCTGAAGCGGTTGAAAATAAAAAGGTAAATATTTTCCAGTCAAGTTTCATTCCGTTCTATAGTTTCACAGTAATCTTTTTGGTAATGACATGTAGTCTCATTTTAAATGTTATTTGGTACCTCAAACACTTGGGCCAGCTAGGGATTGTTGGAACAAATGGTGAGATGTGTACCAAACAAAGTTCAACTGACTTTGAAGTTGATCCGGAACTTAATGTGATGTTCATCCGGATGTATTAAGTTCACCTGGATACCTAATGTTCATCTGGAAATCAATTGAATTGTAGGACCTGATGACCCATACTACTTGCAATAAAATGGCACTCCTCAGTCCATATCTATCATGGTGGTAAGTATTTCAAAATTGCTATATATATTATGATCAATTTCCATAACCTAATTATCAATTATATGTTTTGGTATAGGAAGGAATACAAGAAAAAATGGTCCTAATTAAGCTCAAATCTGGACGGTTGAAGATGAAAACCACGTGGTAGTGTTGTTGCCTCCCGGATTGAAAATTAGATTGAGAATAATGCTTGTATGCATTGTAATTTTCTTTAATTTTTTATTTGTATTTCATTTGTATTTGACTTGTAATTTAATTTTATTTGATTTGTAATTAATAATTTGTAATAGCTTTTAAATTGGCCACGCGTATAGCAAGGACCCATCTGATTTCAACAAACTTTTGGTTACTTTTTGTTCTTCCCAAATATGTGGCTAAAACACAAATATACGTGACCATATAATACCAAAGGCCACACTTTTTATATTTTATCGTGGCCATTGCCACCCTTTGGCCACGTGTATTGGGACAAAAAAATCTGATTTCAACTACCCTTTGGCCACTTTTTTTTTTCCAAATATATGTGGCTAAAAGACAAATATACGTGACCATATAATACCAAAGGCCACACTTTTTATATTTTAACGTGGCGGTTGCCACCCTTTGGCCACGCGTAGTGGGACAAAATATCTTATTTCAACTACCCTTTGGCCACTTTTTTTTTCAAATATATGTGGCTAAAACACAAATATACGTGACCATATAATACCAAAGGCCACACTTTTTATATTTCAACGTGGTCGTTGCCATCCTTTGACCACGCGTGTTGGGACAAAATGTATGATTTAAACTACCCTTTGGCCACTTTTTTTTTCAAATATATGTGGCTAAAACACAAATATACGTGACCATATAATACCAAAGGCCACACTTTTTATATTTTAACGTGGTCGTTGCCACCATTTAGCCACGCGTATTGGGACAAAATATTTGATTTCAACTACCCTTTGGCCACTTTTTTTTTTCAAATATATGTGGCTAAAACACAAATATACGTGACCATATAATACCAAAGGCCACGCTTTTTATATTTTAATGTGGCCGTTGCCACCCTTTGGCCACGCGTATTGGGACAAGATGTATGATTTCAGCAACCCATTTGGCCATGTTTTTTCATATCATATGTGGCTAAAAGACAAATATACGTGACCATATAATACCAAAGGCCACGCTATTCATATTTTAACGTGGCGGTTGCCACCCTTTGGCCATGCGTATTGGGACAAAAATTATAATTTCAGCAACCCATTTGGCCACGTTTTTTTATAACATATGTGGCTAAAACACAAATATACGTGACCATATAATACCAAAGGCCACGTTAAACAAACACATGTGGCCATTGGGACCCTTTGGCCACGCTTTTCGGAAGAATTGTTTGATTACAACAACAAATATTGGTATCCTTTAGCCACGCTTCTAGGTGGCTTCAGCCACTGATATTGTAACGTGGTCGTAGGGTACATAAGGTGACGGGACCTTTGGTGTCGATTGGAATGAAAAAAAATACGTGACCAAACACCTTTGGTCACGGTTTTTTCCGTGGCCAAAGGTGCATTTTGACGTAGTGATTACTGTCCTAGGATGTAATGAATCCAGGGTTTATTTGTCTGTACTATCTGATCCCAGTATGCACGGATACCCAACATGCTGGGGCGATGTTACTAATCTTTTCTTTGACTCCATGTGATCAAGTCAGGTACGAAAAAAATGCATAACGGTCATATGGACTCAGTCAAAGCTGGAACACGTGTGGAAATGAAGACTCCCCGCCAAGTTCGGTCAAATAACGGCCAGAAGTCGTTGGAAGGGCAATCCCAAGAATCTTGGAGTTATAGTTAGGGATTATCATGTATTTAAAGGCAGCTTAGGGTCTACTTTTTCACTTACGTTCACCTGTATTCGCACTCACTCACTTAGAAATCAGCTGCAAACCTCTGTAATCAAACATACTTTTGTGCAATAAATAGACAACGTGTGTTATCGTTGCCAAAGGGGTTTTTTATGCCGGCAATCCTTGAAGACATTCAAGGATTAAGGGCTTTTCCCCCTTTCAAATCTCGTTGTCTTTAGTTGCATTCAGGGAAGTTGTTGTTTGTGTTTCCATACATTTTCATCTAACCTTGGATATTTGCTTACAAACTTGTGTAAGTCCCGAAAACGGTCTTAACACGATATCTAACCTCGATTGAAAGTGCGGAATCCAAACAATTAAGTGATTCAAGTATAATCGAAAAGTAGTAAAGAAACGATGGAATCAAGATGAAAACACAAACCGTAATGATAATAACACTTGATTAATCACCTTAGTTGCAACACCTAATCTCGAAATTCTCTAAGGAGAATTTCGTGGACACCTTCTCACAAAAACACAAAAATCAGCAACCCTAAACTAGTTGTTACATCTTCCTTCAATAGGGGGAGATTAGCTTGGAAAAGAAGCTAATCTATCTTTGGTAACCCTAATTAACATAAAATTCCCGTACTGGACCACATAAGCCCATAAAACTCCACCTAAACTCATTCTAAATGAGACCAAACGATGCATTGCATCTTATACATAAAATAAATAAATAAAATCCCTTCGTTTAAATGGCTTTTTAATATAAAAACATTAAGTTTTGGTGCTTAATTGCTTTATATTTAATTATAGTGTTTTTGGGTAATATTTGATAAATATATATAACTTCCGTATTTAAATGTTTTTGATTGAGAGATTTTTTTAAGATGTGGTGTTCATTATATTTAAATGTGATTCTTAGGTGGTTGGAGGGCTCAAGTGAATTTGAAAATAAGACCGAGAATAGAGGCGAGCTCGGAAGCGAGTAAGATTTGAAGCATGAAAAAAGTTTAGAAGATTTAAAAAGTTTAAATGAAAAAAAGAAAAGAAATGGAAGCATTCAAAGTTGCAGCCGCCATTTAACACAGCTCACCCCATTTCCTTTGGTTGCGCAAGCCCATTCCCTAATTACTTTAAAAGCCCAGCTCAGTTCCATTTAATCTAGAGTGCAGCCCAGCATCAAGAGCAATCAACCGGCCCAGTATCCTCGGTCATGAAGCAGCAGCCCAACGCAGAGAATGAAGAAGGGGTTCTCGGACCCTAAAAATGGGTGGAGAGAAGGGGATTTAAAGAAGAGAATGCCGGCGCATTTGGGGTTGTTTTTTTTTCATTCTTTTATCATCAGCCGCCACCCCCATATATTTTTGGCATTTCTCCAAATCTCAGCCGCCACAGACATCATTGATCATTCATTTTTATTTTTTATTTCATCATCAAAGATACTTGGAGATAAGAGAGGATAAGGAGATCAAGATCTAAGCTTTTGGAGTAAAGATTCAAGATTTAGAGTTTGATCAGGTTGTCACTTCATCTCGGTTTTATTTCTTTATCTTTTATTTTTATTTCTTGATGATGATAAAGATTGTGTTTTTATTGATATTAAACATCATGTTTGGCTAGATCTAGTGTGTTGCTTGGTTTTGGATGAATTTGGGTCGACTTGATTATTAGATTGATTTTCTTCTTGTGATGTGATCTTTTTGCTTATGAATCTAATTTGGATCTATGAAATAGTCATATTAGTATGTTTGGCTTTTGTTGTGATTACTTGATGTGATTAAATCACTTAGGTTCAAAGAACTTTGTCCTAATTAGTGGTTTAATTATTGTTTGATGTAACTTTTATTAGTTTAAATCAAATGCATGATCCGGAGACCTCCTACATGATCTTGTGATTGCAACTTGTGGTCGATATTGCATGGTATTTGTGTTGGATAGAATTGACCGATTCGTTTAGCACACTAGGTGGTTGTTTGACTTTGTCGACTAGTTAGAATACTTGAGAACTTAAGGTTTTGACCCGTTGTACGTGTTAGGCATTACCTAGGTTTTATAGATTCCATTTTAGTATTCTAATGTGTGATAGATTTCATATAGAGAGACCTCTCGAGTGGCTTTCTGTTTCATACGTGTTTGATCTGCTGTGACCGTAGTGATTAGACCTTTTAGCGTTAAGTATCATTTTACTATCCGGACTTCATGTTAGGATTTCCTAGACTGCTTGGATGTGTCTATAGTCTTAGTTATCTAGGTTATCGATTTTAGAGGATAGTTTTGCATGAAGTAGTCAATCTAGTAGTCAACCGTCGGCCCAAAGGATTCCTTACCAAGTAGCACCCCTTTCTCTCTTTTGAATTTCACCTTAGTACCCGTGGTTTGTTTCTTAGCTATTTAGGTTGCATTGCTATCTGTTTTCCTTTCATAGTTGATAATCAAATCATGTTAGGCTAGATATTAGCAAAGTTCCAGTATCGAGATCCTGCTATGCGTCCTTGGATTGATATCCGGTATTTACCTATACTATGCTGCACACGATGAGTATACTTGCTCAGAGCGTGTAGTTGGTCACTTGGGATTTACTGTCTTTAAAACTTGATCATATTTTTATAGACCGCATTTCGCGCATCACCAAACATGTCTAAATTGGCCCAATGACCCAGTATACCCATAACCCAACTAATTTTCACCTATTCTAACACATAGGCCTTCAAAATAGTCCTCCAGGTGATGATTTAATACACAAGCCACAAATTATTCCCTTACAATCTTCCCCTTGGCTTGTGATATTAAATGTCTTCTACTTTCAATCTTCAGACTTGCAGTCTTCTCCTTGGCTTGATCATGGGTTGATGAAGATTCTTTTTCTTTAACAATCTTCATTGGGCAGCATGTGGGATGATTGATGGCTCTTTCTCTTTATCAGCATCATCTTGAACTGCAAATGATGAACAAGTAATGAGAGAAGGATTCTCAAACACTTGCTTCTTCTTGAAAATTATTGAGTCATTGTTGAATCAGTAGTAACTGTCTTGACTTGCTTGTGACTTCAGAGGACAAATTTTGAAAATCTCTGTCTTGGCATTCTTGAATTTCTTGTTGTGACTGCTCTGCATCTTTTCTTTAATTAGCTTCCCCTAAATTTGAGAACAGTGTCTTTGGAAGCTTTACTTGAACAACCAACAAACTTCCCCTAAGCATAGGGTAAGTCCTTTTCCGGCTGGTTCTTCAACTTGATCAGTAACAGAGTTCTTGCTTTGGTTAACTGAGTCCTTGACCTTCTTGTCCATGTGTTGTCTTTTCCACTTAACCTGTCAAGCACAACATGGAACAGACACTAACCAGACAATGATGACTGGTGATTGAGTTAGCATTATTTAACCCAACAACTTCCCCTGAACCCGAGGGGGAGGTCACACCTTCTTGCACAAAACCCATAAAAACTTATTTAAACTTCTCAAATCAACCTGGCCAAATCATAAACTCAAGAAAGAAAATTAAAACACTCACACCAGAAAAAATAAGATTAAATAACTATCTAACAACTCACACAAGAGAAGGTAAATTAGGGATGATACCAGACTGTCTGAGGCTGAGGAACCCTTTTCAGCTTCAGCTACTTCACACGTTCTGGTGATTGCCGGTATATTTATCCATTTTAAGCTCAAGCTACTTTCTCTTACTTGGGCAGTTTGTCACTTTATTTTATCTTTTAGGTGTATTAATTATGATGACCATCAATTCCACACACATAAGTCCTAGGTATAAAGTGTACATTCCCTCAAGTGTAGCAGTTTTCCCTACCACAATTTTTCACGACACCTTTCCTTAAGCCTAACACCATGCTCCTGACTGGGTTGATAAGAGAAAGAATAGATCACGGGGATTTTTGGGATAATATACAGCGTCAACTGAATTTTTGAAACATTTTTAATAATGCTCTCATCAGTGATAGGGCTTAAGGGTTTTGGACGCTTGAGGGTCTCTTTTGATTTGTGCACATTGGCATCTTTTTGGTTTTATAATGTAATGTACAATGTGATCTTTATTTGGTACGTGGATCAGGGAGGCTCCAGGTCTCTGCCATCGCAGAACAGAGGAGGCTTGAATCACGTACAACATCCCCAGGTCATTGCTCACGCAAAGCAGAGGGGATGGGATTTTTGAGCATAGCATCAGAACTCAGAATCGGGCGTGTGTCTCAGGAACCCTAACACACAGTCAAATGGAAATTGTGCTAACCTAAGTGTGTGCTTCCTATCAGGCCTCATACGTTATCTTTAAGTGTAGTGACAATACATACCTTTTTATTGATTACAGCTGAGCCTACCAAGCACATCAACCACGAATCGCTGCTTTTCGCATCCACTTTACGCGTGTCAGCCACCAAACGCCTGGAAATTTATTTCATTTCCCACCTTCTCAAACACACAAACAAAAGATTAAAAATTAAAAAGCACAATATTTTTTTTAGGGGTCAACATAACATTTTCATCTTTTCTATTCTTCCCCTTGCTTTTTGATTTTTAATAATCAACACACATTTTTTTTAAACACACACTACACATCACTAAATGTCTACAAAAACTGGCCAAGCTAACCTTCAAAGTTTTTCTTTTTGAAAATTTTTCAGAACTGGGTTTTCTTTCATGCACAACCATACTTCAAATCAAATTAGCCAAGAAACAAACAATTCAGACAATGTTACATTTTCTGCTGATCTTTTCAGATTTACCTCTCACAAGGAGAACATACTCCCCTTAAAAATCTGCATGTCATGAAGTGAAGAAATGCCTCCTATCCTGTGCCTGAAAAAATCACTTTCAAAAACAAATAAGTTAATGGAAGTCCTCCTTGACTATTCCTGCACACTGTGAGAGATTAGTTAGCCATTAAAACCCAGGCCATTGTGGTTTTGGCTGTACCTGAAGAGTCAGTGAAAGTTATCTCTTTTAAAAAATCCCCTTTGTGACATCGGGAATTGGAGTTGCAGTTGCCTTTGATTTAGGTTTCCAAATTCCAGGTGATTTGAAAGTTGTTTTAGTCACCTTTGAAGTAGTGACTTTAGGTATTTCAACCTTCTTCATTTCAGGTTTCCTTTTCAAAAAAGTTTTAGTTACCTTTGGAGGGGTAACTTTAGGTTTGTTATCTTTGTGTTGTTTTGAAATTGGTTTCTTCACCTTTTTATGAAAATTTTCATAATTTGGAAAAACATATTTTTGATTTGAAAATGTCCTTTGCTCTTTGGCAGCGCCCCAATGTTGATCAAAGGGTTTTATCTTAGGAGAAACAATCTTCATTGCCTTAGGTGGTTGCACCTTTATTGGCTTAGACTTAACCGATTCCTGAGACGAACCCCTCCGACTTTGCGGATAATATGGCTCATAGGGGCAATAGAGACAATTTCGGGCAATATGACCAGAATTGCCACAATTAAAGCATGTCTGCTTCTTGAGATAGAAGTCAGACGTGTAACCGTTTGTCTTTAGCTGCTGAGGTGGAGCACCATTTGCTTGTGTCTGCATCTTTGACCTGTTTGCAGATCTTGGGTTGACTACGGACTGGTTTCTTGAAGATTGAGTTGAATCAATCTTTGCAGTTCTTGTGCTCCATGTATTCTTTGATGTCGAGGCAACATTTCTACAATTAGAACTGCATGAGCCTTGTTTTGGTCAAAAATTCACTTAGGAATCCTGTATTCCAAACTTAGATTGTGAGGTAGAGTGCTTAGCGTTCAAACAAGTAAATGATTCAAGCTATGATGAGAACATAAGGATTTTAGCGAGGAAAACTCCAGAATCCTTTGAGTTGCCTCTCGGAATCCTGGATAAAAACCTCGGGTGCCGGCTGGAAAACCGCCACCAAGTCAATATTATTGATGAACAAGTAAT